>QXEO01000686.1:0-82515 GCA_007115705.1 Dactylis glomerata | reverse complement strand
TATTCTAATGACATGATTCCACATCCAATGCTCATGATCAGGAAACCTTGATCATCAGTTAATTAATGAGCTAGTTAAATGAGAGGCTTTACTAGGAAATCTTTATTTGTTTATTAAACACACAAGTATTAACGTTTCTAGTTAATACAATTCTAGCATGAGAAACAAACATTTATTATAAAGATAGAATAAGATAAGAGCTATTTTATTAGTATCTCTCGGGCATATTCCCTTTACAAACCTATGGTAAATCGTCCACGGCAAATCAGCTGCATAGGGCCCACTTTGCTTTTTTCCCGCGGACTGGCAATGGCTCACGGCAAACAAGCTTTCTTCTTTGTTGTAGCCTAGGAAAAACGTCACGGCAAACCTCTAAGGAGTGTCACACCTAGTTAACGGAACCACCGGCCGCCCATTCGTATTAGTTTGCCGTGAGGTGAATTAAAATTCAGGGCAAAACGTTTGTGTTTGTTCGAATACATGCAATCGGCAAATCAGCCAAATGAACGGTCAGAATTTGCGGAACCAAATTGCGCGAGCTTGCCTACGATAAATCCTTTACCGTGAGTTTTCTAGCGTTTTCCGTAAACGTACCGTCTACCGACAAATAAGCGGATTCTTATAGTGATAATCTGGAAATGGAAAAAAAAACTCGCACATCATGCGTGTATGTGGCCATTTGTCACGTCACGTCAGTATGTATGTCGGGACTCGGGACCGATGCATGGACCACCATCGTTTTGTGGCATACATTAGAGGATCGGCCCATGCCACAGAAGGATCAAAACATCGACAAGAGCTAGAGAGTTCCAGACGTTCATAATTATAGGCGGAGCATCAGTCGATCCAGGAAACATACTATAGCAAGTGTTCAAACTGCAACAGCGTATGCACTAGCTTATTGCCCTGGAGCAGAGATGGACGAACAGGTGATCGATCTTTTGTCCCATTTTTTTGCTTTGAAATAGCAGCTCACGTACGGTTCAGACAATCTAGATTTAAAATCGGTCGTGCTGTAGTAGAAGCTAAATTTTATTTCACTATTTGGAAGCAAAACAGGCGGCCCCAGCCTCTGTTCTCCAGCTGAACATATTCGCGACGGCGAAGTCCATCCCCAGGCCGGAGAGGTACGCCGACCTCCCGGTGACGGTGCGCCTGGTGGCTCCGGGGAGAGAGCAGACGGTCCGCGCCTCAATCGACATCGTCGCGGCGATCGACAGGGGCGTTGATGCCTATAGGCTGGATCAGGAGAAGAGCGCCGTCAAGCTCGTCGTCAAAGAGAAGCTCCTTCCTGGTGACCGCCTCGCCATCGTGCCGTTCGATGATGATGTCGCCAAGGATGAGGAGGAGCTCGTTGTCATGTCCGCCGATGGCAAGGAGAAGACTCTAAGCACGCTGAATTCAATCGAGACGGGGAACGGCACTAGACTGTCCAAGCCCCTAGAGAGGGCCGAGAAGGTACTTCATACAGTTCCAAAAACATGCAAAATAAATAAATTACAGCTCAGAGTGAACATGCGTGTGTAATTATGCAACTGTTAATCTCCTCACAGATCCTGCTGGGCCGTAGCGAGGTCGACCGTCCAGCCTTCATCATCTTGCTATCGGACGGCGGCGACACGACCATACTAGCAGAGAAGGAGTGGACGCTCGCGGAACCAGCGTACCCGGTGCACACGTTCGGCTTCCCGGGATCACACAACGCCGAAACCATGAGCTACATCGCCACTAGGACAAAAGGGATCTACACGGACGTCGAGCCCATCGGATGGGCCGCATATAACATCTGTATAACGGTCGCGGGCTTGGTGGGCAAGGCCAGGTCCGGGATGTTCTCTGCCGTAGGCGTTGGCGCAGACTTCGCGGCCATGCACCCCGGCGTGTCGCTCGTGAGGATAGACTCCGGCGACCGCAAGGCCAGCATCGGCGGCGACGCTAGGTCTGGTGTCGTGGACGTAGGCACCATGAGCGCTGGCGAGACGTTGGAGTTTACCGTCTACCTGGACATGCCGGAGGGCGACGTGGACGTCGAGGCCATGGAGGTGCTGTCCGTCGGTGGGTCGTACACGCAGGGCTGGGACGGGGGGCGGGTTAAGCTTGGCCCCTCCGTGGTGTCGGTCGAAAGGCCAGTGCCGCCACAGCCAGAACAACAACCAGAGCCGGAGCCCATGCCGAAGCCAGTGCTGCCAGGCCCAGATTGCTCGTGCAGGAAGCAGCTCGACCTGATCGAGGAGAGGCTCAAGTACTGGTGCAAGGTGAAGGTCGACCTGGCGGCGATGTACGAGAAGATGGAGGCAGAGGCGATCGGCAGCGGCGGTGGCGACTGCAAGTGCCAGTGCCAGGTCTCGGCGGTGCTCAGGGAGTCGTCGCTCGAGTCCGTCAACCGAGCGATGTACCAGGACATTTACACTGTACGTACTAGCTAGCAACTAGCATGATCTTCTCTTCTATCTAACCCATATCTTTGTGATAAATCGATCAATTAATCCACCTGTGCATGCGCGTGCAGGCCGTAGTTCACGCAATCAAGCTCAGGGAGTGCAGCACCGGGACGGCGGCCGAGCACGGATGCGACGGGGACAAGGCGGCGGTGGAGGCGGCGTAGCTCAATGATGTCCGATTTACATTGCTACTAGATGGTCCTGGCGCGCTTTGTTGCGCTGTTCTCCAGTTCTATCATTGAATGGATATCGTTAATTATTTGTGGTGTGTTACATTTTGCACACTTTTGTTGTGCTCCACCAATCTCCCCTCTCTTGTCACAATACGCTCCATGCTCTGCTCTAGGCCGACCGAGGCCGGGACCCCTTCCCTTATTTCTCCTGTGCATGGATACAATTGGGCAGGGAAAATGCGGCATCAAACAAAAGCACCCAGTCTCTCTCTCTCTCTCTCTCTCTCTCTCTCTCTCTCTCTTCCTCTCTCTATCTTCGAGTTCAAGATCCTAAGGAGGCAGACCTCAGTCAAAATTGAACAGACAACACATCATGCCCACATGGAAAAACATGCCAAACGCGCACCGTCCTTCCCAGTGGAAAATTGAAAGGTGGACACACCATAATTTTTTATTTTCCGTTAGACCAATTAAGATAAAAGTTTTCCAAATGTATAACATAAAGACCCATCAATTAACAATTTTGAACCTCTCTATTTGCTACCTGCGGGCTAGTTGTAAAACCTTTAAGTCTGGTACACCAGCACCTGTTACCCTATTGTGAGCTTTATTAATTTAAAGCTAGGCACGTTGTGTCTGCGTTCTAAAAAAAATACACATCTACGCCACAGACGCACGTGAAAATGAGGGAAAATAGGAGAAATAAATAAAACAACCAAAAAAGAAGAGAAAACAAAAAAGAAAAACAAGAACAAGTGAAACAAGAAAATAGAATTAGAAAAAATGATTGGAATAAAAAAAAGAAGAAAGTGCACGCATGGACGTTTGGATTGGGCTGAGCCCAACTGCTCGAGCGCAAACAACCACACAAGTATTTAAGCTGCAGCTGCAGGTGAACCAGCCCCAACCTTGTGCAGTCTCTTTGCCTGGTACAACTGCCACCGTCGCACATGCTGCTTTGCCTGCTCGCCACGGCCGGCCGGCTCCGCCCCCGCCCCTCGCCGGCGAGGTTTCCCCTCGTTGTACTCCGCCAGTTTCTCACCCTAGCGCCCCATATTCTCTTAGGTGTGCTCATCTATGGCTAACCCTAGCCGCCATGGCTCGGAATTCGGCGCTGCGGCTGTATTTTTGTGCCTACGGCTCCTTCCCTATGTCATTAGAGCTTCCTCTTTGACTCTAGGTGACTCATGCCCACCGGCCCATCCACTGCCTCCGCCTACCAAACGTCTGAGAGAAGCTTAGCGAGCGAGAGATTCGACTAAAAAGCAAATGCTTCAGCAGGTGGGACCCGCGATAACGATCTGCCGCCCTTTCTGGGGCTCTCAATTACAGGGAGCTTAGAGCTCCTTAGGTATATCAAACTCATACGGAGTAGCCCTAATCCTTAGATTATGAGATCATGTCAATCAATAACACCGGAGGAGTGCTTCGATGACATCAAATGTCACAGGTCATCATAAAAATGTCATATCACAGAACGAGTAAACAATACTTTTTGGTAACGATATCAAACTAGGTATGGTTGACACTGATGATCGGATCTCGGACAAGTAATATATGGTGAGAGAAAAGGATTTGGGTACGACGTTCGTGGTTCACACGATTACTAGTTTCATTGTTGAGTAAGTGGGAGTAATTATGGATCTCCAGATCCCACTAATGATTATTGATCGGAGAGTTATCCCGATCATGTCCATGTTATTCGCGAATCGTAGGGTGGCACACTTAAGGTTCGCTAACGCGTTTGAGTGGATACAGAACAACAGAAGAATTATTGGACAGCTTAGGGATTATTTCGTGAAACACCAGAACTATTTCAAAATATCGAAAGGATACAAGGAGGTAAATGTTATTGCTTGTTAATTGAATGAATTAATTAATAAAACCTTTGGGATTTTTTGAGTGGAAAGTCCACTAAAATAAATGGAGGCTTGAGTGGGTGAGTGGGTGTTCCACTCACATGAAGAGGGGAGAGGTGGGGGCATCTCCTAGGGGCCGACATCCCCCTAGGGGCTGCTTCCCTCCCTCACCTATAAAAGGTGATGGTGAGCCTCCTCTCTCGCTTGCTCTTGACACTCTCTCCCCCCTCGTCCCGCTGCCCGATTGACGAGGCTTAAATCGACAAATGTTCAACATGAAGGACTTAGGATCGGGGGAATAGGGCGTCAGATGAACTCAAAGGTAAGGATCAGTCAAACGAGGTGTGTATCGAGAATAAACGTGGTGGTGAACTTGGCTTACTCTCAATCTGTCCCTAACCGGCCTCTCCTGGCCCCTATATATAGGTGAGCAGGTCTCAAGGAACCGTTCGGGTCCGATACATATTACAATGTTTGCATACGATATTGACTCGTACTTTGACTATGAACATACTTGGGCCTAGCTTAACGGGCCTCAGGGGTACACAAATAACGGGCTCCATTAGTTATACCCTTGTCAGTAGCCCCCGAGATTCTACAAGAATTGTAGATTCGGGTTGAATCTCAAATCTTTATATCTTCGACTTGATCAATCTTCGACTTCTTCTTTTTCCCTGTACTCATTTAAACAATTTTCGTTATATTATTTTGCAAGGGGTTTTTGGTTAACAAGCCTGACAACTCTGACGGATCAAGAGGCCAGTTAACTGCCGGAACAGATACTCGTCACCTACTTCAAACTCAATCCCCTTGGACTTAAGTCTGGGACCTTGCTAACCCAATCTTTTGCCGCATTTAGGACTTACAAAGAAAGAGTTCCAGTAATTCTCAGGGTACCCAGTGCGTCCACCGGGATTTTCTTTGCGTCGTAGACACGAAAAGTTACTAGCAAAGCACATTCATGTGCGTATACTAGGCCACACAGGATGGATCCTGGGGTCTTACCTTTATGATCTTTTATGACCACGACATTCAAGCTTTGTCGCGATGACTTAGCCTGAGAATCATTAATTTTCCTTGCAAGCCTTATTTGACTGTTGAAATATGCAAAATCTTTGAGTTACTCTTCCTTCAAATAATCGCGAATAACTCCCGATGGGAGTAATCGATGTCAATTTGTCGACAATATAGTCGAAGATTGTTGTCGACAAAGTAGTCGACAATATAGTCAAAGATTGTTGTCGACAAAGTAGTCGATGATATTCTTGATCATTAACCAACATTGTCCATTATCATCGGGTGCACGACCAGTGCTCCCGATGGGAGCAGCCCCTGAGGCTATACTCGAAAGTTTTTTGGGTATAGGCTCAAATATATTGTCTTCCCATCTTCCCAGTTGTAGTATTCTTGTGCTAATTCGTCGGGTGCGCGTCAAGCGCTCCCGATGGTAGTAGCCCCCGAGGCTATAAGGGGATGCTTGCAACCTTTTAGAGACTCAATTTTTTTTTCTGCATCACCTTTTATATTTGGAGGATTGCGCATTTCTTCTTTTCTTCCTTTCTATATTATTTCCGCTGTTCCTTTCTCTTCTCTGAGTGAAATGTCAAAGCCCGTAACTTTAATTGGACCTGTAATTCATAAAGGCCCACGAAAGGTCACTTATAAATAAAGTACATCAACTAGCCAAGGAAAACCCTAAACCCTTCATTGTGAGCCTTCTCCGCCACATCGTCTTCCCCCTCCAAATCTCATCTAGGGTTTCTTTTTGCCAAGCACAACCTTCCAATGGCGGATGCCGGTGTTGTCGATCTTGACACCGGTGCCCTAATGGAGAAATGGGGGCGTGGCCGTCCCCGCGGCAGTAAGAACAAACCGAAGGACGCCTCCCTGGTGGGCTCATCGTCCGCATCCATGAAACGGCGCCCCGGCCGCCCCTTGGGAAGTAGGCATGTGTCTCCGTTGCCCAAGGTGCAAGCGCTGCTCCTCGCAGTGCCTCTCCTCCTCCTCCTGTCAAAATTTTCTCTTTCTTCGTTATCGCTGGTGCTCAATGCCGTGAGCAGCAGCGTGTTCTGCTGAAATATACTAAGTTCATGGATGGGCGCGAGCTTCGAGAAGCTATCCTCCGTGAACAATCTGGAGGAGGAACTCCATATGAAATGGAGGTGTACTACAATGGGCGTGGTGAGATGTACTTCAGGGGTGGCTGGACCCAATTTGCAGAGGACCACAAGCTGCATCAAGGGTTCTTCATGCTCTTCAACTATCATTACGGTACGTCAAAGTTTGACATGAAGATCTACGATGGCACATAGTGCCAGAGGAAGTATGAGGCTGAAGTGCACTTCTAGTAGATGTTACCTTCTTCTTGATGTAATCTTCTGATTTGTGCTCCTTTGGCCTGCTTTATGTAATAAATAGATGTGATGAACTTTATTTTATGCTATCGTGTTCAGTAATAGACCAGAGGAACTATCAGTGTTCCAAGGTGTGTTGATTTACTTTCGCGTTTCTGTTAGCCGTCTTTTTTCCCTTGTCGAATATAGGGTTGTGAACAACCTCGCAATAACTCGTGAGAAGACATGAATACATGATCTCAATGATTTTTTTATTTCTTTATAACGACTCGAGGGTCGGAGCCCCCGAGCGGAAAATCATGACATATTCTACATATCGTCGAGTTGACCCAAGAAACCCGACCTATGGCCTCATGTTCTCGATTTAGAGGGTCATAACTCGCAGTTTTCTGCTGCTGTCGTCGTCTTCTATGCGTAAAAACGCCGGAGCTGCTCTGCATTCCACGGGTTGCTCTCATCCTTGCCTGTTTTCTTGTCTTGTAGTCGATAAGCTCCTCCTAGTATGACTTCTATGACAATGTGAGGTCCCACCCATGGGGATTCTAGTTTGCCATGGCCGTCCTGCTTGAGTTGTAGGACTAGATCCCCTACTACAAAAGATTGGGGGCGAACTCGAGTACTATGATAGTTCCACAGACTTTGCTGGTATTGTGTAGCTCTGGCTAGTGCTACATCTCTTGATTCGTCGAGTGCATCGACGTGATCTTGAAGTGCTTCTGTAGAAGTCGTTTCATCGTAAGCCGCAATTCTTGGGGCTTCATGAGTAATTTCGACTGGAAGCATGGCTTCTGCGCCATGGACCAGAAAGAAAGGTGTTTCTTGGGTAGACGCATTAGGCGTGGTTCTCAGAGTCCAGAGCACGGAGGGTAACTCGTCTACCCAAGCGTGCTTGGCTTTCTCCAGAGGTGCTAATAACCTCTTTTTTATCCCGTTGCATATTAAGCCGTTTGCTTTCTCAACTTGCCCATTTGTTTTGGGATGTGCGACAGATGCAAACTTTAATTTGATTCCCATACTTTCGCAATAGCTTTTGAACTCTTTTGGATATGAAATTTGTCCCATTATCTGTGATGATGCTGTGTAGTACTCTGAAGCGAAATACTATAGATTTGATGAAGTTGATTGCTGCTGTAGAATCCTAAGTTGTTACCGGGGCTGCTTCTACCCACTTGGTGAATTTGTCTACTGCCATCAACATGTAGACGTGCCCTCCTGGCCAGGACTTGTGCAGTTTTCCTACCATATCCAAACCCCACTGTGCAAAGGGCCATGACAGTGGTATTAGCTGTAGTTCTGCCGCTGGTGCTTGCGGTCCAGATGCAAATCGTTGACAGGCCTCACATCTTTGGACTATGTCCTTTGCATCTTTGATGGCCGTTAACCAGTAGAATCCTGCACAAAATGCTTTGGATGCTATAGCTCTGCTGCTAGCATGATGCCCGCAAATCCCTGCGTGGATGTCTTTTAATATGTTTTGCCCTTCTTGAGGGGTGACGCATCGCTGCAATATGCCGGTTATACTTTTCTTGTATAACTTCCCCTGTAGTATGACAAAGGCTTTGGATCGTCGTATTATCCTTCTCGCTTTGAGTGTATCTTCGGGTAGTGTCTTGTTCATCATGTACGCTAGGTATGGCTGCATCCAAGTTTCTTCGATCATCATGACTTCCTCTGGTTCTGCTATGCTTTCTTTTCCTGGCTTGCCAGCCCCCGAGCCCATCGTCGGATGCCGACTTGGTTTCCCTGGAGTCGAACTTTTGTTGCCTTTTATTGACCTCTCGATGATTTCCTCCCAAAAAACTCTGGGTGGTATAGGCAGGCATTGGGGCTTCCTCATTCCTGGCTCTACTGACGTGTGAAACTTCGCACCCATCAAAAGTTCCTTCTAGATAGTAATACAAATTCCTGTATGCCGTCATGTTGTCGCTAATGGCATCACATCGATTCATTACTTGCTGGACAACGAGATTCGAGTCCCCAAATATCCTCAGTCGGGTTGCTCCACATGCTTTGGCCATCTTCATTCCATGAAGCAAGGCTTTGTACTCGGCTTCATTGTTAGAAGCTTGTGGAAAACTCATCCTTAACACGTACTTTAGCTTATCCCCTCGCGATGATATTAAGACTACACCTGCTCCTGCGCCTTGGATCCTTTTTGACCCGTCAAAATACATTGTCCATACACTCGACAAGTCAGGTGGTCCTGTGTTTTGTAGTTCAAGCCACTCTGCTGTGAAATCTGGCAGCACCTGAGATTTGATTGCTTTCCTTTTCTCGTACGTGATGTCTAGGGGAGATAATTCAATTCCCCATAAGGAGACACGTCCTATTCCTTCAGGGTTGTTCAATATATTTGATAGTGGGGCTTCATTAACCACTATGATTGGATGTACCGTGAAGTATTGCCGCAATTTTTGTGCTGTTGTAAATACGCTGTATGCAAGTTTTTGATAATGCGGGTACATTTGTTTTGTTGGTGACATGACTTCGCTAAGGAAGTATATTGATCGCTGTACTCCGTGTGCCTTCCCTTCTTCACTTCGCTCGACTACCAGCACCGTGTTCACTACTTGATGCGTGGCCACAATATATAGTAGCAGTGGCTCCCTTTCTTTCGGTGCGACCAACACTAGTGGTGTGGAAAGCACTTTTTTCAGCTGCGCGAACGCTGCATCTGCCTCTTCTGTCCACTCGAATTTGTTGTCTGATTTTTTCATCAGTGCATAGAAAGGAAGGGCTTTTTCTCCTAGTCGTGTGACGAATCGACTTAATGCCGCTAAGCGTCCTGCGAGTTTCTGCACATCATGTAGCTTTGCTGGTTTCCCCATTGTTAATATTGCCTAAATTTTCTCTGGGTTTGCCTCTATTCCTCTTGCTGATACCAGGAATCCCAGAAGTTGCCTTGCGGAGACCCCAAAAGAACATTTTGTCGGGTTTAGCTTTAGCTTGTACCTGTTAAGGTTGTCGAAGGTTTCCTGCAGATCGCTGATCAAAGATTCCTCCTTTCTTGTAGTGATGACTACGTTGTCGATGTAGACTTGAATGTTGCGTCCTATTTGACTTCCAAGGCAATTTTTGCATCATCCGCTGATAGGTTGCTCCTGCGTTTTTAAGGCCGAAAGGCATGACTTGATAGCAAAAGACACCATATGGTGTGATGAAAGCTGTTTTTTCTTCGTCTTCTTTCTTCAATTTTATCTGGTTGTAGCCGGAGTATGCGTCCAAAAAGGAAAGCCTTGCGCACCACGCTGTTGAATCAATTATTTGATCAATGCAAGGTAGCGGAAAGGGATCCTTAGGGCAATGCTTGTTGAGGGATGTGTAGTCAACACATACTCTTTGTACATCCGTATTTTTCTTGGGGACAATTACTGGGTTAGACACCCAAGTCGATGCTTTGATTTCTCTGATGAAGCCTGCGTTTTCTAGCCTGTGTAGCTCGGCTGCTATTGCTTTTCTTTTGGGTTCATCGAACCGTCGCGAAGGTTGCTTGACTGGCTTTGCTTTTGGATCCACATTTAGTGCGTGCTCGACGAGTTCCCTGGGAACCCCTGACATGTCTGAAGGACACCAGGCAAAGATTTCCCAGCGCTCAGGGAGGAACTCGATGAGCGCACTTTCCTATGCGGGGTCCAAGTTTACCGCTATTGAAGTGGTTTTGTTTGGGTCTGTAGGGTGAACCTGGATTTTCTTGGAATCTTGCGTTGCGTTGAAAGCCTAGTCTAGCAGGGATCGACCGACGTCGGGTAGCACATTGTCGTCGGTTTCGCCTTTGAGTCTTGCATATTTGGCTATCATGCCGAAGGTTTGCGCCATCCTATTGAAATCCTTGTCACAGGTATTGGATACTTCGAAGCTTCCTTGGACTGTAATGACCCCCTTGGGTCCTGAAATTTTGAGTGCTAAGTATGCGTAGTGAGGAACTGCCATGAACTTTGCAAATGCTGGTCGTCCCAGGATTGCGTGATACTGTGAGGGCCAGTCCATCACTTCGAATTCCAGCTTCTCTCTACAGAAGTTGCCACTGTCGCTGAAACAAACATCGAGTTCGATTTTCCCGAGGAGGTGATTTGCGCTTCCTGGTACTATTCCGTGGAAAGAGCAATCTGTCGGCTTCAGGCATTCCAGCAAGATGCCCATTGCCTTCAGGGTCCTTGCGTATATCAGGTTTATTCCACTACCTGCATTCATAAATACTCGCCCAATGTCGTATCCTCCTATTTGCGCCTTCAATACCATTGGTGCGTGCCCTGGCCTAGGTACTTTCCTTGGGTGGTCTGCTCTACTGAACCTGATTGGCTGGTCGAACCACCGCAGATATTCTGTAGTGGCCGGTGGTGATGATATTGCTAACTTTACTAGCCTTGATATACTCTTATGCTCTTTTTTGGACTTCGGGACAGGCTAGATCATTGCGGATATGTACACCTTTTACTCTAGATGTCTTGCATTATTTTGCACTTGATATCCTTGACTTTTGTTTGTACTTCCTCGATGGGCTCCTTGGTTTAACTCCAGAGTGTCCTGTAACTTTAGGAATGTTTTGCAATCTTTCATCTGGTGGTTGGAAACTCTCTTCCCATCTAGGTACGCATAGTGGATGCGGCAGGGTCCATGGAGCATGTCTTCCGCCAATGTGCCAGAATACTTCGGCTTTTCTTTTTCATGACTGTTTTTGTCTTGGTACTCCCTGCTTCCGTCGCCTTCCTCGTCCCTTCTTTCATAACCTGCGGCTACTTGGTTGTGTCTTGTGCGGCTATCCTCGTTGCGAGACCGACGCCTTTGCCTGCTTGCTCTGTCCATGTGGTGACCCAGCATACCACTGCATGTTGTAGTATGAAAGTCATTGACATAACACTCGTGAAGTACCATTTCACAAATATTACATCCCTCAGAGTGGTACAACAGAAACATAGCGGTCTTTATTCAAGCACTTAATATTACAAGCCACAAACTTACAAAGGACTCCAGTTCCTCCTCGGTCCAAAGAGGAACACTAGAAGGTTCTACTTTGATGCTACAAACCTTAACTAGGATTGATAGAAGTAGACTAAACATGATAACTGGCTTAAGTCACTTTATTCTATAAGGTTCTTGTGACTTAAACTACTACCCTATACTACTAGTTGTCGGCCTCCTCCTCGGTTCCTTTGTTGTTTCCATAGGCGATAGTGTAATCCACGCCTTCGACTCCACCCGAAAGGTCCGGCTCTTCATAGAAGACTTCCTCGTAGTCCTCCGATGCTCCTTTAGTCTCCTCGTTATGGCCCTCCAACTCTAAGCAAGGGTTAAGAGGGAATGGGGTGAGTAATGAGCGTTACCCAACATGTTCAATTAACAGGATAGAGGTGTTTGATGCACTAGCTACGACCATAGACTCAAGAGTCTTAGGTCAAATGCAGTTTTTATAATCATTTCTTCAAAGATTGCTTTTATTTAAAAGAACTATGTCCGTCAGTCTTCACAGGTTGATTAGAGCTTCGATGGGTTCCTTTCCTGCCGCGTTCGTAGCTCCTTCCCGGAACAGGGAGTATCTTGATACTTTTTGTACACTCTGCAGAGGTGGTCACTTGTACCCATGAGAGATTAACACTTTGCTGCACAACCGGGCGTACTTTCCTGCCCATACTTCGTTTGTATGGGGCCCAGTTGATGATCCAAGCCAATCACCATTCTTCTCCGCGACCCCGCAGACCCACCCTTTTGTAAGTCCATCCATCTCCTATACCACATATGCCGACCGATTGGCGCACTGGTCCTTCCCCTTTACACTATGGACGCTCCCATAGGTAGACCAGCCCAGACCCAGATGCCCGCTCCTTTGCAATATGGGTAGACCGACCCAGAAGACTCTTACAATCCATCATAGATCAATTAGCCAGTTTGTCCCCCCTATACTATAGGCAGACCGAACATGAAACACATTTCCCCCCTTTGCACTATAGTAGCCCGAACAGGACAACCCTAGACTACTGATCCGTTGGCATGCGAGAGGGAAAAGATACAGCTGACTTCTCCGTCCCATTACAGATCTCATGGTTGACCATTATTTACGGCGCTAGAATCACTGGCGACATTTGTTATTAGTCCTAGGTGAAATTTCCAGTTGCAGTGGGACCTCCACCATACTCTTACCATGGTCCCACTGCCCACCATCCTAGGGCAACAACCATTACGGTCGAAACTGTCGGGGGGATAACCCCCGGTAGGGTCAAGAGACTAGAAAGATACAAGGACTATGGTTGATCTTATGCCGGACTATCCGGGAAGGGCCTGGCCGGGATATTTGAGCATCGGCCATGCCGGAATATTTTGTGTATCCCGGCTGGTGTCCAGATATACCGGTATAACCGGGATACTTATTGAGGAGTGCCGGTATATACATAGATATGCCGGCCTAACTTATATGTCATATCGTGCAGGAGCAAGGTAGCCGGATTACCTGACCTTCATAGGACGATGGCCCGGCATATAGGTCCAGGGTACGGCCAACGGTCATATCCGGGATATATAAGTCAGCTAAGGTGTCCAATCCCTACAATCAAGGAGAGGTTCTGCCAAGTATGGAGAGAGATCATGGTGACAGGGTGCACAGTGGTGGTCTACCTACCCTTACTGTGCACAAGTACAGCCCTTACCTCACAGAGGTAAGGTCACAGTTCAGAAGGTACAAGGTACAGTGATGTGGAGTCCCATCGAGAGCAATCAGGGAGGAAGTCAAGGGTCTCTGCCTTCGTCAGCAAGTCCTATTTGGAGTGTAGTTGGTGTCTTCCGGTCTCTTGTGACCGTTGTAACCCTGGCCACCACTATATAAGGTGGCACAGGGAGCCCTAGTAAAGGGTGGGTCACTCTGTATTCCTACACATAGTAGTTCATCTTCCTCCTCTAGCAGAGAGCTTGAAAGCACCATTGTTGTGTACTCCATCGTTCCAAATATATAACCAGTAGAGCAGGAGTAGGGGTGTTATCTCCTTACGAGAGCCCCGAACCTGGGTAGATCAGTGTTCCTTTCTGTCGTGCTTTTTAGCTCGTTCCCCTCTCCCGAATCCTCCAGCATCTAGTTCGACCCCCATTTAAGCCATCCCATGGCATATGTTGTTTCACCACGACGACATTTGGCGCCCACCATGGGGAAGATCGATATGCTGGGCGGAGTGTTTATTCGGACGGGGTCTGTGATAGCAGCTTCGGGAGTGCGCGTGGTCTCTGGCCTCGTCCAGAGGCTAGGCTCGCTCAGCTTCGTCAGTGACAACGCCGGATGTCTCGGCGGCCGGCCGTTCCCCAGGGATGGCCCGATCATGTCTTTCGGTTCCCACGAGGTGTACGTGGGGACTGAGAGCGTTTGCAGGGAAGAGGTACTGGTGGCGGCGGATCCTCCGTCACATCGGCTGGCTCTCGCTGGGCGTAGCGCTCGCTCAGTAGAGTCGACCGAGGTAATGATGGCCGGCACATCCGTGCCGCCGGCAGATGGTGCCGGCAAGGCAGCAGTCGCAGCAGCAGCAGGAGATACTCCCCCGGAGCCGCCAAAGGCCAAGAGGTCGGCACGTCCTCCGTTGGAGCGTGTCGAGAACCTGGCTGGCACTTCCGCTGTGCCGGCAAAGGGTCAGGTGCTTCTTCCCATCATCGATCGGCTTCTCGAGCCGGTGCGATCCGGCGATAATCCGGAGCAGACAAGGGAGGTCCTGGAGGGATCTCGCCAGGCCCTCGTCGACGAGGCCCTGGCCATGCACCAGGAGCACGAACGGTTTAACCGGCAACTCCGTGAGTATGAGGCAGCCCATGGTTTTACTCCTATGGTAACCCGGCCTAGCCGGATAGATGAGGTTAGAACTAGAGGTAGAGATCTTAACACTGAGCTAGGAAAAGATACGAGAGCTAAAAGTCATACTGCAACTAGCACTGTGCCTAAGGTAATTTATAGCTCACCAGTGAAGAACCTTAGAGCAGCAGCAGAGGTAGCTAAGGACTTATCTAATTTGTCCGGGGAAGCACTGCATGAGCAGCAAGCCCGGCTTAACCATCTTTTGTCTGAAGCTACTAAGCAGCAGGAGGCCTTTAAGAAGGCAAACCCAGGTGCCGGGGCATCCCAGTACATTGCGTCGGTAGGAGGTGCTGGCGCAAGGTCGAGGGGCGAAGCTTCGTCCCCGCATCCAAGTGCCCGGCGTGCCGGAAGTGTGACCTCTGGCCGCCGGGACAAGCAGATCCAAGTGTATGATCCGGCAATTGCCGGAAAGCAGGCAATAGCTCAGAAGAGTGCCGGCCAAGCTGACAAGTATGTCGGTAGCAAGAATGCCGGTCAGAATGTGCCGGCCGGGCAAGGAGCAGTTTCGGCCGGTGGTGGCCGGAGTAACAGTGCAGCCCGGCATCAGCAGCAGGGCGCCGGAGGCGCAGCGTAGCGGCGAGGTGCAGGTCAACCGGCACATCGAGAAGATGATGGGAATTCCGCCCTTGTCAGGGCGGGATATCAGCAGCAGCATCAGCAAGGCCGGCAAAGTGAGCAGTATCAGCCGGAGCAGCAGCAGGAAAAAGTGATCGCGGGCCCAATTGCATCCCGGCTAGGACCTCGGTCCTTAGCAGCAAGTGATGCGCGCTTCAAGCTGGACAGGATTCACCAATCGGAGTTGGTGGAGAGGCAAGGAGCTCCGGGTCCTATGTGCTTTGGACCCCGGATTATGGGTGAGCCGGTACCTTACTATTTCCAGCTCGCGCGTGGCGCGAGGACATACAACGGCAGTACAAAGCCGGAAGATTGGTTGGAGGATTACTCCACCGCAGTGAACATTGCTGGAGGAAACCTCAGATGGGCGGTACGATATGTACCGCAAATGCTAGAAGGACCAGCCAGGATATGGCTGAACAATCTGCCGGCCGGAAGTATCAATGGCTGGGTTGATTTCGAAGAGCAATTTGTGTCAAACTTCACCAGTACATATAAGAGGCCGAATCGTCCTCAGCAGCTGGCTAACTGCCGGCAGGGAGTGAATGAGACCGACCGAGACTATCTGACCAGGTGGTGCACCTTGCGCAATTCCTACGAAGGAGTTGTGGAGCAGCAGGCCATCATGTGGTTCGCTCATGGGTGCCGGCACGGCACCATGTTGTGGCAAAAGCTGCAGAGGGACATGCCGGCCACGTTGGCTGAGACAATCAAGATTGCCGATAGTTATGCTCTGGGAGACCCTATGCAGCCCACCCTTGATTCACAAGGACAGGGGCAGATCCAGCGGAACAATAGCAATACCGGGAGACCGGGGCAGTTCTATCGCCCGGATAACCGGAACAAGAGGAGAGATGAGCGGCCGGATTTTCGGTATGGAGCGGCACAAGTAGCAGCTGTGGAGGAAGAGCAAGAGGGCGCCGGCAGTTGCCAGCGGCCGAGGTATGAGGGCTATCAGCAGACTCAGCAGCAACAACCACACCAGCAAGCGCAGCCCTTCCAGAAGAAAAATGTCTGGATCAACAAGAATGCCGGCGGAGCCGCCGGTCAGAAGAAGCAGTGGCCGAAGTATACAGTGGGTTTGGCCATGGACAAACCTTGTGTGTTTCACACATTCCAGCCGGGTAAGCCGGCGAATCATTTGACCAGAAATTGTTCGTGGCTGGACGACATATTAGCAGGTCGTGCAGGTCCTTGGGGACCGGCTAGACCATCTATCCCGGCAGCTCCATCGCCGTTGACAGGTGCCAATACAGTTGCAGTCCCGCCCAGGCCGGTTAATCCCGGGAATCAGAGCAATGCCGGAAATGCCGGCGTAAATCAAGTAGATCAGAGCTATAACCCGGAACACTATGCCGGAGGCCCAGGAGCGGGCCGAAATGAGTTCAAGGAACATGATCAGAGCTATATGGTCTTTGAGACCGAAAGAACAGACTAGCAGAGCTTGTACCGGCGGTGTTTGGAGGTAAACGCCGTTATGTCGGCAGTTCCGAAGCTGATGTACTAGTCTGACCAGGCCATCGGCTGGGACAGGGCAGATCATCCTAGGATCATGCCAAACCCCAGCGGGTATGCTCTAGTGATGGATCCGACATTTGTCGGGCCGGCTAATAACGTGAGATTCAGCAAGGTCCTCATTGACAATGGAAGCAGCATTAACATCATGCATCGGGATACGATGCAGAAGCTGGGAATCAAGGAGAATATGCTGGAGCCAAGCAAGACCACATTCCACGACATTGTGCCGGGACTTTCGTGCGCGCCGATGGGCAAGATCCGGATGGATGTCATGTTTGGCAACCGAGATAACTGCAGGGTAGAAAATCTCATGTAGGGTGAACCTGGATTTTCTTGGAATCTTGCGTTGCGTTGAAAGCCTAGTCTAGCAGGGATCGACCGACGTCGGGTAGCACATTGTCCTCGGTTTCGCCTTTGAGTCTTGCATATTTGGCTATCATGCCGAAGGTTTGCGCCATCCTATTGAAATCCTTGTCACAGGTATTGGATACTTCGAAGCTTCCTTGGACTGTAATGACCCCCTTGGGTCCTGAAATTTTGAGTGCTAAGTATGCGTAGTGAGGAACTGCCATGAACTTTGCAAATGCTGGTCGTCCCAGGATTGCGTGATACTGTGAGGGCCAGTCCATCACTTCGAATTCTAGCTTCTCTCTACAGAAGTTGCCACTGTCGCTGAAACAAACATCGAGTTCGATTTTCCCGAGGAGGTGATTTGCGCTTCCTGGTACTATTCCGTGGAAAGAGCAATCTGTCGGCTTCAGGCATTCCAGCAAGATGCCCATTGCCTTCAGGGTCCTTGCGTATATCAGGTTTATTCCACTACCTGCGTTCATAAATACTCGCCCAATGTCGTATCCTCCTATTTGCGCCTTCAATACCATTGGTGCGTGCCCTGGCCTAGGTACTTTCCTTGGGTGGTCTGCTCTGCTGAACCTGATTGGCTGGTCGAACCACCGCAGATATTCTGTAGTGGCCGGTGGTGATGATATTGCTAACTTTACTAGCCTTGATATACTCTTATGCTCTTTTTTGGACTTCGGGACAGGCTAGATCATTGCGGATATGTACACCTTTTACTCTAGATGTCTTGCATTATTTTGCACTTGATATCCTTGACTTTTGTTTGTACTTCCTCGATGGGCTCCTTGGTTTAACTCCAGAGTGTCCTGTAACTTTAGGAATGTTTTGCAATCTTTCATCTGGTGGTTGGAAACTCTCTTCCCATCTAGGTACGCATAGTGGATGCGGCAGGGTCCATGGAGCATGTCTTCCGCCAATGTGCCAGAATACTTCGGCTTTTCTTTTTCATGACTGTTTTTGTCTTGGTACTCCCTGCTTCCGTCGCCTTCCTCGTCCCTTCTTTCATATCCTGCGGCTACTTGGTTGTGTCTTGTGCGGCTATCCTCGTTGCGAGACCGACGCCTTTGCCTGCTTGCTCTGTCCATGTGGTGACCCAGCATACCACTGCATGTTGTAGTATGAAAGTCATTGACATAACACTCGTGAAGTACCATTTCACAAATATTACATCCCTCAGAGTGGTACAACAGAAACATAGCGGTCTTTATTCAAGCACTTAATATTACAAGCCACAAACTTACAAAGGACTCCAGTTCCTCCTCGGTCCAAAGAGGAACACTAGAAGGTTCTACTTTGATGCTACAAACCTTAACTAGGATTGATAGAAGTAGACTAAACATGATAACTGGCTTAAGTCACTTTATTCTATAAGGTTCTTGTGACTTAAACTACTACCCTATACTACTAGTTGTCGGCCTCCTCCTCGGTTCCTTTGTTGTTTCCATAGGCGATAGTGTAATCCACGCCTTCGACTCCACCCGAAAGGTCCGGCTCTTCATAGAAGACTTCCTCGTAGTCCTCCGATGCTCCTTTAGTCTCCTCGTTATGGCCCTCCAACTCTAAGCAAGGGTTAAGAGGGAATGGGGTGAGTAATGAGCGTTACCCAACATGTTCAATTAACAGGATAGAGGTGTTTGATGCACTAGCTACGACCATAGACTCAAGAGTCTTAGGTCAAATGCAGTTTTTATAATCATTTCTTCAAAGATTGCTTTTATTTAAAAGAACTATGTCCGTCAGTCTTCACAGGTTGATTAGAGCTTCGATGGGTTCCTTTCCTGCCGCGTTCGTAGCTCCTTCCCGGAACAGGGAGTATCTTGATACTTTTTGTACACTCTGCAGAGGTGGTCACTTGTACCCATGAGAGATTAACACTTTGCTGCACAACCGGGCGTACTTTCCTGCCCATACTTCGTTTGTATGGGGCCCAGTTGATGATCCAAGCCAATCACCATTCTTCTCCGCGACCCCGCAGACCCACCCTTTTGTAAGTCCATCCATCTCCTATACCACATATGCCGACCGATTGGCGCACTGGTCCTTCCCCTTTACACTATGGACGCTCCCATAGGTAGACCAGCCCAGACCCAGATGCCCGCTCCTTTGCAATATGGGTAGACCGACCCAGAAGACTCTTACAATCCATCATAGATCAATTAGCCAGTTTGTCCCCCCTATACTATAGGCAGACCGAACATGAAACACATTTCCCCCCTTTGCACTATAGTAGCCCGAACAGGACAACCCTAGACTACTGATCCGTTGGCATGCGAGAGGGAAAAGATACAGCTGACTTCTCCGTCCCATTACAGATCTCATGGTTGACCATTATTTACGGCGCTAGAATCACTGGCGACATTTGTTATTAGTCCTAGGTGAAATTTCCAGTTGCAGTGGGACCTCCACCATACTCTTACCATGGTCCCACTGCCCACCATCCTAGGGCAACAACCATTACGGTCGAAACTGTCGGGGGATAACCCCCGGTAGGGTCAAGAGACTAGAAAGATACAAGGACTATGGTTGATCTTATGCCGGACTATCCGGGAAGGGCCTGGCCGGGATATTTGAGCATCGGCCATGCCGGAATATTTTGTGTATCCCGGCTGGTGTCCAGATATACCGGTATAACCGGGATACTTATTGAGGAGTGCCGGTATATACATAGATATGCCGGCCTAACTTATATGTCATATCGTGCAGGAGCAAGGTAGCCGGATTACCTGACCTTCATAGGACGATGGCCCGGCATATAGGTCCAGGGTACGGCCAACGGTCATATCCGGGATATATAAGTCAGCTAAGGTGTCCAATCCCTACAATCAAGGAGAGGTTCTGCCAAGTATGGAGAGAGATCATGGTGACAGGGTGCACAGTGGTGGTCTACCTACCCTTACTGTGCACAAGTACAGCCCTTACCTCACAGAGGTAAGGTCACAGTTCAGAAGGTACAAGGTACAGTGATGTGGAGTCCCATCGAGAGCAATCAGGGAGGAAGTCAAGGGTCTCTGCCTTCGTCAGCAAGTCCTATTTGGAGTGTAGTTGGTGTCTTCCGGTCTCTTGTGACCGTTGTAACCCTGGCCACCACTATATAAGGTGGCACAGGGAGCCCTAGTAAAGGGTGGGTCACTCTGTATTCCTACACATAGCAGTTCATCTTCCTCCTCTAGCAGAGAGCTTGAAAGCACCATTGTTGTGTACTCCATCGTTCCAAATATATAACCAGTAGAGCAGGAGTAGGGGTGTTATCTCCTTACGAGAGCCCCGAACCTGGGTAGATCAGTGTTCCTTTCTGTCGTGCTTTTTAGCTCGTTCCCCTCTCCCGAATCCTCCAGCATCTAGTTCGACCCCCATTTAAGCCATCCCATGGCATATGTTGTTTCACCACGACGACATTTGGCGCCCACCATGGGGAAGATCGATATGCTGGGCGGAGTGTTTATTCGGACGGGGTCTGTGATAGCAGCTTCGGGAGTGCGCGTGGTCTCTGGCCTCGTCCAGAGGCTAGGCTCGCTCAGCTTCGTCAGTGACAACGCCGGATGTCTCGGCGGCCGGCCGTTCCCCAGGGATGGCCCGATCATGTCTTTCGGTTCCCACGAGGTGTACGTGGGGACTGAGAGCGTTTGCAGGGAAGAGGTACTGGTGGCGGCGGATCCTCCGTCACATCGGCTGGCTCTCGCTGGGCGTAGCGCTCGCTCAGTAGAGTCGACCGAGGTAATGATGGCCGGCACATCCGTGCCGCCGGCAGATGGTGCCGGCAAGGCAGCAGTAGCAGCAGCAGCAGGAGATACTCCCCCGGAGCCGCCGAAGGCCAAGAGGTCGGCACGTCCTCCGTTGGAGCGTGTCGAGAACCTGGCTGGCACTTCCGCTGTGCCGGCAAAGGGTCAGGTGCTTCTTCCCATCATCGATCGGCTTCTCGAGCCGGTGCGATCCGGCGATAATCCGGAGCAGACAAGGGAGGTCCTGGAGGGATCTCGCCAGGCCCTCGTTGACGAGGCCCTGGCCATGCACCAGGAGCGCGAACGGTTTAACCGGCAACTCCGTGAGTATGAGGCAGCCCATGGTTTTACTCCTGTGGTAACCCGGCCTAGCCGGATAGATGAGGTTAGAACTAGAGGTAGAGATCTTAACACTGAGCTAGGAAAAGATACGAGAGCTAAAAGTCATACTGCAACTAGCACTGTGCCTAAGGTAATTTATAGCTCACCAGTGAAGAACCTTAGAGCAGCAGCAGAGGTAGCTAAGGACTTATCTAATTTGTCCGGGGAAGCACTGCATGAGCAGCAAGCCCGGCTTAACCATCTTTTGTCTGAAGCTACTAAGCAGCAGGAGGCCTTTAAGAAGGCAAACCCAGGTGCCGGGGCATCCCAGTACATTGCGTCGGTAGGAGGTGCCGGCGCAAGGTCGAGGGGCGAAGCTTCGTCCCCGCATCCAAGTGCCCGGCGTGCCGGAAGTGTGACCTCTGGCCGCCGGGACAAGCAGATCCAAGTGTATGATCCGGCAATTGCCGGAAAGCAGGCAATAGCTCAGAAGAGTGCCGGCCAAGCTGACAAGTATGTCGGTAGCAAGAATGCCGGTCAGAATGTGCCGGCCGGGCAAGGAGCAGTTTCGGCCGGTGGTGGCCGGAGTAACAGTGCAGCCCGGCATCAGCAGCAGGGCGCCGGAGGCGCAGCGTAGCGGCGAGGTGCAGGTCAACCGGCACATCGAGAAGATGATGGGAATTCCGCCCTTGTCAGGGCGGGATATCAGCAGCAGCATGAGCAAGGCCGGCAAAGTGAGCAGTATCAGCCGGAGCAGCAGCAGGAAAAAGTGATCGCGGGCCCAATTGCATCCCGGCTAGGACCTCGGTCCTTAGCAGCAAGTGATGCGCGCTTCAAGCTGGACAGGATTCACCAATCGGAGTTGGTGGAGAGGCAAGGAGCTCCGGGTCCTATGTGCTTTGGACCCCGGATTATGGGTGAGCCGGTACCTTACTATTTCCAGCTCGCGCGTGGCGCGAGGACATACAACGGCAGTACAAAGCCGGAAGATTGGTTGGAGGATTACTCCACCGCAGTGAACATTGCTGGAGGAAACCTCAGATGGGCGGTACGATATGTACCGCAAATGCTAGAAGGACCAGCCAGGATATGGCTGAACAATCTGCCGGCCGGAAGTATCAATGGCTGGGTTGATTTCGAAGAGCAATTTGTGTCAAACTTCACCAGTACATATAAGAGGCCGAATCGTCCTCAGCAGCTGGCTAACTGCCGGCAGGGAGTGAATGAGACCGACCGAGACTATCTGACCAGGTGGTGCACCTTGCGCAATTCCTACGAAGGAGTTGTGGAGCAGCAGGCCATCATGTGGTTCGCTCATGGGTGCCGGCACGGCACCATGTTGTGGCAAAAGCTGCAGAGGGACATGCCGGCCACGTTGGCTGAGACAATCAAGATTGCCGATAGTTATGCTCTGGGAGACCCTATGCAGCCCACCCTTGATTCACAAGGACAGGGGCAGATCCAGCGGAACAATAGCAATACCGGGAGACCGGGGCAGTTCTATCGCCCGGATAACCGGAACAAGAGGAGAGATGAGCGGCCGGATTTTCGGTATGGAGCGGCACAAGTAGCAGCTGTGGAGGAAGAGCAAGAGGGCGCCGGCAGTTGCCAGCGGCCGAGGTATGAGGGCTATCAGCAGCCTCAGCAGCAACAACCACAGCAGCAAGCGCAGCCCTTCCAGAAGAAAATGTCTGGATCAACAAGAATGCCGGCGGAGCCGCCGGTCAGAAGAAGCAGTGGCCGAAGTATACAGTGGGTTTGGCCATGGACAAACCTTGTGTGTTTCACACATTCCAGCCGGGTAAGCCGGCGAATCATTTGACCAGAAATTGTTCGTGGCTGGACGACATATTAGCAGGTCGTGCAGGTCCTTGGGGACCGGCTAGACCATCTATCCCGGCAGCTCCATCGCCGTTGACAGGTGCCAATACAGTTGCAGTCCCGCCCAGGCCGGTTAATCCCGGGAATCAGAGCAATGCCGGAAATGCCGGCGTAAATCAAGTAGATCAGAGCTATAACCCGGAACACTATGCCGGAGGCCCAGGAGCGGGCCGAAATGAGTTCAAGGAACATGATCAGAGCTATATGGTCTTTGAGACCGAAAGAACAGACTAGCAGAGCTTGTACCGGCGGTGTTTGGAGGTAAACGCCGTTATGTCGGCAGTTCCGAAGCTGATGTACTGGTCTGACCAGGCCATCGGCTGGGACAGGGCAGATCATCCTAGGATCATGCCAAACCCCAGCGGGTATGCTCTAGTGATGGATCCGACATTTGTCGGGCCGGCTAATAACGTGAGATTCAGCAAGGTCCTCATTGACAATGGAAGCAGCATTAACATCATGCATCGGGATACGATGCAGAAGCTGGGAATCAAGGAGAATATGCTGGAGCCAAGCAAGACCACATTCCACGGCATTGTGCCGGGACTTTCGTGCGCGCCGATGGGCAAGATCCGGATGGATGTCATGTTTGGCAACCGAGATAACTGCAGGGTGGAAAATCTCATGTTCGAGGTGGTTGATCTGGAAAGCCCCTACCATGCTTTACTGGGGAGGCCGGCATTGGCAAAGTTCATGGCCTCTACGCATGTTGCATACCTGAAGATGAAGATGCCGGGGCCCAGAGGGGCGATTACCATCATTGGTGATTACAAGCGTTCGATGGCATGTGCAACAGCCGGGTCTAAGCTGGCCGAGACTCTGATCATTGCAGAGGAAAAGAAGAGGCTCAAGCGAGCAGTTGAAATTGCTGAGACGGTCGTGGCCGGCAAATCTATGCCGGGCATGACGAGCCCAGGTGGCAGCGCTTCTTTTCAAGTGGGCAAGGAAGTCAAGAAGGTGCCTCTGGATGAAGTTTTCCCGGAGCGCCATGCCCTCATCGGGGCAGGTATGGACCCCAAATAGGAAAGCGAGCTCACCAGCTTCCTCCGTGAGAATCAGGATATCTTTGCATGGTCCACTTCAGACCTGCAAGGCGTGCCGAGGGAGCTGGCTAAGCACGCACTGCATGTAAGGCCGGATGCAAAGCCGGTAAAGCAGCCGCTCCGGCGGAATGCGGATGATAGGAGAAAGGCAATATGGGAGGAAGTGGCCAGGCTCCTAGCCTCCGGCTTTATCAAGGAAGTACTGCATCCGGATTGGGTGTCTAATCCGGTTTTGGTGGAAAAGAAGAAAGATGAGCCCGCCATAGTGAAAGTATGGCGGATGTGTGTTGATTACACAAACTTGAACAAGGCATGCCCTAAAGATCCATTCCCGCTCCCGAGGATCGATCAAGTGATTGATTCCACAGCTGGATGTGAACTGTTATCATTTGTAGATGCCTATTCTGGTTTCCACCAGATCCCTTTGTATGAGCCGGATCAAATAAAGACATCCTTTATTACCCCGTACGGGGCTTATTGCTATCTCACCATGCCGTTCGGGTTAAGAAATGCCGGCGCAACTTACCAGAGATGTATGCAGAAGTGTTTGCATGATCAAATAGATAAAAATGTGCAGGTATATGTCGACGATGTCGTCATAAAGACCAAGGAGAGTAAGACTCTCATAGATGACCTTCGGGAAACCTTTGCAAACCTGAGGAGGTTCCGGATGAAGTTAAATCCGGCAAAATGTACCTTCGGTGTGCCGGCAGGCAAGTTGCTCGGTTTCCTCGTTTCCAGCCGAGGTATCGAGGTGAATCCCGGCAAGATTCGTGCCATAGAAAGGATGAAGCCGCCGACAGATTTGAAGGAAGTACAGAAGTTCACTGGGTGCCTCGCATCCCTGAGCCGTTTCATAAGCCGGCTGGGAGAGAAAGCTTTGCCGTTATATCAGTTGATGAAAAAGTCCGACACATTTGTCTGGACAATGCAAGCAGATGCAGCTTTCAAGGAATTGAAACAGATGTTGTCAACAGCGCCGGTATTAGCATCTCCAATGCCCCGTGAGCCGATGTTGCTCTATATAGCGGCAACCAACAGGGTTGTCAATGCAGTGGTAGTAGTGGAGCGAGAGGAGGGAGGCAAAACCGTGCAGCGGCCGGTATATTATCTGAGTGAAGTCCTCTCCACCTCAAAGCAAAACTACCCACACTATCAGAAGATGACTTATGGGGTCTATATGGCGGCCAAGAAGCTCAAGCATTACTTCCAAGAGCATCCAATCCGGGTAGTGGCCGAGGCCCCTATCTCGGAGATCATAGGCAACAAAGATGCCAGTGGCAGAATAGCCAAGTGGGCAATAGAGTTGTCGCCATATACTCCTCAATATGACAAGAGAGATACAATCAAGTCCCAGGTGTTGGCTGATTTCTTCATCGATTGGGCCGAGATACAATATGAGCCACCATTGCCAGATGCAAATTATTGGAGAATGCATTTCGATGGGTCCAAGACAATCCACGGCTTGGGTGCCAGCATAGTTCTCAGTTCACCTAAGAATGACCAATTGAGATATGTCCTGCAGATTCATTTTGCAGCATCAAATAATGTGGCGGAATATGTGGCACTGGTGCATGGCCTGAAGGTGTCTAAGGACATAGGAATTCGCCGGATTATGTGTTTCGGTGATTCTGACTTAGTGATTCAGCAATGTTCCGGTATATGGGATGCGCATGATGCAAACATGGGGTCCTACCGCTTCTTAGTGCAGCAGATAAGTGGTTACTTCGAAGGTTGTGAGTTCCGGCATGTTCCCCGGGCTCAGAACGAAGCAGCCGATACATTGTCCAAGCTGGGATCTTCCAGAGATTCAATCCCGCCCGGCATTTCATTGGAGCATCTGAGGAAGCCGTCAATCAAGCCCTCGCCGGAGTCATCTTCCATTTATGTCCCACCGAGTCCGGAGGATGCAGTTCCAATGGAGATAGATGCCGAAGCCAGGTCAGATAACCCGGGGACTATTTCCTCAGTCCCGGGGACTGGGCCGACATATGCGGTGGGTGCAGTATTCCAGAGCAGAAATAGGGGCAAGGGTAAATTGTACCAAGAGGTTGTGCCGGCATACCCGGGGACTGATCCCTCAGTCCCGGGGACTTCGCAGCCCATGGAGATCGATTATGTGTCGGTCGAGATGATGGAGATAGATCAGGCAGTGTTCACTGTCAGGGAAGTGCCCTCATGGGCATGTCCTATCATGGATTTCTTGGTGGATGGTCAAGTGCCGGCAAATGAAACTGAGGCACACCGGGCTGCAAGGAGATCCAAAGGATATACCATCATAAACAAGGAAATATACAAAAGAAGTGTCACCGGAGTATTGCAAAGATGTGTCGAATCTGCGGAAGGCCTGGAGATGCTCCGGGAAATTCATCAGGGGGAGTGTGGTCACCATGCTTCATCCAGAGCATTGATGGCAAAGGTATTCCGGCATGGGTTTTATTGGCCGACGGCACTGCAAGAAGCAGAAGATTTGGTCCGGAAGTGCAATGGGTGTCAGAGATATGCCCACCAGATTCCATCAGCCGGCATCTGCCTTGAAGACTATCCCGATAACCTGGCCCTTTGCTGTTTGGGGCCTGGATATGGTCGGGGCTTTTAAGCCGGCCAGAGGAAAAATGACCCATATCCTGGTCATGGTGGACAAGTTCACCAAATGGATTGAAGTGAAGCCCATAAGCAAGTGTGATGGTCACACAGCAGTGAAATTCTTGAAAGATATAATCTTGAGATATGGTGTTCCCCATGGCATCATCACTGACAATGGGTCGAACTTTGCCCAAGGGCCATTTGCCAGATTTTGTGAGGAAGTGGGAATCCGGCTGGACATTGCGTCGGTCGCTCACCCTTGTGCCAATGGCCAAGTAGAGAGGTCAAATGGACTAGTGTTGTCCGGCATAAAACCCCAGCTGATAGAGCCACTAGAGAAAACTCCGGGATGTTGGCTAGATGAATTGCCAGCAGTGCTTTGGAGTTTAAGGACAAGTCCGAATAGGTCAACAGGCTACACACCATTTTTTCTGGTGTATGGAGCAGAAGATGTGCTTCCAACAGATGTAATACATGATGCACCAAGAGTAGTGCTATATACTGAGGAAGAGGCTAAAGAAGCCAGGGAAAATGATGTGGATCTGCTGGAAGAAGCAAGAGAAGTAACACTGTCTAGAACAGCAGTATATCAGCAGAACCTCAGACGCTATCATCGCAGAAGGTAAATCCAAGGAGATTCCAAGAGGGAGATCTAGTACTCCGGCTAAGGCAAGGCACAGAAGGCCGACATAAGTTAACTCCTCCATGGGAGGGGCCATTCATTGTGAGCAGAGCTCTGCACAATGATGCCTATTATCTTATAGATGCGCATGCCCCCAAGAAGGACAAGGCGGACAGGTCCGGAGAAGAAACCAAGAGACCATGGAACATAGCTCTACTCCGTCCCTTTTACTCCAAAGCAGCACAATGTATGTATTTCCATATTCTTGCTTTGTGCCGGCACAAGACTAATGAATGAAATGTCGGCATCCCGAAGAGATCGGGCACTGCCTCCGAGATATATAGTTGCTTATTTTTTCATATGCCGGCTGGCTTGATTTGAGTGTTTCCTACGTCGGCCTAGTAATGTGTCGGCACCAAAGACCACTCTTCGACTCAGCTGTTGTCCGAAACCCGGCTTCATGGCTAGCAAGAGTAGATGCCGGAGATTGTCGACACATGGAAAATGGCTAAGGAAATGTAAAGCAAGTGAACCGGCATTTATGTTGTTGCTAAGAATAAAACTTGAAATGTCGGATGATTTGAAGTCTAAGTTTCAAAGTTTAAGTACTGTATGTTTAATGAAGCAACCTTGAGACTCATACGTCGAAAGCCAAATAAGGTAGACAAGTAGCCAAGGTTGTGAAGTTGAGGAAACAGGAAAACAAACTCGGTGACTTAGCCAAAAGATGATCCGGCATTCATAAACAAGCAAACCGAGATAAAACTTGTTCAGCTAACAAACTTAAGGGAAATAGAGTATATATTACATCTACACCCGGCATACCGGGGATCTGATAAAACTTAAAGTTTTTGGTGCTGCAAAGTCAAGGAGCAGCGGCAGAAGCAGAGCCGCCGGCTGGAGGAGCTGTAGCAGAGGAGATGTCGGCTTCAGGAGTGCCAGACCCAGCAGATGGAATGGAGCCATCACCTCCGCCCGGAGCAGATCCCTGTTCCGGAACGTCGGTGCCGGTCTCTTCAGCTTCCTCTTCATCTTGGCTGGAGTCAGAGCCCTCAGCGTCGGCAGATGCCTCGGCGTCGTCCTTCTTCTCCGGCTCGCGGATGTCCCGGACGAAAGCATCAGTGTCGGCATAGTCCACATAACTGTGGGCCAGTTCCCGCTGACGCCGGATGTGTTTCGGATCCGTGGTCCAGATGGATCCTTCGCGCACAGTGCGCAAAGTCTCCAAATCAGCTTTTTCATACCAGGAGAGGAAGTAGCTGAGAGCTTCATCAGCTCCTACCCTCGCGCCGGAATCCCGCTATTCCCGGAGGCGAACCTTGGCAAGCTGCAGATCATTGCCGAGATCAACAGGATCAGTGGGCGTCCTTTGTCCCGGCCAGAGGGCAGAGAATGCCTCCTGGGCGCCATAAAAGAGCTCTTCTGTGTAGAGGGTCATGGCATTCTTCCGGGATTGCAGGGCCAACAGCTGCTCCGACATATCCCAGTTGGCCGAGTCAACCGGAACACCCCGGTTCTCTCGATCCAGCTGCAGAGCCCTCTCAACATCTTCGACGGAAGCGGGAAACATGTCTGAGAAAAATAGATAATATTAGCAAAAGGGGAATATGTCGGCATAGATGGTATGCCGGAAAGGATCATGGTATGTCGGGCAGGATAAGGAAAAAAGGGATTTGAAGCTTACTGGCGAGGTCAGCATTGAGCTGGGCAACTGTAACTTCCCATTTCGTTGCCTGCTCCTTCAAGCTAGACAGTTCGGCATGGGCGTTGGAGGCATCAGTCTCGGAGGTGACAAGCAGCTCCTGGGCCTTCTTGAGTTGACCCTCCCTCTGCTCCTTCTCCTCCAAAAGCTCGGCGATCCGGCCCTTCAACTGCTCTGTCTCGACCTTGTGAGCGGCATCCCGATCGTCCAGTTGCTTGGCCACATCCACTGAGGACACACAGTCCTGGTGGCGTGCCTCCAGTGCAGCTTTATCATCTGAAAAGATTTGAAGTCAAAACAAGGTGAAGATAGAAAACAGTGACAAGAGTCAAAGGATTTGAAGCACAAGTGGATTAGCAAAGAATCAGCAGGATCCGGCATACCTGTCAGCTCCTTCACCCTCTTGACAAGCTCGGTGACTTGGGCTTCGGCACCAGCTGCGGAATGACGGTTGAAAGTTATGTGTCGGCATATTAAGGTGTGCCGGCAAAAGGTGAACGAAGAAAAAAGAAGGCTGGTCATCCGGTATATAGGGATATGACGGCAGAGGTTACCTTTCTGGGACAGTTCAAGCCGCAGCTTGCTATGCGCATCTGACAACTTCCGGTGCTCGCACACCAAGTCATGGAACATGTCGGCGCGGGCGTTATTCATGCGCTGCAAGGCAGACAGGATTTGAAAGGTTGTTAACCGAAGTCTAGTATATCAGTGCAATTGAAGATCGTACGTAGTGTTCATGATATTGGAGACCCGGCACAGGTGCTGCGCACCTATCCCGGCTCTCGGTGACTAGGATTTGAAGCTCGAAGCGAGCTTGTATCTCGGTCAAAAGGATTTGAAAGGTACTTAAAAGGATAGTTTATTGGAGACCCGGCACAGGTGCTGCGCACCTATCCCGGCTCTCGGTGACTAGGATTTGAAGCTCGGACCGAGCTTATATGTCGGCAGTTAATTCGAGAACAGTTAACTACAAGAATATTGGAAAATCCCGGATGTCCGTATCCCGGACAACCGACATTTTCGGGGACTGGGGATGTGTGTATAAGTAGAGAAGACTTACGTTGGTGGAATCGGCCAATTGGTGAAGTCTTTGCTGGAGACTGAGGAGCTCGCAGGCAATCGGTATGGGCTTCGCGGCCAGGATGTCTGATGGATTGCTAGTGGCCGAGGCTTCGGCCATCTTCTTGCTCCTGGAGTCCGCAGTGTCCATGTTGCCGGCGTCATTCCACCTGACACAGTGCTCCTTGAGAGACCCAAGGCTCTGGTCACTTTTCATCTCCAGGGGGACGCGGCCCTCAAGTTCCGGCGTGTCGAAGAAGCTGGGCCGGTAGCCAGGCCGGGTTGCTGCCCTGCCAAGATGCAGGGCCAGGGCAGAGCTGGTCCGGGATGCGGCTTTAGAAGGAGCAGTAGCGGCGGATGGTGTGCCGGGCTTGGTCGGCTGGATCTTGAGAGTCCCGGACTTGACCGGGGCAGAGGTCTTGTCTGGGGTGGAGGTCTTGGCCGGGGCAGTGGTCTTGGCTGGTGCTGGAGTCTTCTCAGCAGAGGGAGTCTTCGGCGCGGGTTGTTCCGGCGCGGCCGGTGCAGCTTGTCCAGCAGAGGCAGGTTCCGGAGTGGTTCGGACTTCCGGCACAGCAGGGCCCTTTCCCTTGTTGTCTATGCCGGTGCTCTTGTTGCTTGCGCCGACATCTTCAGTTGTGCCGGCGTCGTTGGTGGGCGCGCCGGAGTCTGGGGCATCTTGGTGGGCTCCTGTGTCCATGTGGACATCAGAAGCCGAAGGTTCCTGTTGAGCCCCCGAGTCCATATGGACGTCGGGGGCAGAGTTGTCTTGCTCCGGCGGAGGATCGTCCTTCGCCGGGGAGGTAGGTCTATCGGGCGCAGGCGAAGATGCCGGCGCCGGGGAGGTCGTGTGACTGGCAGATGGTATGTCGGAGGTGGCAGTTTCCGCCGGCTTGGTAACCTTCGGGCCGCCGCTCGAGCCAGAAGCTTGTTCCGGCGCAAGAGGAGCCCTGGAAGAGAGAAAACACCAAGTTAATAATCAAAGCAAGAGATATGTCGGAGGAAGTACATAGAAAAGAAACTTACCCCGAGGCAACAGGCCTCTGTTTCTTCGGAATAGGCACGCCAACCTTCTGCCTCTTCTGTTGCTGAGGTGTGTCGGGCTGGGGCTTCACGCCTCGCTTCCGGCCGGCACATCCGCCGGTGGAAGGAGGTCCCTGGTTCAGAGGGGCGGCGTCGACAACCATGTCGTCCGGGATAGCTGAGGACGGCATTGGAAAGGCGTAAGCAACAGGAGTTTCTGGAAAAGCATAAGCAAGAGGTGTCGGGCAGATAAACATCCGGCAGTCTTCATCAGAATCGTCGTCACTCCAGTCTTGAGTGAAATGCCGGGATGAAGAGCCCTTACCCGAGGCAGCTGCAGCACGGGTGCTCCGGGGTAGCTTGTCCCAGTGATCCGGATCTTCAACGTCCGCAGTAGTGCGGTCTGCCGTGATCTTGATCCGGGAGTTCTCCATACTCTGGAAGCTGAACTTCTGCATAACGCAAACTAAATGGGTTAGAAGCAAGAAATAGGCCGGTGCAAGAAGTATGTCGGATCAGGCATTATAAGTATGTCGGCAAATAACAAATCTCGGGTCATGCATGATAAGTATCTATATGCCGGACAAGAGAGTATATATCGGCCAAAGTATTTACCGTTGGGGCGGGCCTGTCCCGGCTGTATGGTTCAAGTCCCCAGGCAAAGGTGGCCTTAGAGGACTTGCAGACGTCCTTGATCCGCCGCAGAATCTCGGCCGGGGTCAGCTCATGTGTAGAATGCCGGGTGGGGTCCATGGGCCCGCTCATCTGGCAGATTTTGTGTGACCGGCGCTGCAGAGGAGAGACGCGCCGGCTGATAAAGCATGCCACAAGATCGTTAGGGGTAAGGCCAGCATCCCGGAGCTCGCCCTTAACCCGGTGGAGCGCATTCACCGGCATCACCGAGTTCTTCGGGTTGTAGCTCCAATTCTTCATAGCCAAGGGTGGCTCGTCCACAAATGGCGGCAGGTTGAGCATATCCACGTCGGTGGTGTTCTTGACATAGAAGAAGCTCTTCTGCCACTTCTTGCAAGATTCAAGCAGCTCCACCTTGGGGAAGTCCGAGCCCTTCCGGGACATGATGGTGACCGCGCCGCATAGGGTCATGGGGCGGTCCTTCTTCTCCTGGGCCATCTCCTGCGGGTCATCCTTGCTCCGGGGCGGCTCTTGGACGACTTGCTTTCGCAGTTAGAAGTACTTCACCCAGGCTTGGGAGAAGGGCTCTATGCCGGCGTAGCCTTCGCAGAATGCGGCGAAGACGGATAGGATCATCACCGCGTTCTCCGGGATATGGTGAGGCTACAGGTCGTAGGTGTCGAGGATGTCCCGGAAGAAGTCCGACGCCGGCAGGCCGAAACCCCGCTCGAAGTGGGCGATGAAGACGACTCGTTCGCCGGGTTCAGGTGCCAGCGCAATTTCCCCCGCCGGTAGCCGGCATGCAACGCCCTCCGGCACTCTCCTGGTGGATGTAATCCAGGATATGTCGGCCGGGGTAACCTCCGACCCCTCCCAACCGGAGCGTCCTTGGACCCGGGCCGAGTTATCTTCCTCTGAGGCCGAGGTACCTGTCATGCTTGAGGAAGCCATCTGGGTGGCCGGAACAAGGCGTGATAGCTGGAGTCCCGTGATGTTAGTCCTATCAAGACCAGAGAAAAGAGGGAGGTTAGTCTCTCCGGCTTACCACTCTCGCCGATGTTAGCAGAAATAGAAGATCTACCGAGGCAGTTAAAACTGGAGATAAACATGGATATAATTCCTACGGAAGAACAGCTGTGAACTACCGAAGAATATCACTGGCAATGCTAATCGAGTCAGGGAGACATCAAGCAGAGAAACTGCCGCAGATTCAAGCTAGCAGTGCTATCGTGGTGTAGCTACAGAGAAGCAGGAGGGATAAAGAATAAGAACAGAGAAAGAGGAACTCACCGAAGCTTGGCCGGCGGCAATGGAGCGGCGGCGAGCGTGCAGAGGAAGGTCCGATCTCTCAGCAATGTCGCAGAGAGGAGCGGCGGCGTCGTCGACGATGGTGCCGGACGTCGGCAAGCGGAGGCGCCGGCGTGGAGGTGGGCGACGGCGGCGGCTTTCCTTCTCTGTTTCTCGGTCCGGCGGTGAAGCGCAAGGGGCAGAGGAACGGAGGAAGAAGAAGGCACGGTGGGGGTAAAAAGAGCAAGTTACCCCCACCCCCGTATTTATACCGAAGAGGCCAGGGTCGTGGGGATCGTGGGGAGTGTTCCACTACCCCGACCGTTTCTGCAGTGAGTCGCCACGTGGCGACACGGAGTGGGGCGGCGGCTATTGTAACCGTGCCACCAGGCAATGATGGTGGGGAGTAACTGCGCTGTGAACCGTCACATCGTGTGACCGTTCGAGGTGGCAGGGCAGTTGCAAGTTTCGATGCAAACTGTCAGGCCTGGCTTCTCGAGGAAGTCTCATCTATATGCCGGCTTGGCTGCCCGGAGAATAAGTTCCGTCCGGAATACCCTCAGGGCCGGGCCAGAATAACCTTTGGAGAAGGAACAGTAGCCGGTATATGTGTGGATGTCCCGGCATATAATTTGATAGTCGGGATATAACGGAGAACCGAGATATACTGAAAAGAAGATATGTTGAACCTGCCAAGGCCCCTCAGTCAAGACTGGGGGACCTCGACAGCTTCGGGGACTAGTGTCGGGGGGATAACCCCCGGTAGGGTCAAGAGACTAGAAAGATACAAGGACTATGGTTGATCTTATGCCGGACTATCCGGGAAGGGCCTGGCCGGGATATTTGAGCATCGGCCATGCCGGAATATTTTGTGTATCCCGGCTGGTGTCCGGATATACCGGTATAACCGGGATAATTATTGAGGAGTGCCGGCATATACATAGATATGCCGGCCTAACTTATATGTCATATCGTGCAGGAGCAAGGTAGCTGGATTACCTGACCTTCATAGGACGATGGCCCGGCATATAGGTCCAGGGTACGGCCAACGGTCATATCCGGGATATATAAGTCAGCTAAGGTGTCCAATCCCTACAATCAAGGAGAGGTTCTGCCAAGTATGGAGAAAGATCATGGTGACAGGGTGCACAGTGGTGGTCTACCTACCCTTACTGTGCACAAGTACAGCCCTTACCTCACAGAGGTAAGGTCACAGTTCAGAAGGTACAAGGTACAGTGATGTGGAGTCCCATCGAGAGCAATCAGGGAGGAAGTCAAGGGTCTCTGCCTTCGTCAGCAAGTCCTATTTGGAGTGTAGTTGGTGTCTTCGGTCTCTTGTGACCGTTGTAACCCTGGCCACCACTATATAAGGTGGCACAGGGAGCCCTAGTAAAGGGTGGGTCACTCTGTATTCCTACACATAGCAGTTCATCTTCCTCCTCTAGCAGAGAGCTTGGAAGCACCATTGTTGTGTACTCCATCGTTCCAAATATATAACCAGTAGAGCAGGAGTAGGGGTGTTATCTCCTTACGAGAGCCCCGAACCTGGGTAGATCAGTGTTCCTTTCTGTCGTGCTTTTTAGCTCGTTCCCCTCTCCCGAATCCTCCAGCATCTAGTTCGACCCCCATTTAAGCCATCCCATGTCATATGTTGTTTCACCACGACGACAGAAACAACTATTCATATTCATTAGTAAAAACAAACCTTTTACTTTGAATGCAGTAATAATAATACCACCGGTATATTTGCAAGTAATTTGCTAAAAGTAATCAAGAGATATGAGCAAGAGTGAACTTGCCTGCAAACTGCAAGGTAGTGCAATTGGATTTGTTGAAGTGACCCGGGACCTCGGGTTCTAGAAAACAGCATCATTGTCCGGTAAGGGCAATGGTTAAAGATTCAAAAATGCATGCTTTATGGTGTGTTTAATTTATACCCCCCGAAGTGATTTATTTATTTACTAGGCTTGATATATTCTTCTTATGATTTTAAAGAATATATGTTAAGGGTAATTTCATTCAAGGATATTCATCAAATATTCTTGAATGGAATTTACTTTTAAAGAGTTAAGAATTACCAGATTTTTCTTAAATGGATAACCACTTTATTATTTTCAGAAAAATCAATTAACTTCTTTTCCTTTTGCGCCAATGACTCATGGGATCATTTTATTTACCAAATGAGTTCAAAAACCCTAGAAGGGCTAAAAATAGCTACTTTCTATTTTTAGTTTATTTTAGGTATTTTTCTGGATTTATTTTAAGCAGATTTAGGGTTTTTCTTAGGTTTTTAGAATTAAATCAAATAAAAAGCTGGGCTGACAGCCTAGGCCCACCGGGCAGTCAACCCGAGTGGGCTTGACCGGACCAGCTCGGCCTAGCTGGCCGCCCCTCACTCTCTCCCTCACTCGGTCGTGTCCTAACCCTAATCCCCCTCTGGCGATTCTGAATCACCGATGACCCCCTCGCCCGATTCCGGCGAGCTCCGCCGCCGCCCTATGGCGCAACTGCTCTGCCTCGCCGCGTGCTTCCTCCTGACCGCGGGGATTCATCGACCTCGCCTCCAATCGTCACCATCGCCGCCGAGCTCCGCCCAGTGGATCTCGCCCTCGCGGCTTGATCTGCTCTGGCTGGCCTGGCTGGAGCTTCCGCCCTAGCTTCTCAGTGCTTGCGGTGGCCCTTCATCGCCTCGTCGGTTGGACGACAGCCTGCAACCCCGATGTCACCTCCAGGTGCTGTGCTCGGTCGCTCGGCCGTGAGCATGATGCCTCCCCTCTTGTCGTCGCAGCCTCTAGATGGTGGCCTCCCTGCCACAACCGTGGCTGCGCTGACGTGTCGCCGCCATGGCCCTCTGGCTCGCTCCTCTGTGAGCTCACCTTTGAGTTCCTTCTCTTCCCCCTTGTCTCTGTGTTCATGCTGTGGTGGCCTGGCCAGCGAGCCAGGCAGGCTTGCCTATGCTGCTGCGCCATGCTTGAGCTTGTGCTGCTGCTGTCCTAGAGCTCCTCTACTGGCTACTATCTACTGCTACTGTTAGCTTCAGTGCAAAGTTCAGTTAAGAGTTTCTTAACTGAATTTGTGTGATTTACCTAGGATGTTTCCCCTGTGATGGCTGGCTTAATCATGTGCTGTGCAACTGCTGCTACTGTTAGTTTCAGTATAAGATTCAGTTAAGAGTTTCTTAACTGAATCTTCAGAATTCAGTTAGCTTGCTCTCCACCCTATTTGTGATACTAGCTTGGCACTCTGGTGGTGTGCTTCTCATCCAATGTTCATGTGATGTTCTCTGGCTTGCAGTGCAAACTGCTGTCAGTTAAGTCATATCATGACTATCTTGCTGGGTTGTTTGTGATGGTGTGCAGACAGTACTAGCTTTCTGTTGCTAGTTCATGTGTATGCTGATGATTGTTTTCATGATGTCATAAGCATGCTGAGCTTAAGCTTGCTATAACTTGTTCAGAGACATATTTCTGTTGATTTAGATGAACTGAAACTGGTTTCAGTGATGATTGTTTTTATCAAGCAATTCATGCTTGAATAGCATTCTGCTAGTGGCTTTGTTTGCTTCCTATAACATGTTATCTAATTAACAGCAAGTAACTGTTATTATTTAGTTTAGTTGTGTTTCCTCTATGTGAGGTGCACAATGATTTCTTTATAATTTAACTGGATGGCTGCTGTTTTGTGATGCTAAAACATGCTTGGTGGCTTCTCATCAGTGGCTAAATCATCATTTTGGGCAAACTAAAATTACTGATAAGAACAGATTCACATGATGATCTTAGTCCTGGCCTATGATGTATGGTCTGAGGTCTTATTCTTGATGGTGCATGTTGATTTGCTTCCCAGTTAACTAAATCTTCCTATGAAGATTATACAGAGCATTTATCTATAGGTCTGAGGAGAAAAACCTCCCCAAAACGTCCTAAGTGTTGTACTTAGTAGAAGGGTTTGGTGGTGAGTGATTCTTTGTTGCTGTTTATCTTGTTTATGCAAGAATCTGGATGCTTGCAATGATTTGTTCATGAATATGCAAGTTCTATTGTACCTTGGTCCTGTGCTGGCTTTTATGAGTGGCTGGTGGTGATGTTGGTGATGCTCTTGCTTGAGCTTGATCAGTTGCCCCTGGTACTTGCTCTGCTCCTCCCAGGTGGCTTGCCCTGCACCTCCTTGTGCTTGGCTCCCCTCATTGCCTGCCCTGCACCTCCTTGGTGCTTGGCCTGCTCCTTGCTTCCTCTGATCTTGCTTAAGTAACCATGTTGATTGGCTTTGGCTATTGGTTTTGGTTTGGTGAGGTGAATTCACCCTTGATGCTCAGCTCATGAGCAGGGAGAACTTGGTGAGTGTTGCCTGTGATTGCTCTCAGTGGTGTGTGAGTGATCTGTGCTGGTGCTGTGGTGCTGGTGCTGTGATGTTGTGCTGTTGCTGCTATGCTGGGGTGTTGTGCTGGTGATGCTGGTCGAATAGGGTTCTTGGTCGACCAGTTTCACACACAGTGCTCTGTTTTATACTTCCCCCTAAGTTCTAGTGTCTTGACACCTCCTTGCATGCATTTGATGACCATGCTGCTTGCTAGCTGGGTGGCTTGGCCGGCCAGCTTGATCCTTGGCAGATATTTTGTGTGTGAGTCATGTTGATAAGATCAACACTTTGATGATTATCAACAGTATTTCCATTTTAACTGTTACTGCCACTTGTATTACCTTGGTGGCATTTCCCTTTGCATTTCCTTTGTGTGCAGGTGACAAGAAGAATAAAGAAGAAATGAAAGAAAGATTTGAAGATCCAGATAGTTTAGGATCTAGTTTATATTCTAACTTGTATTTATTTTCTTTTCTTCTTTATTTTCTTTTTAGCTTCAGATTGTAACATTCAGTGAATGTCAATTATTGTAATATTCTTTTATTCTCAAACTTTGTAAAGACAATGTATATTGTGTTGGTAATTAATAAAGTCCAAAGTTTTTCTTATTTGAAATGTTTATCCTTTCTAAATGTGCCTTTTGAATTTAAGTTAAGTTCATAATTCAAATTCCAGTTTTGAATTCAAATGATCTTCTAGGCTTTAGTCATTCAACTTCATTGCTTCCCATAAGCAATAGATCAAAAGAGGTCATGTCGATTTCTTTAGCACTCCGAGAGTTCACCATCCCCTCTCGTAGAGAGATTCGATCACTCTTAGGTTTTAATGATAAAAACGCGAAAAAATCCCGTAATTTTAGATGCAATGCACAAAAGCCCTCTATTTTACCCCAAGTTGTCCTATGTGCTGGGATATTACAGACTTCCCCCCTTAACAAAAACTTCGTCCCGAAGTTTGGGGTAAGGTGTACTTGAAGAATTCGGGATAGGCTGTTCTTAGATCTTCTTCCTTTCCTAGGTAGCTTCTCTTTCCGGGTGATGTTTCCATTGCACCTTGCAATACTTGATGGCTCTGTTACGAAGTTGCTTCCAGTTTTCTGCTAGAATCTTTGACGGCTCCTCAACATAGGTCAAATCTGCTTGCAATTCCACATCTTCATAGGATACGGTCTCCTCTGGTATCTTCATACACTTTCGAAGTTGTGAAGAATGAAACACATTATGAACCTTGGATAGCTGCTTTGGTAGCTCCAATTCAAAGGCTACTCCTCGCTTTTGACTTAGAATCTTAAAAGGTCCAGTGTATCTTGGACTGAGTTTTCCCTTGACTCCAAAATGATGTACTCCTTTCATTGGGCTAACCCGGAGATAAACCATGTCTCCAACTTGAGGTTCCCATGTCCTCCTCTTTGAGTCTGCATAACTCTTCTGCCTACTTTGAGCAATCTTTAATCGATCTCGGATGATGTCGATGGCATGCTGCATTTCCTTAACATAGTCTAGATGAAATTCCTTACCGGCCCCCGTTTCATACCAGCAGATGGGTGATCAGCACTTTCTTCCATAGAGTGCTTCAAATGGTGCCATTTGGATGCTACTTTGGTAACTGTTGTTGTATGAAAATTCTGCCAGTGGTAGATGTTCTTCCCATGATACTCCAAAATCCAACGCACATGCTCTAAGCATATCTTCCAAAATCTGATTGGTTCTTTCTATTTGTCCTCCTGTCTGTGGGTGATAAGCAGTGCTGAAGTCTAACCTGGATCCTAGAGCTTCATGCAACTGTTTCCAGAAAGCTGAAGTGAATACAGACCCTCAGTCTGATACTATTGTCTTCGGTACTCCATGCTTGCTCACTATTTTCTGAACATATAAGTTTACTAACTTCTCTCTGGAATCCTTTTGATTAACGGCCAAGAAATGTGCACTTTTTGTTAACCTGTCCACAATAACCCAAATCATGTCCTTCTTCTTTGGTGTCAATGGTAATCCCGTGATAAAATCTATTCCAATCTCTTCCCATTTCCACTCGGGTATATCCAACGGTTGCATGAGTCCAGCGGGGCCTTGATGTTCCCCTTTCACTCTTTGACAAGTATGGCATTCAAACACAAACTTGGCTATTTCTCGCTTCATGTTGTTCCACCAAAACAGTTCCTTAAGATCCATGTACATCTTGGTACTTCCCGGATGTATTGAATACGGAGTTTCATGTGCCTCTTTGAGTATCAACTGTTTGATTTCGGGTATGTCTGGCACACATATCCTATTATGAAACCAGAGTGAATTGAAATCGCCTAAACGAAACTCAGACGGTCTTCCCTCTTCTATCCTTCGGATTTCTTCCTCAATGAATGGATCTTCACTTTGTCGGCAGAAGATTGTATACTTTTGATCACTTTGCCTTTCCTCCATTACCTTCATAGTAGACAAACTGCCCAAAAATTTCACTTCTAGACATTGAATTTCTAACCTTTCTAGATCCATAAGCAATTCTTTAGGAAGTTCCCGGCTCATTGGCTGAGTATCTGTACTTTTCCTACTCAACGCATCGGCTACCACATTAGCCTTCCCGGGAGTATAGTTGATGGTCAAATCATAATCCTTGATTAGTTCTAACCATCGCCGTTGCCTCATATTCAATTCTTTCTGAGTAAAGAAGTATTTGAGACTCTTATGGTCCGTATAGAGTTCACACTTAGCTCCATACAGAAAATGCGTCCACCCTTTCAAAGCAAACACCACGGCTGCTAATTCAAGATTATGTGTTGGGTAGTTAACTTCATGCGGTCGTAATTGCCTAGACCCATAAGCGATAACCTTTCTGTCTTGCATCAACACACATCCAAGTCCATTCTTGGATGCATCACAATATACCGTGTAGTCTTTGCCGGTTTCTGGTATGGCTAACACAGGTGCTGTGGTCAATTTATCTTTAAGCTTCTGAAAACTAACCTCACACTCTTCCAACCAAACAAATGGTGTATTCTTTCGGAGCAATTTTGTCATTGGTCCTGCAATCTTCGAAAATCCTTCTATGAACCTTCTGTAGTAGCCTGCTATTCCCAGAAATCCTCTAATCTGCTTGACATTCTTTGGTGCGTCCCATTCTAAAACAGATGCTACTTTACTTGGATTTACTGCTATGCCCTCCTTGCTGATCACATGCCCGAGAAACTCTACTTGGTCCAACCAAAATTCACACTTACTAAACTTGGCATACAACTGATGTTCTCTCAGAATTTGTAGAGCAATCTGCAAATGTTTGGCATGCTCTTCCTTGTCCTTTGAATAAATCAAGATATCATCGGTGAAGACTATCACAAACTTGTCCAAGTAAGGCATAAAGATCTTATTCATGAGATTCATGAAAATGGCTGGTGCATTAGTCAATCCAAAAGGTACAACCAAATACTCATGATCTCCGTACCTGGACACAAAAGCTGTCTTTGGAACGTCCTCCTTCTTGATCTTAATCTGGTGGTATCCGGATCGAAGATCTATCTTGGAAAATACTCCGGCTCCCCTGACTTGATCAAATAAGTCCTGAATTCTGGGTAGTGGATACTTGTTCTTGATAGTAACATTATTGAGGTTCCTGTAATCTCCACACATTCTGCATCCTCCATCCCGCTTATCCACAAATATCATGGGTGTACCCCAAGGTGAAATGCTTTCTTGTATGAATCCTTTCTGCTCTAACTCATCCAATTGTTCCTTTAACTCAACTAACTCCTTAGGTCCCATCTTATATGGTGCCTGTGCTATGGGTGCTGTTCCAGGGATCAAATCAATAGTGCATTCAATTTCTCTGTCTGGTGGCATACCTGATAATTCCTTTGGAAACACATCTTGGAATTCATTGACCACTGGAATGTCTTCAAGTTTAGCTTCCCTCAAAGTATTTAGCTGTAGTTGAACTTCAATATGTGCATGACGGTCACCTTGATAAACTATCCTTCCTCCTCCTGGACATCTAAGTGACACAGTTTTCTCCTTGCAATCTATCTGGGCTCCATTCTCTTCTAACCAATTCATTCCAAGGATCACAGCCATATCCTTCATAGGGATAAGAAAAAGATCGGCTAGATAGACGCAATCGCTGATCATAATGACCTGCTCTTGCTTGAGGTGTGTGACTTGGATCGTTCCCCCCACAGATAAAACAGTGATGGGGTATTCTAACTTATTGCAAGTAAGTCCATAAAGATCGACAAACTCTTGCGAAATGAATGAAGTAGTTGCACCAGTATCGAAAGTACTTTGCCAGGGTGAGATAGGATTTGAAGCGTACCTATCACAGTTTTCTCCGAATCATTCACTTCCTCCAAGTTGGTGCAATTTAATTTCCCATAAGGTCGAGATCTCTTGCCTGCACCATTTCCTCCTGAATTACCACCTCGGTTAAATCCTCCTCTGGTTGCCTTCTTTCCCCATGCAGCTCTATTAGGACATTGATTCTTCATGTGTCCCGGTTGGTTGCAACCATAACAGATTACCTTGGGCCTTGGGAAATCCTTTGCCAGATGTCCTCTAGCTCCACACTCATGACAGGTGATTCCTCCTCTAGGATTTCCTCCTCCGCCTCCCCAAGGTAACATTCCCCGACTTGGCAGTCGTGGCTTGAAGCTAAGATTTGCAGTTGGTTTGTTGACCAGATATCTTCTGGGTTCCATCTTGGCTTTCTTCCGGCGTTCCTCCTGAACTTGCTTGAAATCATCCTCCATGGTGATAGCTACATCAACAAGTTCTTGGAAATCTGCTGCCTTTAACATACTAAGTTGCATCTTGGCCATTGGGTGCAAACCCCTCATAAACCGCTTCTTCCTCTTCTCATCCGTGTTTACTGCATCCGTAGCATAACGTGATAGAAGAGTGAATTCCTTGACATACCTCATGATGGTCTTGTCCTTCTGTTCTAAGTTGTCAAACTCTCTCCTCTTTAACTCCATGATACTTTCTGGCACATTCGCCTCTCTGAACTTCCTCTTGAATTCCTCCCAGGTGAATACCCTTCCTGGAGGATGTATTGCCACAATATTGTCCCACCAGGCTGCTGCGGGTCCACATAATAGATGAGTGGCATACCTAAGCTTCTCGCTGTCATTGCAATTCACAGTGTTGAGCTTTCTCTCGGTATGCAACAACCAGTCCTCGGCATCCATTGGTTCCGGTGCTGATGCAAATGGAAGTGGTCTTGTATTTAGAGAGTCTGCCAGTGAGACTCCATGTACACCATCATTCCGTCCTTCACGGTTGCGATCCATCACATCCTGCATCATCTTCGACTGACACTCAATGAGCATCCGTTGCCTTTCATCTGCCATTCTCATATATTGGGCAAAATCTTGCTGTGTGAGAAATGGTGGTGGTGGTGGTAATGGTTCCCTTGCCGCTGCATCGGCTGCCTCCTTTGCCTTGGCTTCGGTCTCCATCCTCTGTTGCTCGGATTCCTCATCAACTACGGTCGCCATCTTATCCCCCTAACCCTGTTACATCAAGCGAAACTCATAGTTACACCATGCCCATGCTTTCTGAGCTCAACTTCATGCACAGTGTTAGTCACACAATAAAATCCAAATAAAACATGGCCAAATCACACCAAACATATACCATGTATATACATGGGTAAAAGCAACATAGTGTTACACACTGCCACGTGAGTAGCTACACTCACTTATTCCCATTGCAAAAGAAAATACTACATAATACACATATGGTACATATGTTACACACATATCGCCTCCTTATCGATGGTTGTCTTCTACGGGTAGTCGAACTCCCGATACATCCCCGGCGTCCATCCAGTCGCTCAGGATGTCCTCCTGACTGAAGCAGGAGTATAAGATGACTCTGCCGGTATATAGTCGAGATCGGGTGTAGGGCCTAAGTTGAAGTCAGTCATCCCCAGATAACCGCTCAACGATGGGTATACAACCTCGGTGGCACCTCTCTCCATCTTGGGCCTCGAGCATTCTCCACGCTCCATATAGCTCGGTAACTTTCCCTCATCATCCGACTCTATCTCTATGGGCTTCCCCACCATGTCTCCGGCATGGTGAACAACCCTAAACTGACTCGTGACCTCGTGCTCCGAGTCACACGGAATTGGATCTCCGGCCGTTCCCATGTACTCACCAAAATGCCAGCCCATGGAGTTTCCCCCAAAACTGTCATTATGGGGCATTCCCCATGACTCCAAACCTGCCTCATATCCGGCTCCAGTCGAGCCGTGTGCAAAATGTGCTGGTGGCATCTCTGGTTCGGCCTCGGGCTTGAACTCCCGCTCCTCGGGATCGATCTCCTCATCTAGATTGATAGTCTCCAGCAGAGAAAGCTGGAGTAGGTGCTCGTGGTGGTCCAGAAGTCTCCCCCGTATGCCATGGAGTAGGTGTCGGCTCGGTGATCTCCACTAGACTCTGTATCTCACCAACTAGAGCTCCATGGACATGATAGAACACACTAAGCAGATGCTTACACCTGTCCATGTGCTCTGCTGCATCATGTGGGTGTCTCTTCGCAAACTTGTAACTATCCTGACAAGGATCTTCTCCTTCCTTGTCGTGTGGGATGTGCATGAACTTAGTACCTAACAACTTCTCCATTTTGTGTTCACGGATATCAGTGATGGCTTTCATGACTGCTATCTTATATGCGGTACTAACCGTGCGTGCTTCTCCAGCTGGCATGACCACGCTCATGCCCAATTTGGCAGGAAGCATGATCCCTACCTTGTACTTCTGAAAGACTCTACCCTCATAATACGCATACTTCTTGACAGGGATACGGGTTTCACACTCGCACTCCTGTAGGATGCCCCGTAGTAGATCGGATAGGTTCCCATCATAGACATCCAACGTCACATCTCGAACTTGCACGGTCCTTGACGGATTGGTGCGTGCCATCCTGGCAGTATATAAAAGATAAAATTAGTATATGATGCATCATCATAGTAACAATAAAGAATTGTAACACTAAAAAGTATGACTTTGTTATTCTCAAGTGAATAACATCATAACCATTTAGAGAACTCTTTACTATTCCTATTGGACTCCTACAGGTCATTCCCATTCACTAGGCGTCCAACCTAAGGTCAAAGCTTTTGCTCTGATACCAACTGTGGTGACCCAGCATACCACTGCATGTTGTAGTATGCAAGTCATTGACATAACACTCGTGAAGTACCATTTCACAAATATTACATCCCTCAGAGTGGTACAACAGAAACATAGCGGTCTTTATTCAAGCACTTAATATTACAAGCCACAAACTTACAAAGGACTCCAATTCCTCCTCGCTCCAAAGAGGAACACTAGAAGGTTCTACTTTGATGCTACAAACCTTAACTAGGATTGATAGAAGTAGACTAAACATGATAACTGGCTTAAGTCACTTTATTCTATAAGGTTCCTGTGACTTAAACTACTACCCTATACTACTAGTTGTCGGCCTCCTCCTCGGTTCCTTCGTTGTTTCCATAGGCGATGGTGTAATCCACGCCTTCGAATCCACCGGAAAGGTCCGGCTCTTCATAGAAGACTTCCTCGTAGTCCTCCAATGCTCCTTCAGTCTCCTCGTTCTGGCCCTCCAAGTCTAAGCAAGGGTTAAGAGGGAATGGGGTGAGTAACGAGCGTTACCCAACAAGTTCAATTAATAGGATAGAGGTGTTTGATGCACTAGCTACGACCATAGACTCAAGAGTCTTAGGTCAAATGCAGTTTTTATAATCATTTCTTCAAAGATTGCTTTTATTTAAAAGAACTATGTCCGTCAGTCTTCACAGGTTGATTAGAGCTTCGATGGGCTCCTTTCCTGCCACGTTCGTAGCTCCTTCCCAGAACAGGGAGTATCTTGATACTTTTTGTACACTCTGCAGAGGTGGTCACTTGTACCCATGAGAGATCAACACTTCGCTGCACAACCGGGCGTACTTTCCCGTCCATACTTCTTTTGTATGGGGCCCAGTTGATGATCCAAGCCAATCACCGTTCTTCTCCACGACCCCACAGACCCACCCTTTTGTAAGTCCATCCATCTCCTATACCACATATGCTGACCGATTAGCGCACTGGTCCTTCCCCTTTACACTATGGACGCTCCCATAGGTAGACCAGCCCGGACCCAGATGCCCGCTCCTATGCAATATGGGTAGACCGACCCGGATGACTCTTACAATCCATCATAGATCAATTAGCCAGTTTGTCCCCCCTATACTATAGGCAGACCGAACAGGAAACGCATTTCCCCCCTTTGCATTATAGTAGCCCGAACAGGACAACCCTAGAGTACTGATACGTTGGCATGCAAGAGGGAAAAGATACAGCTGACTTCTCCATCCCATTCTAGATCTCATGGTTCACCATTATTTACGGCGCTAGAATCGCTGGCGACATTTGTTATTAGTCCTAGGTGAACTTTCCAGTTGCAGTGGGACCTCCACCATACTCTTACCATGGTCCCACTGCCCACCATCCTAGGGCAACAACCATTACGGTCGAAACCACTATTCATATTCATTAGTAAAAACAAACCTTTTACTTTGAATGCAGTAATAATAATACCACCGGTATATTTGCAAGTAATTTGCTAAAAGTAATCAAGAGATATGAGCAAGAGTGAACTTGCCTGCAAACTGCAAGGTAGTGCAATTGGATTTGTTGAAGTGACCCGGGACCTCGGGTTCTGGAAAACAGCATCATTGTCCGGTAAGGGCAATGGTTAAAGATTAAAAAATGCATGCTTTATGGTGTGTTTAATTTATACCCCCCGAAGTGATTTATTTATTTACTAGGCCTGATATATTCTTCTTATGATTTTAAAGAATATATGTTAAGGGTAATTTCATTCAAGGATATTCATCAAATATTCTTGAATGGAATTTATTTTTAAAGAGTTAAGAATTACCAGATTTTTCTTAAATGGATAACCACTTTATTATTTTCAGAAAAATCAATTAACTTCTTTTCCTTTTGCGCCAATGACTCATGGGATTATTTTATTTACCAAATGAGTTCAAAAACCCTAGAAGGGCTAAAAATAGCTACTTTCTATTTTTAGTTTATTTTAGGTATTTTTCTGGATTTATTTTAAGCAGATTTAGGGGTTTTCTTAGGTTTTTAGAATTAAATCAAATAAAAAGCTGGGCTGACAGCCTGGGCCCACCGGTCAGTCAACCCGAGTGGGCTTGACCGGCCCAGCTCGGCCCAGCTGGTCGCCCCTCACTCTCTACCTCACTCGGTCGTGTCCTAACCCTAATCCCCCTCTAGCGATTTCAAATCGCCGATGACCCTGTCGCCCAATTCCGGCGAGCTCCGGCGAGCTCCGCCGCCGCCCTATGGTGCAACTGCCCCGCCTCGCCGCGTGCTTCCTTCTGACCATGGGGATTCGTCGACCTCACCTCCAATCGTCGCCATCGCTGCCGAGCTCCGCCCAGTGGATCTCGCCCTCGTGGCTTGATCTGCTTCGGCTGGCCTTGCTGGAGCTTCCGCCCTAGCTTCTCGGTGCTTGCGGTGGCCCTTCGTCGCCTCAGTCGGTTGGACGGCAGCCTGCAACCCCGACGTCACCTCCAGGTGCTGTGTTCGACCGCTCGGCCGTGAGCACGATGCCTCCCCTCTTGCCGTCGCAGCCTCTGGATGGTGGCCACCTTGCCACAACCGTGGCTGCGCCGACGTGTCGCCGCCTTGGCCCTCTGGCTCGCTCCTCTGTGAGCTCACCTGTGAGTTCCTTCTCTTCCCCCTTGTCTCTGTGTTCATGCTGTGGTGGCCTGGCCAGCGAGCCAGGCATGCTTGCCTATGCTGCTGCGCCATGCTTGAGCTTGTGCTGCTGCTGTCCTAGAGCTCCTCTACTGGCTACTGTCTACTGCTACTGTTAGCTTCAGTGCAAAGTTCAGTTAAGAGTTTCTTAACTGAATTTGTGTGATTTACCTAGGATGTTTCCCCTATGATGGCTGGCTTAATCATGTGCTGTGCAACTGCTGCTACTGTTAGTTTCAGTATAAGATTCAGTTAAGAGTTTCTTAACTGAATCTTCAGAATTCAGTTAGCTTGCTCTCCACCCTATTTGTGATACTAGCTTGGCACTCTGGTGGTGTGCTTATCATCCAATGCTCATGTGATGTTCTCTGGCTTGCAGTGCAAACTACTGTCAGTTAAGTCATATCATGACTGTCTTGCTAAGTTGTTTGTGATAGTGTGCAGACAGTACTAGCTTTCTGTTGCTAGTTCATGTGTATGCTGATGATTGGTTTCATGATGGCATAAGCATGCTGAGCTTAAGCTTGCTATAACTTGTTCAGAGACATATTTCTATTGATTTATATGAACTAAAACTGATTTCAGTGATGATTGTTTTTATCAAGCAATTCATGCTTGAATAGCATTCTGCTTGTGGCTTTGTTTGCTTCCTATAGCATGTTATCTAATTAACAGCAAGTAACTGTTATTATTGAGTTTAGTTGTGTTTCCTCCATGTGAGGTGCACAATGATTTCTTGATAATTTAACTGGATGGCTGCTGTTCTATGATGCTAAAACATGCTTGGTGGCTTCTCATCAGTGGCTAAATCATCATTTTGGGCAAACTAAAATTACTGATAAGAACAGATTCACATGATGATCTTAGTCCTAGCCTATGATGCATGGTCTGAGGTCTTATTCTTGATGGTGCATATTGATTTGCTTCCCAGTTAACTAAATCTTCCTATGAAGATTATACAGAGCATTTCTCTGTAGCTCTGAGGAGAAAAACCTCCCCAAAACCTCCTAAGTGTTGTACTTAGTAGAAGGGTTTGGTGGTGAGTGATTCTTTGTTGCTGTTTATCTTGTTTATGCAAGAATCTGGATGCTTGCAATGATTTGTTCATGAATATGCAAGTTCTATTGTACCTTGGTCCTGTGCTGGCTTTTATGAGTGGCTGGTGGTGATGTTGGTGATGCTCTTGCTTGAGCTTGATCAGTTGCCCCTGGTACTTGCTCTGCTCCTCCCAGGTGGCTTGCCCTGCACCTCCTTGTGCTTGGCTCCCTCCTTGCCTGCCCTGCACCTCCTTGGTGCTTGGCCTGCTCCTTGCTGTCTCTGATCTTGCTTAAGTAACCATGTTGATTGGCTTTGGCTATTGATTTTGGTTTGGTGAGGTGAATTCACCCTTGATGCTCAGCTCATGAGCAGGGAGAACTTGGTGAGTCTTGCCTGTGATTGCTCACAGTGGTGTGTGAGTGATCTGTGCTGGTGCTGTGGTGCTGGTGCTGTGATGTTGTGCTGTTGCTGCTATGCTGGGGTGTTGTGCTGGTGATGCTAGTCGACTAGGGTTCTTGGTCGACCAGTTTCACACACAGTGCTCTATTTTATACTTCCCCCTAAGTTCTGGTGTCTTGACACCTCCTTGCATGCATTTGATGACCATGCTGCTTGCTAGCTGGGTGGCTTGGCCGGCCAGCTTGATCCTTGGCAGATATTTTGTGTGTGAGTCATGTTGATAAGATCAACACTTTGATGATTATCAATAGTATTTCCATTTTAACTGTTACTGCCACTTGTATTACCTTGGTGGCATTTCCCTTTGCATTTCCTTTGTGTGCAAGTGACAAGAAGAATAAGGAAGAAAGGAAAGAAAGATTTGAAGATTAAGATAGTTTAGGATCTAGTTTATATTCTAACTTGTATTTATTTTCTTTTCTTCTTTATTTTCTTTTTAGCTTCAGATTGTAACATTCAGTGAATGTCAATTATTGTAATATTCTTTTATTCTCAAACTTTGTAAAGACAATGTATATTGTGTTGGTAATTAATAAAGTCCAAAGTTTCTCTTATTTGAAATGTTTATCCTTTCTAAATGTGCCTTTTGAATTTAAGTTAAGTTCATAATTCAAATTCCAGTTTTGAATTCAAATGATCTTCTAGGCTTTAGTCATTCAACTTCATTGCTTCCCACAAGTAATAGATCAAAAGAGGTCATGTCGATTTCTTTTGCACTCCGAGAGTTCACCATCCCCTCTCGAAGAGAGATTCGATCACTCTTAGGTTTTAATGATAAAAGCGCGAAAAAATCCCGTAATTTTAGATGCAATGCACAAAAGCCCTCTATTCTACCCTGAAGTTGTCCTACGTGCTGGGATATTACAGTCCACTTCTGGTGAACGCGCCCTTTTGTTGTTGTAAGCGTCTTCTCCATCGACGAATCTGCTTGCTATCAGTATTAACTCTGACACTGTTTTAGGGTTGATCTCCCTAATTCTTCCACGAGATCTGAACTGGTGAAGGCCAGTCAAAAAAGCATCTACTGCCCGCTCGTCAGAGACGTCTTCTACAGAATTTTTTTATTATACTCCATCGCTGTATGTATGAACGTAGAGTTTCACCCTTTCTCTGCATGCAGGATTTGAATTCCTCTAGTGATGCTGGGCATTTGTACGTCGAACAGAACTTTCTTGCGAATTGATTTTCTAGTTCACCCCAACTTCCGATGGATTCGATGGGTAAAGTGCTTAACCAGGAGCGTGTTGCGCCGGTGAGGTGTAATTGCAAACTTTGCATCGCCGTTGCTCTTGTTCCTCCAAGTATTTGTACTGCCTAAAGGTAATCTGATAACCATAGTCGAGGTTCTTGCGACCCATCATAATTTTGCTGATCGTGCGGTAATTTAAATCCTTTGGGTACTCGCGTCCTGCGAACCCTTAAGGTAAAGCATAGCGCGCCCATCTCCTTTTCGTCGTCCTCATAATTTTCCTCCTTCCATGCATAGCGTGCTTTATTCACCCTTGCTTGTGCTATAAGATTCCTTGCATCCTCTCTGCGTGCCTTGCGCTTCTCGTCGCCTGATGAGTCACTTGTTTGGCTTTGCGAGGATTGGTACTTTCTGCTCTTCTTTCCCTTATCCTCATAGCATGTCGACTTCTTCTCTGGAGAATGTTTCCTTAACCTATCTTCTACTAACCCAAGACTTTTTATTACTGCTTGATGCATGTGCTCCCGTGGATCTCCGGGTTCCGGTTGTGTAGTTAGTAGGTATGCCTGTGCTGCTACTAGTGCTGCTTCTGGCGTTTCGTGCATAAAATCCTCCTCCTTCATCCGATGGCTGTGCGCTTATGCTTCTCGCACGGTTCTTTTCCCTTGCTCTCACTATTGTCCTTCTATTGTGCTTTGGCTCTCAATGTCTCTCCCTGCTGGAGTCCGATGCTTCGCTGTATTCGTCCCAGTATGCTCCGCTTGATACACTATTGTTTTCTTGACTTCTCCTGAACTCGTCCTTTTCCACCCGTAGCTTCTTTTTGTGCTGGTGCAGGGCATACTGATACCCCATAAAGACTTCTCTTCTTGAATTGGCGAGTACCTCCTTGCCGTGATTGATGACTGACATAATAATTCTCCACTCCTCGGTGAAGACGTGGATTTTCTCCTTCTCCTTTTTGCTGTTGCTCTTCGATTTGTCGCCTTGTTTGCGGGTTGCTATGTTGTCTGTGTCATCGTTCTCTTCCGCTGCTTCAGTGATGATGACTGCATAGTTGGTGTGTGTTGCTAGAGACACCGCCGCTTTGGGTGGTGAAGTCCTTTCGACTAAGATATGACCGATCCACTATTACTCCTAAGTCGAGGTTTTCCATGGTTTTGTCGAGTTCTTCGATTTCTTCTCCTGTATTCTCTATTGTTGCGAAGCTGACCGACGAGTTTACCTCGCTGGAAGAGCCCACCGATGACTCGGACACTGTTGTTGTCTTAGTTTCTCTTGCCGACGGATCCAATTTCACCGGATCTGAAAGGCGAATCGAACCCAAAGATCCGACGCGAAAGTTCAGGCTTCCGATCGTCAGGTCCATCTCCTGGTTTCCGTCGACTTCTGGATTGCCATTGGCTAAAAGCGAAAAAGCCGTCAAATTCATGATTCCAACGCCCCGACGTCCCCACGGTCGGCGCTAATTGACGAGGGTTAACTCGACAAATGTCCAAGATGAAGGAGTTAGGATCAGGGGAATAGGGCGTCGGATGAACTCAAAGATAAGGATCAGTCAAACGAGGTGTGTATTAAGAATAAACGTGGTGGTGAACTTGGCTTACTCTCAATCTGTCCCTAACCGGCCTCTCCTGGCCCCTATATATAGGTGGCTAGGTCTCAAGGAACCGATCGGGTCCGATACATATTACAATGTTTGCATACGGCATTGACTCATACTTCGACTACGAATATACTTGGGCCTAGCTTAACGGGCCTCAGGGTTACACAAATAACGGGCTCCATTAGCTATACCCTTGTCACCCACCGACAAGGCAATGGCTTGAGTAACCCTGCCGAACTATTTCTTCCACCACCATCACTTCGAGAAGTGTAGGAGGAGTTCCGGTGGATCCTCTACATCCACTGCCCTACTAGAACGAGGGTTTGGAGGTCGTCATCGAGCCGTATGTCTGACCGAGTATGGAGGCGCTGCCGGTTGCGGCGCTTAGCTTCACGATCTTGAGATTGGCGAGTGATGAACTACCTCATCCACGTTCGTGTGGGAACATTTCCCGCTTTCAGTCTTTGAGGGTGAGTCTTTCTAGATAACGGTTCACCCGTTACTACCATCTCCTAGATATGACCATTCCTAGTTTGTGGTTCCCATCGTAGGAATTTTTATTTTCTATGCTATGAACCCAATAGTTTGCTCATGGTAAACTTGTTTTTTATTTATATTTTTGCAGTTTTGCAATTATCCCTGCAATTTAAATTACAGTTCATTTGTACATCAACCATATAAGCACAAGATCGTCCATACATCGCCCATACAACAAGTTGAGCACAAGATCATCCAAAAGATAAAAAAAATGAATAAGACGAATGGGAACGACCCTGTCAGCTGCAGCCTACCACCGCACCGATGTGCGGGAGGCCAGAACAAGCCTAGCTCAAACTAGTGTGTGTGTGTCTTTTATTATTGTCTTGAAGACTAAGGACATGGCAAGTTAGAAATGCGATGCACAGATTAGATATAATTATAAATTATAAATGAGCAGACACATAGTGATAAACCAAACACATTTGATGGTGCTTGCATTTTAACCTACTCTCAAAATTTAGAAGATAAAACCCACACATATGATGGAGTAGCATGGATTCACGGTCAAGACAAATAATCAACAATATCTCAAAGTTTTTGAAGACGAACACCAAGCATATGTTGGTTCTTGCAGTGATTTACTTACTGGAATGAAAAATTAAAATAAGTAACTCATAGATCAAGGATATTTACCCCATACTGATTTTGATAATACTAGTTTTCATTGATGATACTTAATATCTAACAAGGAGTATCAAAAATTTACCATAGTAAATATTTTGATCACAACACGGTTCAATAATTATAAACAGAGCCAAAAGACATCTTATTGTACAAGTTTTTTAGGTGAATGGTAATTAGTATGGCTAGCTTGTTACGTTCATTGAAATGGTGCTGCTACTGTTCACTAAGTATAGAGAGTAGCAAGTGTAACAAAAAATAGCTAGTATTGCTAGTATTGTACTCTAATAGTAAGATTCTTCTACATAATGTTTATATCAACGTGAATTTACTATCACCGGTAGTAGCTATATACCCTCAAACAACTGTTGGATCAGACTTATAGAGTATCTTGCATCGCATGCCCGCACCAGGCTTAACGGACAAAAGCTATCAAACAGATGTGAACGGAGATCTCATACGCGTCCCACATCCCCACCTTCCCCCGCTCCAACCAGCTCGATAATCCATCATGGATAGCTAATCAAATCAGCTCAGCTCAAGAATTTACAGAAAGGAAATCAGACTAACATCAGTCTCTCCCAACCGAGCTCTGGTCGATCTGTGGGTGGAGAAGCCTGTCCATCACAACTCCTGAGCCAATTTTAACTCGATGGGCAATGATGCGGCTGACTTCCCTCTAAATCAGTCAGGAACACATAGCCACGAGAAATTCCAACAAATTACAAATTGGGGATCTATCGGTGTTAACGTATAACTTTTGTATACGTCTTGTGTATGTAGTCTAGCCGGTTTACCCTACCTATCGTGATCTTGTTTAGATTGATCCGGTTCTTGCTTGGAGTCTAAGCTATGTAAACCTTGTACTACTATAAATATGCAATGAGAGGACGCCCCTTTGTGTGGCGTTTCACAATCGTTTTCTTGGTATCAGAGAAACCGATCCAACCCTAGCCCCTACCGATCCAATCTCCAATGGCCACCCTCCCAGCCCTAGCTGACTCCACCTCCACCGCCATGACCGACGCCACCACTAGCGCCCTGTCCGACGCCACCTCCAGCGCCCTCGCAACCGTGACGACCGGAGCACTCGCCACCATCACCCTGCCCGTCTCCTCGCAGGCGGTCAACGTCGCCAGCGTCCGCATGCACGTCCCCGTCACCCTTGACCTCAAGATCTCCAACTTCACCATGAGGAGGATGCTGATCCGCGTCCTCCTCGGCAAGTACGATCTCCTGCACCATGTCTCCACCGCACCGCCGAGTGGATCCGCAAGGACTACGTCGTCTGCTCCTGGCTCTACGGGTCCATATCCGATGAGCTCCTGGCTCTACTTTTCCCTTGCGCGCAAAGTCCAAGACAGCCGACACTCTCCTCGCTTTTGTTGCATATTCCCGTACACAGTTCTCTCGCCCCGTCATGGTGATGCAAGCTCCCATCGGCACCGAGTTTCTAAACTCCACCGTCACCTCCTTCTTTACGACTCATGGCATCCACCTTCGTATGTCATGTCCGTATACCTCTGCCCAGAACGGCAAAGCCAAGCGCGCCATTAGAACCATCAATGATGTTTCTCGCACTGCTTCTCTTTCAGTCCTTGACAAGGGTATAGATAATAGAGCTCGTCAGTTGAGTACCCCTGAGGCCCGTTTAGCTAGGCCCAATTGTAATACTAGTCGAAATACAAGTTCATGTCATATGTCGATATTGTAATCTGTATCAGATCCCACCCGATCCTCGAGACCTGGCCACCTATATATAGGGGCCAGGAGGGGACGGTGGGGGACAGATTGAAAGCAAGCCAGGTTCTACACCCAGGTTTACTTTTGATACACACCTTGTTTGACTGACTTTACCTTCGAGTTCATCCGACGCCCTATCTCCCCGATCCTAAGTCCTTCATCTAGGACATTTGTCGAGTTAACCCTCGTCAATTGGCGCCGACCGTGGGGACTGGGGGCGTTGGAATCATGAATTCGATGGCTTTTTTGCTTTTAGCTAGTAACAATCCAGAAGTCGACGAAAATCAAGAGATGGAGCTGACGTTCGGAAGTTTGAGCTTCTACATCGGACCTTCGGGTTCAACTCGCCTTTTGGATCCGACGAAATCGGGTCCGTCGGCAAGCAAAACCGAGAGAATCACAGCATCTGAATCATCCGTGGGCTCTTCCAGCGAGGTAAACTCACTGGTCAGTCTCACAGCAATAGAAGATATGAAAGAGAAACTCGAGGAATTCGACGAAACTCGGGGAAAGCTCGGCATGGAAGAAACAAGTGGCTAAAACTCACGACAGTTCAAGGGATTTCGCCATCGAAAGTAGTGGCGTCTCCAGAAGCGTACATCAGTTATGCGTCATTATCACTGAAGCAGCAGAAGAGGACAATCACAAAGACAACAAAGAGGTCGACCTGCAAGTCGACAAACTGAGGAGTAACAGCAAAAAGGAAAAGGAGAAAATTCATGTTTCAACCGGAGAGTGGAGAATCATCATGTTAGCCATCAATCACGGTATAGAGGTACCCGCAGATTCAAGGAGAGAGGTTCTGATGGGGTACCAGTACGCGCTGCACCATCATAAAAAGAAGCGACAGTACGTCAAGTGGAGGATACTGGGATGAGTATAGCGACGCATCAGAGAGCAGCATGGAAAGACATAGAGACCCGAAGCACAGCAGGAGGACAACAACACAGATAAGAGAGGAGAGCTACGCGAAAAATCTAAGCGCACAACAGTCAGAAGAGGAAGAAGACTTCATTCAAGAAACACCAGAAGCAGCGTTGGTAGCAGCACAAGTGTATCTACTGGCCACACAACCAGAGCCTGGAGATCCACGGGAGCACATGCATCAGGCCGCAATACGAAGTCTCGGGTTGCTAGAAGACAAGTTAATGGGAAAGCTTTCAGAGCACAAGGCGACACATCGAAAGGAAAGGCGAAAAGAAGAATTCAAGGGCAAGTCCTCGCGAAGCAAAGCCAGTGATTTATCAGGTGATGAGAGGCGACAAAAACGGAAGGAGGATGCAAGAAACATAATAGCACAAGCACGAGTAAACAACTCACGCTATGCGTGGAGAGAAGAAAATTATGAAGACGATGAAAAAGAGATGGGCGCGTTATGCTTTACCCGCAGGGTTCGCAAAACGCGGGTACCCAAAGGTTTCAAGTTGCCGCACGATCAAGAAAAGTATGACGGGTCGCAAGAGCCCACTCTATGGTTGTCGGATTACCTGCAAGCAGTACAGATACTAGGAGGAACGAGAGCAACAGCCATACAAAGTTTACAGTTACACCTCACCGGCACAGCGTGGTCCTGGTTAAACACCCTACCCAACGATTCCATCAGAAGTTGGGGAGAATTAGAGAATCAATTCGCAAGAAATTTTCGCTCAACATATAAGCGCCCAGCGTCGCTGGAGGAAGTCAAGTCGTGTGTGCAGTAGAAAGGCAAAACCCTACGCTCTTATATACAACGCTGGAGTGTAATTAAAAACTCAGCAGAAGACATCTCCGATGAAAGAGCAATAGACGCTTTTTCGAGTGGTCTTCATCGTTCGGACCTAGTGGAAGAGATAGGGAGAACAAGGCCAAGGACAGTATCCGAATTAATGGAAGTAGCCAACAGATTCGCCGATGGAAAAGACGCATATAATAACAAAAGGGGACGTTCACCAGAAGTCGACAGAGCAAGCAGGCAAAGGCGCAGATATCGCAATGGAGATAACCACGCAAGGCGAAATCAGGTAGCAGCAGGATACGAAAGAAGGGACGAGGAAGGTTACGAAAGCAAGGAGTTCCAGGCAAAAGGAAACAATGGAGTAGAAAAGTCAAAGTACTCTAGCCCGTTGGTAGAGGACATGCTCTACGGACCTTGTCGAATCCACTACGCATACCTAGATGGAAAGAGAGTTTCTAACCACCAGATGAAGGATTGCATAACCTTCCTAAGGTTACAAAATGCCATGGACTTGAACCAAGGAGCACGACAGGGAAAGAAAAGTATGAGTCAAGGGTACCAAATACAGAGATTAGCAAAACACCTGGAGTCGAAAGTATATGTATCTGCAATGATTCAACCGGTGCCAAAGTCCAAGAAGGAGTGGAAGAATATATCCAGAGAAGTAAACCTAGCTATATCATCACCACCAGCCACTACAGAGTACCTACAGTGGTCCAATCAACTAGTCAGGTTCAGCAGAGCAGACCACCCGAGGAAAGTGCCCAGGCCGGGGCACTCACCAATGGTGCTGAAGGCGCAAATAGGAGGATATGATATCGGGAGAGTATTCATGGATGCAGGAAGTGGCATAAACCTAATATACGCAAGAACTCTAAAGGCAATTAGCATCTCACTAGAAAGTCTCAAGCCAACAGATTGCTCTCTCCACGGAATAGTACCAGGAGGCGCCAATTTCCCTCTTGGGAAAATAGAACTCGACGTCTGCTTCGATAACAGCAACAATTATCACAGAGAGAAGCTGGAGTTTGAAGTCATGGACTGAATTTCACAATATCATGCAATCCTGGGGCGCCCAGTATTTGCAAAATTCATGGCAGTAGCTCACTACGCGTATCTCACACTCAAGATCCCAGGACCCAAAGGAACGATCACGGTGCAAGGCAGCTTTGAAGTATCCAACACTTGTGACAAAGAATTTAATAGGCTGGCGCAAACCTTTGGCATGACTGCAGAGTACGCAAGATTGAAAGGCGAAACTGACCACAATGTGCTACCCGACGTCGGGCAATCCCTGCCAGATCAGGCTTTCGATGCAACTCAAGACTCGAAGAAAATCCAGGTCCACCCGACGGACCCGAACAAAACAACCTCCATAGCAGTGAATCTGGATCCCACATAGGAAAGCGCGCTCTTCGAGTTCCTCCGTGAGCGTTGGGAAATCTTTGCCTGGTGTCCTTCAGACATGCCAAAGGTTCCCAGGGAACTCGTCGAGCACGCACTAAATGTGGATCCTAAAGCAAAGCCAGTAAAGCAACCACTACGAAGATTTGATTAACCCAAAAGAAAAGCAATAGCATCAGAGCTACACAGGCTAGAAAACGCCGGATTCATCAGAGAAATCAAGTCGTCAACCTGGGTATCCAACCCAGTCATTGTACCCAAGAAAAACACAGACGTACAAAGAGTGGGTGTCAACTACACATCTCTCAATAAGCACTGCCCAAAGGATCCCTTCCCGTTACCTCGCATTGCTCAAATAATTGACTCAACAGCAGGGTGCGCCAGGCTTTCCTTTCTAGATGCATATTCTGGTTATAACCAGATCAAACTGAAGAAAGAAGACGAGGAAAAGATAGCTTTTATCACACCATACGGTGTGTTCTGTTATCAAGTCATGCCCTTCGGCCTCAAAAATGCAGGGGCAACCTACCAGCGGATGATGCAAAATTGTCTCGGAAGCCAAATAGGACGCAACATCCAAGTCTATATCGACGACGTGGTCATCACCACAAGGAAAGAAGAGTCTCTGATCAGCGACTTGGCAGAAACTTTCGACAATCTGAACAGGTACAAGCTCAAGCTCAACCCGACAAAATGTTCTTTCGGCGTATCAGCAGGACAACTCCTGGGGTTCCTGGTGTCAGCAAGAGGAATAGAGGCAAACCCAGAAAAAATCCAAGCAATCCTAACAATGGGGAAACCAACAAAAGTACACGACGTGCAGAAGCTCGCAGGACGCGTTGCAGCACTAAGCCAATTTGTTGCTCGATTGGGAGAGAAAGCACTCCCTTTCTACGCGCTCATGAAAAAATCAGATGACAAATTCGAGTGGACAGAAGAGGCAGACGTAGCCTTCGCGCAGTTAAAAACAGTGCTCTCCACACCACCAATGTTGGTCGCACCAAACGAAAAAGAGCCACTACTACTGTACATCACAGCAACACATCAAGTGGTGAGTACAGTATTGGTAGTCGAAAGAAGTGAAGAGGGAAAAGCTCACGGTGTCCAGAGGCTAGTATATTTTATCAGCGAAGTACTCTCTCCGACAAAACAGAGGTACCCGCATTATCAAAAGCTCGCATATAGTGTTTTCACAATAGCACGGAAATTACGACAATATTTTGCGGTGCACCCAATTATAGTGGTTAACGAAGCACCACTATCCAATATATTGAATAACCCTTCAGCAACAGGACGTGTCTCCTTATGGGGAATTGAGCTATCACCCCTGGACATCACATATGAAAAGCGAAAGGCGATCAAATCACAAATCCTACCAGATTTCACAGCAGAGTGGTTAGAGTTACAAAGTGCAGGACTGCCAGATTTATCGAGTGTGTGGACAATGTACTTCGACAGTTCAAAAAGAATCCAAGGCGCAGGAGTAGGAGTAGTCCTGATATCACCACAAGGCGACAAATTGAAGTATGTGTTAAGGATGAGTTTTCCCCAAGCTTCCAACAATGAAGCCGAATACGAGGTGTTGCTCCATGAAATGAAAATGGCAAAAGCATGCGGAGCAACTCGACTGAAAATATTTGGAGACTCGAATCTCGTCGTCCAACAAGTAATGAACAAGTGCGACGCCATCAGCGACAACATGACAGCATACAGAAACTTATACTATTATCTCGAAGGAACATTTGATGGATGCGAAGTTTCACACGTCAGCAGAGCCAGTAACAAGGAAGCCGACAATTTAGCAAACATCGGGTCCCAATGCTTACCCGTATCGCAAAGAGTCTTTTGGGAAGAAATCATCGAAAGATCAATAAAAAGCAACAAAACATCAGAAGAGCAAGGCCAGCACCAAGCAACAGGCTCGGGGGCTGGAAAAGCAAGCATAACAGAACCAGAAGAAGTCATGATGATAGAAGAAACTTGGATGCAGCCATATCTGGCGTACATGATAAACAAAACACTACCCGAAGACACAGTAGAAGCAAACAGGATACTACGATGATCCAAGGCTTTCGTCGTGTTACAAGGAAAATTATATAAGAAAAGTATATCACGCATCTTGAAACGATGCGTCACTCCTCAAGAAGGACAAGAAATCTTAAAAGATATCCACGCAGGAGTGTGTGGACATCACGCGAGCAGCAGAGCCATTGCAGCCAAAGCTTTTCGTGCATGGTTTTATTGGCTCACAGCCATTGAAGACGCAAAAGATATAGTAAGGAAGTGCGAGGCCTGTCAACTGTTTCGCATCTCGGCCACACGCGCTAGCAGCAGAGTTACAACCAATACCATTATCCTGGCCCTTTGCGCAATGGGGTCTTGAAATGGTAGGAAAATTGCACAAATCTTGGCCAGGAGGGCATGTTTATATGCTGGTGGCAGTCGACAAGTTCACCAAGTGGGTAGAAGCAGCCCCAGTAACAACCCAAGATTCTAAAGCCGCAATAAACTTCATCAAGTCGATAGTCTTTTGCTTCGGAGTACCACACAGCATCATCACAGACAATGGTACAAATTTCACGTCAAAGGAATTCAAGGACTATTGTGAAGGACTGGGAATCAAATTGAAATTTGCATCTGTAGCGCATCCAAAGACGAATGGGCAAGTCGAAAAAGCCAACGGCTTAATATGCAACGGGATAAAGAAACGGCTGCTGGCGCCCCTCGAGAAAGCCAAGCACGCTTGGGTAGATGAGCTACCCTCCGTGCTCTGGAGTCTACGAACTACACCCAATGCAGCTACTCAAGAAACACCTTTCTTTCTGGTCCACGGCGCATAAGCCGTGCTTCCAGTCGAGATCACACACGAAGCTCCAAGAATCACGGCGTATGATGAGACAACTTCTACAGAAGTGCTTCAGGACGATGTCGATGCACTCGATGAGGCGAGGGACGTAGCACTCGCCAGAGCCACTCAATATCAGCAAAGCTTACGAAACTACCACAGTAGTCGAGTTCATCCACGGTCTTTCATAGTGGGAAACCTAGTCTTACGACTCAAGCAAGACGGACATGGAAAACTCGAGTCCCCATGGGTTGGACCTTACATCGTGACAGAAGTGATACCAGGAGGAGCTTATCGACTACAAGACAAGAAAACGGGGCAAAACGAGAGTAACCCGTGGAATGCAGAGCAACTACGACGATTCTACGCATAGGCGACATAAGGTGACGACGGATTCTTCGAGTTATGACCTTCCGAACCCAGAACATGAGGCCATAGGTTGGGTTCCTTGGGTCAACTCGACAATACGTGTAAATATTTTATTTTCCACTCGGGGGCTCAGACCCTCGAGTCGTCCGAAATAAAGATTAGAAAGTTATTATTGAAATCTGCGATTATCTTTGAGATAATACAAAATTGTTCGCAACTCGACATTCGGCAACAACACACACGGTTCAGAGCAACCCGATAATATATGAAGTGAACACCTCGGAACTACGATTTGTTCCCGTGGTCTATTAATAAAGCAAGGACAATACATAATCCAAACATGACTATTTATTATAGATAGTATGAGGAGGAACAACTCGAACAAAAGGATTACATAAATCTAGTGAAAATGCACTTCAGCTTCATATTCCTTCTGGCACTGGGTGTAGTCGTAGATCCTCACATCGAACTTCGACGTCCCGACGTGAAAGTCGAAAGTCATAAAGAAGCCCTGATGGAGGTCGTGGTCCTTTGTAAATTGCGACCAGCCGCCCTTGAAGTACTGCTCACCGGCGCCATCGTACCAGACCTCCACTTCATAGGGAGTTCCTCCCCCAGAGTGTTCACAAAGAACAGCTTCCCGCAGTTCCCGCCCATCCATAAACTTGGTGAAATTCAGCGGCAGACGCTGAATCTCACGGCACTGCAGACCGGCGATGCAGAAGAACGAGAAGAGTCTAGGCGGAGGAGAAGAAGCATTAGCAGAAGGAGAACTTGGACCTGGTGCAGCAGAAGGCACCTTGGGTTTATTTTTGCTCCCGGCCGGGGCGCGGCTTCACCGGAGCGGACGACAAAGTTACTGCAGCCTCGATTGAAGCTTTGTTCTTACTGCTGCGAGGGCGGCCACGACCCCGTTTCTCCACTGGGGCACCGATGTTCAGGTGCGATCCACCCGCATCGGCCATGGAGACAGGTGTTGGAAAAAAGAAACCCAAGATGAGTTAAAGAGGAAGAAGATGATGTGGCGGAAGGAGAAGCTAATGACTGGATTAGGGTTTTTACCCTCGCCAGACGTGCTGTATTTATAAGTACACACTAATGGGCCTTTACAAGGGTACGGTCCAAAATATATTTACGAGCCTTTATATGCTGCCCAACGCAGATGGTAAAAGAAAGATCAACATATCAAAGAAGAAGGTACGAAGAAAAACAAAGGGAGAAGAAGTTATCTATCAAGAAGCACAGCATACCTCGTTTTGGACTCGGGGGCTTAAGTCATAAGAAAATAAGAGAAGAATTGCCAGAAGGGCGAGACGTGTTGACAAATATTGAAAGACAAAATATATGGCATAGATGCGCCTATAGTTTTGAGCCTATACCCAAAAAAATTCGGCTATAGCCTCGGGGGCTACTCCCATTGGGAGCGCTGTCGCGCACTCGATAGAAAGAAGTCGATAGAAAGAAGTAGATAGAAAGGAGAATAGCTGAAGTTGATAAATAAAGAACTAGTTGGTGCACAAATGGTTCAGGTGCAAATGGTTTTATTTCGTCAGGAATGAGCTTCGACTACATTGTCAACAAAATAAAACATCGATTACTCCCATCGGGAGCTATTTATGAGAGTGGCAAAGAATAAACTCGAATGTTTTGTATATTGAAATAGTCAAACAAGGCTGCGAAATATGATTCTCAAGTTGCGTCATCGCGACAAAACTTGAATGCCGTGGTTGAAATATATCATGAAGGTAAGACCCCAGGATCCGTCCTGTGTGGCCCGGTATACGCACATGGATGCGCTCTGCTGGTATGTATCCGTGTCTACGACGCGAAGAAAAATCCCAGTGGACGCACTGGGTACCCTGAGAACTACTGGGATTCATTCTTTGTAAGTCCTAAATGCGGCGAAAGAATGGGTTTGACCGGTTTCCCAAATTCAAGTCCAAGGGGACTGAATTTGAAGTAGGTGACAAGTATCTGCTCTAGCAGTTAACTGGCCTCTTGATCCATCAGAGTTGTCAGGCTTGTTCATCAAAACCCCTTGCGAGACATTATAATAAAAGATAAGTCAAAAAGACCAAGTCGAAGATTTGAAGATCTGAAGGATTCAAGTATTGATCAAGTCGAAGAAATTGAAGATCTGAGATTCAACCAGAATCTGCAATTTTGGTAGAATCTCGGGGGCTACTGACAAGGGTATAAATAATAGAGCCCATCAGTTGAGTACCCCTGAGGCCCGTTTAGCTAGGCCCAATTGTAATACTAGTCGAAATACGAGTTCATGTCGTATGTCGATATTGTAATCTGTATCGGATCCCACCCGATCCTCAAGACCTGGCCACCTATATATAGGGGCCAGGAGGGGACAGTGGGGGACAGATTGAAAGCAAGCCAGGTTCTATACCCACGTTTACTTTTGATACACACCTTGTTTGACTAACTTTACCTTCGAGTTCATCCGACGCCCTATCTCCCCGATCCTAAGTCCTTCATCTAGGACATTTGTTGAGTTAACCCTCATCAGTCCTCCATGCCGCCCTCCTACAGGGCCGAGGTTGTTGCCACGACAACACATCCTGTCAATATCCGACCATCTCAAGCCATAGCTTTCGCCATACAATTCTCTTGTCTTCACCACAAATATGCTGACTACGGTCTCCTTCTTACCTTTGGGTGTCTTTGCTACCCCAACCAGCCAGTGACCTCTCCACATAAGCTAGCTCCTCGCTCAGCCGCGTGCATTTTTCTCGGCTACCCGCCTCACCACAAAGGCTACCGGTGCATTGATCTTCAAACTGACCGCATTATAGTCTCCCATCATGTCGTTTTTGATGAAACGATATTTCCCTTCGCACATCAGACCGACACGGTCGATAGCTCCCTTGCAAGCCTCGAATTTCTCCTAGACCTTGCATGCTCCAGCCACGCACCAGCGCCCACGCCCCCTATGCATGGCTCCCCGGCACCCGCTATGCATGGTCGCCCGATCGTCGAGGCAGCCTCCCCTGCGTTGCACTCCCCGCTCTCCGGCATCCATGGGCAGCCTCCTTCCAGCCCAACTGGGCCTCTTCCGTCCTACCCTCCACCGGTCATGCACCACCGCCTCCAACTCCAGTGTCACCCGCTGCGGCTTCTCACTCGCCGCCCGTCAACATGCACCGTCCACCGTCTCCGACCAACGTCCACACCATGCAGCCGCGTGCCAAACGTGGCCTTTTCTAGCCAATAACTCGGCTAAACCTTTTTCGCTTCTCACTCTACTCTTTCTCCTATTCCTAAAACATACCGGGGTGCGCTCAAGACCCTCATTGGCGTCACGCTACGCAAGACGAGTATGATGCTCTTGTTAACAATGGCACTTGGTCACTCGTACCTCGTCCTCCGCATGCTAATGTTGTTTAAAGAAAATGGTCTACAAGCACAAGTTCCACTCCGACGACAGCCTTGCCTGCTACAAGGCTTGCTGGGTGGTTTGCGGCTTCTGTCAATAGCCGGGGATCAACTTTGATGAGACTTTCAGCCCCGTCGTCATGCAGGACACGATCCACATTGTCCTCAGCATTGCTCTCTCGTGGTCGTGGCCAATTCACCAGCTGGATGTCAAGAATGCCTTCCTCCATGGCACTCTTGACGAGGAGGTCTACTGTTAGCAGCCGCCAGGCTTCATTGCCACTCGATGTCCGGACTACGTCTGTTGTCTCCGCAAGTCTCTCTATGGCCTCAAGCAGGCCCCACAGGCATGGTACTAGTGCTTCGCCCACTTCGCGCATCGGCTTGGCTTCATCACCTCCAAGTCAGACGTGTCCCTCTTCATCTATCGCCATTGACAGGAGCTTGCCTACATACTTCTTTATGTGGATGACATCGTCATGACCGCCTCGACTGACACTCCTCTTCAGTGGCTTACACCGCGTCCGCACTCCATGGTCGTGCAACCCATGTACCACTCCCATGGATGTGCGCTGCAAGCTAGTCCGCCACGGAGGGTTCTCTCCTCGCCGATCCCATGGAGTACCAAAGCTATACTGGTGCTCTTTAGTACCTGACCCTCACTCGCCCGGACATAGATCATGCCATTTAGTAGACCTGTCTTTACATGCACGCCCCTCGAGAACCTCATCTTAATCTGGTGAAGCACATTTTGCGCTACATCAAAGGTACCCTCGACTTCAGCATGTGCCTCTCCTGTTCTGCCACGACATCTCTGACAACATACTCTGATGCTGATTGGGCGGCTGCCCGGATACTCGCCGCTCTACGTCAGACTACTGTATCTACCTTGGCGACAATCTTGTCTCATGGTCCTCCAAGCGGGAAACTACGATTTCCCGTTCCAGTGCCGAGGCAGAGTACAGGGCAGTTGCACATGTTTTTCAGAGTGCTACTGGATTCGTCAGCTTCTTGGCAAGCTTCATCACCCCCTTTCAGGGGCCACTGTGGTCTTATGTGATAATGTCAATATGGTTTATATGGACTCTTACCCGGTCCAACATCGGCGCACCAAGCATATCAAGACCGACATACACTTTGTTCAAGAGAAGGTATCGCTTGGCCATGTCTGTGTTCTTCATGTGCCATCCGCTCACTAGTACACCGACATTATGACAAACGTACTCTCATCGCAGTTATTCTCAGAGTTTCGATCCAGTTTATGCGTTCATTCGGACCATGCACCAACTGAGGGGGTTGTTAACGTATAACTTTTGTAAACGTCTTGTGTACGTAGTCTAGCCAGGTTTATCCTACCTACCGTGATCTTGTTTAGATTGATTTGGTCCTTGCTTGGTTTCCAAGCTTTGTAAACCTTGTACTACTATAAATATGCAATGAGAGGGCGCCCCTTTGTGTGGCGTTTCGCAATTGTTTTCTGTCGGGAACACAACATGTACAAAAAAGGTCAACCTAGTTCCTTCAAAATATGAAGCAAATTCGGATTGACAAATCCAGATTGAGAAAAATTAGGCCGAACTCAAACTCTCAATAGGCTACCCATGCCTACGACCGGGGGGCATCATCACTGTTGAAAAAACATAAGAAAAAACCAAAGAAGGACTGGGAGAGAATGATCACATCCTAGAAGCCCAGCTCCGGCTCCAACAGGATGGTGGGCACGCAACATGCTAGCTGGCCGACCGAAATCGATGAACCGCGTGTGGATGGATGATGACCCACGCGTAGATCGAGGAGCGATCCCCTCCATTTCTTCCAACCAATGCCATGTCGCCCACCTTTGGGAGCTCCACCTGTGCCATCGCTTGGAGGTCTCTCGCACAGACGCGCCCCCAAGAGAGCCCTCATTGCGCCGCCTGTAGCCCCCAGCGCCGTCGACATCCCTTACCCTGTGCGCGCCTCCTACGGATTTCCTTCTGGAGTGCTCGCACCAATGGCCTCCCCTGCTCCACGGGGCACTCACGCTGGAGGCGTTGGTGTGGGTGGCCACGGCGCCTCCCTCCCGTGGGTGGTCAGGATGAGGGCTGGGTGGGTCGTCGGCGGCGGCGTGCTGGTGTGGTTGGTCGGGGTGAGGTAGGTGGTGCGGGGGTTGGGTCGAGCGAGTGGGGATGGTGCGGGGCAGGGAGTTCGGCTGGGCGGCCGAGAAAAGGTGATGTTTAGTGCTATTGGTAACAGATGTTTCACACCGTCAGGGTGGGTAGCTACCACCGGTGGTAGAAATCTATTTTGCATATTTATATATTGTTATTGTATTGCACTATAGTAGTAAGTTCGAACTAAATATTGGTGTCTTACTATAATTGACAGCAATCCTATTGTATAATGCTATATACTCCCGCACCAAGTTCAGTTAACTAAAATTTAGATTGTTGTAAAGCAAAATTGTATTCACAAATGAGTAAATTGGTTTCATTGAATATTTTTAAGATGTAAAACCAACACTGCATTCAAGAGTATTCGTTGCCATCATGGAAATAACACAAGTGCTATGTAAGAATTTAAGTAAGCAAGAACATACCAGGGTTTCTATCTTCGAATGTTGGATGTTGGTCATGCTCAGCCATATCTTCCAAGGATTCTACTACTTTTGTGAAGTTCTTGGCTGCTTGGTGGTGCAAATCACATCTGCTCAAGGTTGCACCCTGTGTCACCAAAGAAAATACAAATCTAATCTCTAAACACATACCTTGTGATGTAGGCATTAGGTATATGACTATAACATTCTCTTTCTGTGACAGAATCTATGGTAAGTTTACCTCTTAATCCACAGAAATTCAGATCCACAAGACTAACATTACAGAAATTGTATGAATGATTCAGAACAATATACCTAATTAGTTGGCAGTATTTGGGCCAAATGAATTAATTAAATGCATATTATCCATGTAATGTATGGTTCATTGAGATATCCAATGATACCACTAGAACTTACATGAGACTTACATGAGAATCAAGCAGTTTTTTTACCAAGCTAATGAGAGAGAGCTTTTGCACATCGTAGATACAAACAATACTACTAGTATCAACACATTTTGCAATGAAACTACATGAAGACTAAGTGTCAATAATCCATTTTGCTATGTATTTGCAGAAAGTATCGACACCTTCTTTGCCATGTAATAACTACTAGTAATCTCCTCCCCTCATATCATGGAAGAACTAGTAATCTTCTAGTCTTGTACATGTAAAAGTGAGAGGGAGTGGGGGGCAGAAATAGGAGCGAGTCAATGTGGAGGTCGTCATGGTTGGGGCCAACAATGTGTCCCTCAAGCTGGGGTTGGACGAAGTCCTAGTTGAGCATGTCATGGTTGTTCTCCTTATGTGAGGACGTGCGACACCTCCTGCTCCAACCCTTTCTCCCCCACCAGGAACAACACGTGTGGCTGCTCCCATCAGAAGCGAGATCCGCTGTGGAGGCTACCCTGGATGGTGAACGACGAGGAGGGGGCTCGCCGGCACTAGAGCCATTGCCCAAAAGCGACAGGAGCTCTAGCTCCACCCTGACAAGACGAGAGCAGCGAGTGGTGGTAGGGCAAAGCGAGCCTCGACCCTCGTCATGGCGGTGGTAGGAGCTCTGACTCCGGCCCCAGCAAATCGAGAGCAGCAGTGGTAGCGGCGCGGTGCCACGCCTCGATAGAGAAAGGGGAGGAGGGCTAATTAACGATTTATCAAGGGCATGTTATTGACCAGATAAATTTCTATTACAATTAGTTCTAAACACACTCCATCCTATCCACCTTATATCCATCAACCTAACAGAAATAGGGATGATCTCATCCAATCCATAAAACAGGGATGGTCCATTCCTTCCTTAGCAAGTCATCAACCAAACGCAGTCCATTTGTGTACTTTCTTTGATATCCAAACAATGTGAAACCTTTGCATGGTGTCATGTTATGTGTTATAGTTGCAAGGAAAATATTAAACTTGGAAAATTGCAAACATCACAAAAGAACCTTCACAAAATGAGCTATCATGTTCGATATTTCATGGCTTTTAGGCCAAATGAACAATGTTACGGCTAGAATCACGGCATAGTTTATGACAATGTGCCCATATTATGCACACATGTGCATCTTGGGATGGCTTACGATGTTGCAGGAGGAAGTTTTCCTTTTCATCGCACGAAAAAGCCATTTTCTATTTTTGAGGTGCCGAAAACAAGGTGTTTTGTGAAGCAACCACTAAATTAAAGTTTCACATTGGTACTAACCTATTTTCCAAAAATACTAGACCATGTTAGATGAAAAATTTCCCAGCCGATGTATCTGAAACCTTTCCGTCCACTCCTCGTGAAAAAGACAAATTCCTGCCGAATCGATAGGAGGCCCGCCAGATTTGAACTACAGGTACATGATATAATGCTCATATTTTTTGTAAAAATCAATTTTAGGTTCATGATATGCTATTTTATCGGAGATCCGCTGCAAGGTTAGCGAGGCTTAGCCCAGGGCTAAGAATTTTCATGCCCGCCATTTTAAATATAATTTCAAATGGCCATAAAAAATTAAAAAACAATCCAAACAATGTGAAACCTCGCGTGGTGTCATATTATGTGTTATAGTTGCAAGGAAAAATATTAAACTTGGATAATTACAAACACCGCAACAAATCCTTCACAAAATGAGCTATCATGTTCGATGTTTAGGTTCACAACATGCTATTTAATCAGAGAGCCAATACAAGTTTAGCGAGAAAAAATTAGATGTGTGCCATAAATTGGCTCATTTAATACATATGGTGACTTATTTTCTAAAATGCCTTTGAGTCCATGAGCCCTTCTTCGCATATGTCCCTTGATTATGGTTGCTTCGACCGTAACTGACGCGGGTATGCCCTTCAGGTACCCACGGATTAGTATACCGGGTCCAGCCCATTATAGAGATGGACAAGTACAATGACTCAAAGATGACTTGGAGATGAAGAAAGGCAGTTTTAATCTGTATTCGACTAGGACACTTGTAAACTCTAGCCTGATTGCATATATAAAGCCAGGCAGAGGCGCCCCTAGAGGCAGAACATCACATCTTAGATTAGAGAGACAATTTAGATTAGACATAGACAACTCCGCCTACGGCGGCTCCATGTAAACACCATTGTGATCATATACTAGATTGCTAGCCGGATGTAGCGATCCTCCACCGCGAGGACGTGAACCTGGGTACGTCGTGTGCCAATCTCGCTCCCGGAATCTCTGGTTGTCGCCTTTCCCCCGATCTTAAGTCCTTCATCTTGGACATTTGTCGACTTAACCGTCGACAATTGGCGCCGACCATGGGGATCATGGCGACTTGATTTTGTCATCCGGACGGGATCCTTCAATTTTTTCGTCATCAAGATCCACAAAATTTGCGGCTGCCGACAGCAGCAGCCAGATTGCATCAAATTATCTCATCTACATCGGCAAGTCTCTTCATCAACAACAAAATCATCGGCGGCAAGATCGGATCTGATTTCCAACATTGATTTGTTAACAATTTCGGCCGACGATGGAACTCGCCAAGATCAACAAGAAGCGGCAGCGGTTTTTGGCTTGATTAATCAGTACCAGCAGTCTGCTAGGCGCCACGACATACTGCCATGGATCGGAGCAAGTCAATCATCTAAGAGTACTACATATATGTATACATGCGGTGGGGATCCCGATTGAGTCGAAGGTTTCCACGCACAGAGGCAGCTGAAGATGTGGTTCCGTCAGTGATCGAGTTACCGCACGCAAACACGGGTTCTGTCCGGTGCACAAGCCGAAGATCAATAAGCAATGTACTACTACACGTACAAATCAGCTATTCCAAATATATCAGCGAGACGTCACCTAACCGGAGGAATCAAGATCCAAAAGGTCCAAAAACAAATTGACATCCTGGTGGTATATGTGAAGACCGGGCATAGTCACGAGAAAAGAGAGAGAGAGAAAAAATAGATCTTCATCTGATTATTTTCACGTGAAGACCGATTTTGCCTGAAGACCAAGGCTGCTTGGACAACTCGGAGAAAAAAGTATTTTGACTACGGCGTCTTCAACTTCATCGACTACGGCTTGATACGCTTGGGGGCTCGCCGCTGCACACTTGCGCAAACTATTCGCAACGCTCGGGGCTCGACATCAACTCGCCCTGAAGTGCGGAAAATCACTCTCAAGACCTATGATTTCGTCGACATCAGTAACACGGCGATCCCAACAGCGCTCGGGGGCTCGACAACAACTTCGCCTCCGATTGTGATTGTGATTCTACGACAACAACTCGACTACGTCATCGTCGACTACGCCGCGCTGACCATGCCGCACCCAATAAAAGCTAAGTTTTTCTCTTCCAAGAGTCAATTTTTATTTACCTTTTGCCGCACCTGACACTCAGGGGCTCCGCTATAAAAAATCATCTTGCATATCATTGACTTCAAAAAATTGCGAAAGCCCTAGTAGCTGGCGCTCCTTGTTGAATCCTTGATAATCCTGTTTCCAGTCGTAGAAGCTTGACTAACAGGTTGGCAAGGCACAAACCTTGGGCGTCAGGCTAACGAAAATAATGAGCAAGTAAACTACATCTTTAAATTCAAATGCAGGAAAACGCATCAAATTACGTCTTGACTTGAGTAGCTGATCGAGCCGCGAGTGTATCAGGCTAACGAAAGGGTCTCATGTACGATCAATGAATTATACAAAAAAAACTCTGATTTATATATTACATATTGCATCCTTATTGCAATCTACAAGCACAAATTTTCTTTAGAGACAAAGTATTTCACAACTATTCATATTTTCTGCAGGAGTCAAACTTCTTTGATTAGTACAACTTGAGTCTATGCCCGGCTACAAGTACCCAAACATAGACTCGGGGGCTACTCCCATCGGTAGCGCTGACCGCTGCACCTGATAGAAAGTCAATTTTGAGAAAGAATTTGACAAAAAGAGATGATGAAGAAGAAACTTGGAGCCTATGATCGACTACAAGTACCCGACCATAGCCTCGGGGGCTACTCCCATCGGGAGAGCAGATTCAAGAACCCGATGATTTTGGCCATTGCATTTGAAGTCAAAATTTGAAGAAGTCGAAGATATATGAAGCCGAAGATTGAAGAAGTCGAAGATTGAAGAAGTTGAAGTTATATGAGGTCAAAGTTTTGGAGACTAAACCCGAGTCTGCGACTCAAGTAGAGTCTCGGGAGCTACTGACGCGGGTATGCCCTTCAGGTACCCACGGATTAGTATACCGGGTCCAGCCCATTATGGAGGTGGACAAGTACAATGACTCGAAGATGACTTAGAGATGAAGAAAGGCAGCTTTGATCTATATTCGACTAGGACAATTGTAAACTCTAGCCTAATTGCATATATAAAGCTAGGCAGAGGCGCCCCTAGAGGCAAAACATCACATCATAGATTAGAGAGACAATTTAGATTAGACATAGACAACTCCGCCTACGGCGGCTCCATGTAAACACCATTGTGATCATATACTAGATTGCTAGCAGGATGCAGCGATCCTCCACCGCGGGGACGTGAACCTGGGTACGTCGTGTGCCAATCTCGCTCCCGGAATCTCTGGTTGTCGCCTTTCCCCCGATCTTAAGTCCTTCATCTAGGACATTTGTCGAGTTAACCCTCATCTGTAACCATGGAGCATCTTCACCATTTAACGTGATGCTTGGGTCAGTGTTCATTATGAAGGGCGGGATTTCATCAAACCTATTATAAACTTCTGACATGTCTGTCTTATCCTCGACTCCCATGATGTTTCTTTTCCCTGAAAGAACTGTGTGACGCTTTGGCTCATCGTATGATGTATTCATTTTCTTATGTTTTCTTATTTTTCCGGTTTGGAGGACATGTCCTTCACATAGAAAACTTAAGCCACATCATTGGATAGGACGAATGGTTGGTCTCTGTAACCAAGATTGTTGAGATCCACTATTGTCATTCCATACAGCTGGTCACCTTTAGCCCTACTCCATCTAGCTTGACCCATTTGCACCAAAACAAAGGGACCTTAAAAGAAGGTCCATAGTCAAGTTCCCATATCTCCTCTATGTAACCATAATACATGTCCTTTTTCCCGTTGTTGTTTGTTGCATTAATGCGGACACCATTGTTTTGGTTAGTGCTCTTCTTATCTTAGGCGATCATGTACAATATATTACCATTTATCTCGTACCTTTGGAAAGTCAATAGAGTCGAAGATGGTGACCCGTCCAACAAGTACAGCTGATCTCCAACAATGTTGTTATTTATGAGATGTGTTCACAACCAACCGCCGAAAGTCGCCATATGTTCATGTGTAATCCAGGAGTCAGACTGCCCTGGGTGTTGGGAGCGTACAATATTCTTGTGTTTAATGCTATACAGGGCCACCAAAGTGGAATTTTGTAGAACTATGCAGTGTGCTTGAGTGAATGAAATCCCGGCCATACAATAATTTGATTTCTTTCCTAGCGTGCCTTTTCCACTTAATCTCCCCTCATGCCTCGATTCAGGAACACCAATTGGCTTAAGGTCAGGAATAAAGTCAACATAGAACTCAATGACCTCCTCTGTTCGATAGCCCTTGGAGATGCTTCCTTCTAGCCTAGCACGGCTATGAACGTATTTCTTTAAGACTCCCATGAACCTCTCGAAGGGGAATATGTGGTGTAGAAATACAGGACCGAGAATAGCAACCTCTTCGACAAGGTGAACCAGGAGATGCGTCATAATATCAAAGAAGGATGGCGGGAACACCAACTCAAAACTAACAAGACATTGGGCCACATCCTTCTGTAACCTTGGCAGAATATCTGGATTGATTACCTTCTGAAATATTGCATTGAGGAATGCACATAGCTTCACAACGGGTACTCGAACATTTTCTGGTAGAAGCCCCTCAATGCAATCGGAAGCAACTACGTCATAATCATGTGACAGTCATGAGACTTCGGGTTTTGGAATTTTTTCTCTATCATATTTATTATCCCTGTTATATTCGACGAGAAGCCAGATGGCACCTTGATACTTGAAAGGACTTAAAAAAAGATTGCCTTCTCTGCTTTGGTAAGAGCATAGCTGGCAGGACTTAAGTGTTGCCCTTTATCCGTCTTGTTCCATGGATGCATGTTGTCTGGGTCTTTCATACGTTGCTGGTCCTCCCGTGCTTCTGGTGTATCTTTTGTCTTTCCATACACGCCCAGAAATCCTAGCTGGTTCACACAAAGATTCTTCGTCACGTGCATCACGTCGATTGAAGAGCGGACCTCTAGTTATTTCCAATAGGGTAGCTCCCAAAATATAGATTTCTTCTTCCACATGGGTGCGTGTCCAGTAGCGACGTCATTTGGAATAGATTGACTACCAGGACCCTATCCAAAGATTACTTATAGGTCCTTGACCATATCAAATAAATCATCACCAGTACGGAGATCAGGCTTCATCCGGTGATCTGCCTCACCTCTGAAATGCTTGCCTTTCTTTCTTACGGGATGCCTGGTCGAAAGAATTCGACGATACCCCAGGTACACAACCTTCTGACATTTTTTCAAATATGTACCTTCAGTCTCATCTAAACAGGGGTGCATGCATTGTATCCCTTGTTTGTCTGTCCTGAAAGGTTAGTAAAAACAGACCAATTATTGATGGTTACGAAAAGCAACGCTCATAGGTAAAATGGCTCCTGTTTGTGCTCATCCCACAAACGTACACCTGGTTTGGCCCACTACTGTAAGACTTCTTCAACAAATAGCCTTAGGTACACATCAATGTCATTTCTAGGTTGCTTCGGGCCTTGGATGACCACTGGTATCATAATGAACTTCCGCTTCATGCACAACCAAGGAGGAAGGTTATGGATACATAGAGTTACAGGCTAGGTGCTATGACTGCATCTCTTTTCCCCAAAAGGATTCATGCCATCTGTATATAGATCAAACCTTAAGTTCCTTGCGTCACCTGCAAAGTCCGGGTAGTCTCTCTCGATTTTTCTCCACTGCGACCCATCAGCGGGGTGTCTCAACATCTCGTCTTTCTTATGGTCTTCTTTGTGCCATCGCAACAACCTGGCATGCTCTTTGTTTCTGAACAAACATTTCAACCGTGGTATTATAGGAGCATACCACATAACCTCGGCAGGAACCCTCTTCCTGGGGGGCTCGCTCTCAACATCACTAGGGTCATCTCGTCTGATCATATACTGCAGTGCAGTGCATACCAAGCATGCTTCCAAATTTTCGTACTCCTCACCGTGGTAGAGGATGCAGTCATTAATACATGCATGTATCTTCTGCACCTCTAATCCTAGAGGGCAGAGAACCTTCTTTGCTTTGTACATACTGTCAGGCAATTCATTATTCTTTGAAAGTTTCTTCTTCATCATTTTTAGTAACTTATGAAATCCCTTGTCAGATAAACCAGTCTCTGCCTTTCATTGCAGCAACTCCAGTGTGGTACCAAGCTTTGTGTTGCCATATTTGCAATTTGGTACAACTTTTATTTGCGATCCTCTAACATGCCCTTTAACTTCCGCTTCTCATTTACACTTTCTACTTCTCTGTGTGCATCAACAATGGCCCGACGTAGATCATCAGTGGGCTCAACTGATGCCTCTTTTTCTTCATCTTTCCTTGCCTCTTCATCTCCAGCTTCCCCCATTGCAGTATCACCGTATTCAGCATACATATCATCATCCTCTTCTTCTTCATTGTCTTCCATCATAACCCCTCTTTCTTCATACTTGGTTCAACAATTATAGCTGGGCATGAACTTTCCGAAGCAGGTGGGAGTGAAGGATTTTCCCGAAAGAGTATTCCTTCTTGTTTTGACAGTCAACGCATGGATAACACATAAAACCATTCTGAATATTTTCCCGAGCCACATCACCAAAATTATGAAGGCCTTCAATATACTCGAAAGTGCGTCAGTCACCGTACATCTATTGCCGTCGGTTCATCTGCATCCTATTACAAAATATCATGAATAGTGAAATGACCATTGTACATCGAAACATGCATTGTATCAATGACAATGAAAGAATAGAGTTGCTAACCTCGATCGAGGAGGAAAGAAAGAGGAGAAAGCTTAAGTGTCGCTCGGGCACCTCATATCATTTTTGTTTTGTGTGAACTTAAGTGGCATCATGCCCTCAGGCATTTCATCGAACACCTCTTGTGCATAGAAAAAAAAACTACCACACACCTCTCACACCTTCTAGGAGGAAAAAATAGAGGAAAGTGCTGGCTGGGCGAGCTGTATATATAGGCAGGATTTTTAGCACCAGTCCGTGCAACAACCGATGCAAAAGGGGGACCTCTAGCACCGATTTGAGCCACAAACCGGTGCTAAAGGGTTTGTGTCTGCCACGCGGCTAACGCAACACCTTTAGCACCGGTTCGTGGCTCAAACTGGTGCTAAAGGTGCCTTACGAACCAGTGCTAAAGCCCTGCGGGTTCCCTGCAACGTCCTGGCCGCTCGAACCGGTGCTAATGCACCTTTAGTCCGAGTTCATAGACCAACCGGTGCTAAAGTTCCGGACAGCTCCAAACATAAGCCATGTTTTCTACTAGTGACGTCAAGAAGATACGATGTGCAACAGTTCAATGACGCCAAGAAAAGCATGTAGGAACCCACGAAAAAGCGTTGTACTGTCAACAATTTGGGCCAAACTCGTTTTAAACCTCCAGTCGTCAACAATTTCAGTATAATTAATTGCATCACAGACAAGAGTACGCCAGTACACAGCATGTGCCATGGCGACATTATTCCAACTGATTAATTTTTACTTATTCCACATTGTTTTAACACTCAGATCGTTGCCATGGATCGGGTTCCTCGCCAATCTTGTGCGTTTCAGGAGCTACGCCGCCTCCACCGCCGCCTTGTCCCCGTCGCATCCGTGCTCGGCCGCCGTCCCGGTGCTGCACTCCCTGAGCTTGATTGCGTGAACTACGGCCTGCACGCGCATGCACAGGTGGATTAATTGATCGATTTATCACAAAGATATGGGTTAGATAGAAGAGAAGATCATGCTAGTTGCTAGCTAGTACGTACAGTGTAAATGTCCTGGTACATCGCTCGGTTGACGGACTCGAGCGACGACTCCCTGAGCACCGCCGAGACCTGGCACTGGCACTTGCAGTCGCCACCGCCGTTGCCGATCGCCTCTGCCTCCATCTTGTCGTACATCGCCGCCAGGTCGACCTTCACCTTGCACCAGTACTTGAGCCTCTCCTCGATCAGGTCGAGCTGCTTCCTGCACGAGCAATCTGGGCCTGGCAGCACTGGCTTCGGCATGGGCTCCGGCTCTGGTTGTTGTTCTGGCTGTGGCGGCACTGGCCTTTCGACCGACACCACGGAGGGGCCAAGCTTAACCCGCCCCCCGTCCCAGCCCTGCGTGTACGACCCACCGACGGACAGCACCTCCATGGCCTCGACGTCCACGTCGCCCTCCGGCATGTCCAGGTAGACGGTAAACTCCAACGTCTCGCCAGCGCTCATGGTGCCTACGTCCACGACACCAGACCTAGCGTCGCCGCCGATGCTGGCCTTGCGGTCGCCGGAGTCTATCCTCACGAGCGACACGCCGGGGTGCATGGCCGCGAAGTCTGCGCCAACGCCTACGGCAGAGAACATCCCGGACCTGGCCTTGCCCACCAAGCCCGCGACCGTTATACAGATGTTATATGCGGCCCATCCGATGGGCTCGACGTCCGTGTAGATCCCTTTTGTCCTAGTGGCGATGTAGCTCATGGTTTCGGCGTTGTGTGATCCCGGGAAGCCGAACGTGTGCACCGGGTACGCTGGTTCCGCGAGCGTCCACTCCTTCTCTGCTAGTATGGTCGTGTCGCCGCCGTCCGATAGCAAGATGATGAAGGCTGGACGGTCGACCTCGCTACGGCCCAGCAGGATCTGTGAGGAGATTAACAGTTGCATAATTACACACGCATGTTCACTCTGAGCTGTAATTTATTTATTTTGCATGTTTTTGGAACTGTATGAAGTACCTTCTCGGCCCTCTCTAGGGGCTTGGACAGTCTAGTGCCGTTCCCCGTCTCGATTGAATTCAGCGTGCTTAGAGTCTTCTCCTTGCCATCGGCGGACATGACAACGAGCTCCTCCTCATCCTTGGCGACATCATCATCGAACGGCACGATGGCGAGGCGGTCACCAGGAAGGAGCTTCTCTTTGACGACGAGCTTGACGGCGCTCTTCTCCTGATCCAGCCTATAGGCATCAACGCCCCTGTCGATCGCCGCGACGATGTCGATTGAGGCGCGGACCGTCTGCTCTCTCCCCGGAGCCACCAGGCGCACCGTCACCGGGAGGTCGGCGTACCTCTCCGGCCTGGGGATGGACTTCGCCGTCGCGAATATGTTCAGCTGGAGAACAGAGGCTGGGGCCGCCTGTTTTGCTTCCAAATAGTGAAATAAAATTTAGCTTCTACTACAGCACGACCGATTTTAAATCTAGATTGTCTGAACCGTACGTGAGCTGCTATTTCAAAGCAAAAAAATGGGACAAAAGATCGATCACCTGTTCGTCCATCTCTGCTCCAGGGCAATAAGCTAGTGCATACGCTGTTGCAGTTTGAACACTTGCTATAGTATGTTTCCTGGATCGACTGATGCTCCGCCTATAATTATGAACGTCTGGAACTCTCTAGCTCTTGTCGATGTTTTGATCCTTCTGTGGCATGGGCCGATCCTCTAATGTATGCCACAAAACGATGGTGGTCCATGCATCGGTCCCGAGTCCCGACATACATACTGACGTGACGTGACAAATGGCCACATACACGCATGATGTGCGAGTTTTTTTTCCATTTCCAGATTATCACTATAAGAATCCGCTGATTTGTCGTAGACGGTAGGCTTACGGAAAACGTTAGAAAACTCACGGTAAAGGATTTATCGTAGGCAAGCTCACGGCGGCAAACTGGTTCGGCAAATTCTGACTGTTCATTTGGCTGATTTGCCGATTGCAGGTATTCGAACAAACGCAAACGTTCTATCCTTAGTTTTAATTCACCTCACGGCAAACTAATACGAATCGACGGCCAGTGGTTCCATTAACTAGGTGTGACACACCTTAGAGGTTTGCCGTGAGTTTTTCCTAGGCTATGGCAAAGAAGGTAGCTTGTTTGCCGTGAGCCATTGCCAGTCCGCGGCAAAAAAGCAAAGTAGGCCCTGATGGCACTAAGAAAAGGTGCTAACTCGTCGGGACTCCAAGTGCAGAGTGTTGTAGCAAGAGTAAATTTCCCGACGAGGGAACTCGGGGTTAATATCGAACTCTTGGGGAATAGTCGAAAAAGCTCTTGTTGATCTTCTTCAAGCAACCTGCAAAACAATTTCCTCGTCTTGTGTCCCCAACTCCACCAAGTGGTTGTCAAGGACAAGGTGTGAATGTAAGTAAAACAAAATATAATATGCAGTACAATAAAGTAAATAACAATGCAATAAAGTAGATTTGATGCGGTAATGATATTTCTGGGTTTTGGTTGTGTGTGCAAGAAAGTTAATATGTTTTATATTTTCGGAATAAAATGATGCTGAAAATAAAAGTGAATGTAAATGCGTCGAAAAGGTGTTTCTTATGGTTAAAATTGGACCGTGGTTCATGGGTTCACTTGCCTACTCTCTCGTGAAGTTGTGGTGGCATTATATTAAGCGCAATGCCGATGACCAAAACGTTGACATGATTTTTATTACGTTACTTGATAACATTCATATGGGCATCACGTCCTAATTTAAAGATGATGCAACACATCTTACTTATACTCCACTAGAAAGAAATAAACTTCAAACAATCTAGTATTAAGTAGGTACTTTGACATGATGTTGAAGAACAAATATGCTACCACTTGGACATATTACGATAGAAACTTTGTCTATGAATGTCATTCGGGATTCTCAGATGTCACTAAGAAATTATAACATATGCATTCTCTTTATCCCTAGTGAAAATAACCGTGGAAGAAGGTAAAATACACTAGCAGATCATGAACACTGTCTCTATTCAGTCACTACTACCTAGTTACTTCACCAATACACACCACCCCCCTCACATGCTCTCGCATACATGTTGAATCAGAATAAGTAATAAAGAATGGGGTAATAATATGCATCTACTCATACATCAAGAACATAATAACATATCACATCTCATCAATCATCCAATAAAATAAAGATCCACCATATAGGAATTACATAATATGCATCATAATCATGTTGGGCAGCTCATATGATGTCTAAATATTGAAGTATAAGAGAGAAATAGGACAAGATACTGCCAGAAACCCATAGTCTAGAGGTGGACTACTCCCTCTTCATGGAGGTCATGATGGTGTTGACGTTGGAGAGGGTGGAGAAGCGTCTGGGGGTGTCTCCAGCAGCGTTTCCCTCTCCAATCTTCACTGGAATATCCTCTGTTTTTGTGTTTCGTGTTTCTTCGCCTCCTCGTCTCGGGGTCATCGACGAGGGTCTATATATAGGCATTTTAGGTCAAGCTGAGCATCTAGAAGTAAAGATCAACGACGTTGGAGGCTCGAGCCGCCAACGAGTATGGGTGGCGTGGCCTAGCCTAGTGGCCACGCCACATGTGATCGTTCGGCCCCTCTAACTCGTCTCGTTGAATTCTTTTCCTCCAGGTGCTTCTCGTGATAAAATATTAACGCCCCAAAAATCCTGGGTCAATTTGAGTTCGGCAAGGTTCCTGAAACTTAAAAATACGAAAAACAGGGGTTTCCTGTTCTGCCGAGTTATAACCAAAATAAGGGGGATCGATGGAAAAACCCCATAAAACATTATAAAACATGATTATAACAACTAATAACATTATAATATGTAGGAATATGCATCAATAAACTACAAAGTTCATGCATATATTTTGCATGCATCAACATCCCCATGATTAACCAATGCTTTTTCTCAAGTATGAAGGTGATAAAATCAAACTAGAACTTTGGAGTTTATTGCTTCTATGAATAACAAGTAGTAATGCATAAGATAGATGATTCATTATTTGATGTACAACAACAAGCAAATGAGATATAAAGTGGTACTTCTAATTCAACTCAGTGATGTCCAACAATCAATAACATAGTGCAAAAACAAATGAAAGTACTATGGACATTAAACATGCAAGTTCTTGTGCTTTGGAATTTCTTTATTCATTTCTTTCTTTCTTCTATTTCTATTGAATAAACAACCATTGAAAGTAAGTAGGGATTATACGTGCCAAGCTTTAAATCTAAAGAGAAAAATGGAATTTTGAGGATTGTGCAACCCAAGTCAATGGTAGTGAAGAGCAAATATGGTTTACATGATCAACACTTTTACTAGTTGTAAATCTCATACCCTGTTGTTAATAGTACCTTCCACCACGCACTCACTAGAAGAAAAGTGTCCATCTACCACGGTCGAAACTTGTAGTAAAAGGGTCTTTTTCGTGGTTAATGACTCTTTAACCATGATTTTCCTATCGTGCTCTATCGACCGTTACGGATCTTTCTGTCACGGTTTTTCGACATCCGTGGTAGAAGAGTGTTTTCTACAACAAAAATTTGTACCGTTGTAGATGGGATCCGCCCGGCCTTCCAAATGATGATGTCATCCGAACTGACATGTGGCACGCCGTCATCTTTTCAACCATGGCCATAATTCCGTGGAAGATGATAGGCCCACACAAGGCCTGCTACATTTTTGGTGGGCCGGCCCACTAAGTTAAGAAGGCTGGCCCATTCTAGCTAGCAGGCCGTCCGTCATGTTTAGTAGGCTGACCCATTCTAGTTAGCAGGCCGGCTCGACATGTTTAGCAGGCTAGCCCATTCTAGTTACCAGACCGACCCGCCATATTTACCAGGCTGGCCCATTCTTGTTAGTAGGCTAGCCCACCAGGTTTAGCAGGATGGCCCGCTATGTTTACCAAGTTGGCCCATACAACTTACCAGGCTGGCCCGTTAAAGTTAGCAGACTGAACCAGACATCTTGCTAGGTCGGCCTGCTAAGGATAGCAGGCCGGCCCATACATTTTTCTAGGCCGGCCCGTTAAGTTAGTGGGCCAGCTCATTCAAGTTAGCTGGTCGGCCCATTAAAGTTAGTAGGCCATTCCTTTCTAGTTAGCAGACCGACCCATATATCTTACTAGGCCATCCAGTTTCGTTAGCAGGCCGGCCTGCTTATGCTGGCCCATGTTTGTAGCGGGCCAGCCCATTATTAGCCAGTTTGGTAGCCCAATAGTCAAAAGCCCACTGCTGGCCCATTAATGTTAGCAGGCCGGTTTACGTCAGCCTATTAAACATACCAGTTCAGCCCAGTGAAGCCCATAAATATAGATGAGCTGCCATAATATGTTGGCAGACCGTGCCATAAAAGACCAATATAAGGCAGGCCTGGCCAGAAGCCCAATAAGCTAACACGGCCAGCCATTTAGGCTAGGTCGTGGGGTCTGCATCATGATGATGTAAGCTTTCAAGCAGGTGGATATAATTAACCTAACTATTACTTGAAAATTCAAGATTATAAAAAACAAGATAGTTTGCAGGGCATATTTTGTGCGAGAATACAAAATAGTATAGACAACTAAAGACAATTGCTTCTTAAGAGATCCCAGATGAAGACCTATTTGTAGCTTTATCAAGCTCACGTCTATATATAGCAATAGATTTCTTCAAATCCTCGGTGCTCTTCCTCAGCATATCAGCAACTGACCTAAGAGCAGCTACACCCTTTCTTTTTGCAATTCGGATAGCCTTGAGATATTTAACACCTATATAGGTTGTTCTGGGTGGACTGCTAAGTTTGTTTGCTTCAGTTATACCCTCTGGGAGGTCAGGAGTTCTAGGGGTCCTCACTTCTGAAAATATTGTGAAAAAAGTTATAGTAATAAACTCCGCAAGGTGAGGTACACATTAGATAACACATGGAGACGAAACAAGCAAACAAGCATATGTATGGCAAAAAAAAGTAGCTCATACAGAATATGCATGGACTTACAACAGCTTGTACAGACTAACAACACTTCCCTTTCTTGCGGGTGCGACTACGTGTCAACATGCTTGTCACACCATAATCCAGTAGCTATATTTCGGGTCGTTCTACTCCATTGTCCTTCCTCTGAATTTTGGGTGTACCCCAAGGTGAAATGCTTTCTTGTATGAATCCTTTCTGCTCTAACTCATCCAATTGTTCCTTTAACTCAACTAACTCCTTAGGTCCCATCTTATATGGTGCCTGTGCTATGGGTGCTGTTCCAGGGATCAAATCAATAGTGCATTCAATTTCTCTGTCTGGTGGCATACCTGATAATTCCTTTGGAAACACATCTTGGAATTCATTGACCACTGGAATGTCTTCAAGTTTAGCTTCCTTCAAAGTATTTAGCTGTAGTTGAACTTCAATATGTGCATGACGGTCACCTTGATAAACTATCCTTCCTCCTCCTGGACATCTAAGTGAC
>QXEO01000685.1:3835903-3971801 GCA_007115705.1 Dactylis glomerata | reverse complement strand
AAATAAAGTAAAGCAAAACTTAAAACAAAGTAAAGGATGTGTGTGCGAAAAACTCCCCTTGCAGAGGTCTTCCACTCTTCCCCAGCAACGGTGCCAGAAAATGTGTGCTTGATGCGTGGTGAATGACCAGCCCGTTGGGAACCCCAAGAGGAAGGTGTGATGAATATAGCAGCAAGATTTTCCCTCAGTTAAGAAACCAAGGTTTGTCGATCAGGAGAAGAGCGGACAATACGACTGAAGGTGATACGGATTGGCTTAATAGCACTCCAACAAGGGCGCCGTTTATGACACTTGTTGACTCGTCTTCGACCAGTAGCAACGTGGAACCTGCACACAACACAACCAAATACTTTGCTCCCAACTTGTGATGAGGTTGTCAATCTCACCGGTTTGCTTGAAACAAGGGTATGAGGTATCGAGTGGAAAACAGTAGAAGTATGTGAGTAAAGTAAATAGTGCAAGTAAAGTAAATAGGTGATAGCAATATGATGGAAATAGGACCGGGGTCCACAGTTCACTAGTGGTGTCTCTCCATAAGATAAAAACATGCTGGGTAAACAAATTACAGTTGGGCAATTGATAGAATAAAGATAAATGTGATATGTTGAGAAGATCACTATGCAATTTACTCTGGGCATTACAACAAAATACATAGACCGCCATCCAACTGCATCTATGACTAATAATCCACTTGTGGCGAATCAATCCGAGAACTCCACAAGTATTAAGTTGCGAACAACAGATAATTGCATTAAGCAAAGTGTGTAATGTAAACAACGCATATGCCCTTGAGCATATGAATGTTGTTTTCTCCCTAGGAGCAACATCACATCTACAACCTTAGAGGTTTCTGTCACTCCCCAGGTTAAATAGAGGCATGAACCCACTATCGAGCATAAATACCCCCTCTTGGAGTCACTAGCAACTACTCGGCCAAGATAGCTACTAACAACGGAGAGCATGCAAGATCATAAAAACATAGAGATAACAAAAGATATATTTTAGTATAGCAACTCAATCATAACACCAATATTCATCGGATCCCAACAACCAAACATGTAGAATTACATAACGGTGATCTCAATCATGTAGGCTGCTCATGAGATCTAAACATGAAGCACATGGTGGAGGAGACAACCATCTAGCTATTGCTATGGACCCATAGTCCAAGGTAGACTACTCACTCATCGCTCCGAAGGCAAGCATGGCGATGAAGAAGACCTCCGGTGGCGATTCCCCTCTCCGGCAGGGTGCCGGGAAGAGCTTCTGGACCCTCCCGATCTCGGGTCGACGACGGCGGCGGATCGCGATGTGTTTCTGGAAAATTGATGGGGTACTTAGGTTTTTCCATCGGGGGGTCTTTATAGGCGAAGGGGCATCGTCAGAAGTGGCCCGAGGGGCTCTCACATATAGGGGGTGCAGCCAGGCCCCGGGCCGCGCTGCCCTAGTTGTGGGGCCCTCATGGCCCCCCTCCAACTCCTCTTCAGATCTCTGGAAGCTTCCGGGGAAAATAAGACTTCAGGAACTTGTTTCATCCAATTCCAGGAATATTTCCTGTGTATCACTTCTGAAACACAAAAATAGCAGAAAAACAGGGAACTGGCACTGTGGCGACTTGTTAATAGGTTAGTTCCGGAAAATGCATAAAAGTGTCACGAAGTGTAACGAAATAGTAGGCAAATGGTGTAAAAACAAGCATGGAGCATCAAAATTATAGATACGTTGGAGATGTATCAGTGGGCGCGGCCAGGGCTGGGCCGCGCCCCCTGTGTGTGTGGGGCCCTCAAGCCTCCCCTCCGTCTTGTCTTCTGGCTCCGTGGGTCTTTGGTGAAATAGGATTTTTGATGATTTTTCCCAAATTTTACTGAAAGTTGGATTTCTGAACAAAAACGAGACACCAGAGCAATTCTGCTGAAAACAACGTTAGTCCATGTTGGTTGTATTCAAAACACTCAAATTAGAGGAGAAACAATAGCAAAAGTGTTCAGGAAAGTAGATACATTTTGGATGTATCAGGAGGTATGGTAAAAGGTACTCACATCCATCTTCTAGTACTGTTGCTGGTGTGGGGTGCTCGAAGTTATTTCCTTTAGATTCTGCAATTTTATCTTTTTGTTTCTTGTTTTTATTTTCACTAGTTAGGCTTAATGGAAAACAAAGAGCTTTATAGTATTTTTCATGAGTTAGTACATGAAGTGCTTGAAGAGAAAATTGAAAAACCTATGGAACTTTATTTGCATGCTAATAGCAATGTTGTTAGTATGAATTCTTGAACACCGTTATTTCTAATGCTATAGAAAAGTCTAAGCTTAGGGAAGCTGGTTTTGATGAGCATGATATTTTTAGTTCCCCAGCTTTAGAGGAGAAAAATTCGCTTCTGATGATACTTATCTCCATATGTGATAATTCTAATGATGCTTGGGATTACTCATACCGAAAGTATCTCTTTTAAAATACCTATGAAAATTGTTGAACATGCTATGAATAACTACTATTTAGGAGATGGAACTGTCCATCCTGAAGATCATTTGCTCTTCTATACATGAATTATGCGAGTTGTTCAAGTGTGCAGGTATTTCAACAAGCCGGGTTAAGAGGAAGCTATTCTCTTTATCACTAAAGGGAAGAGCTTGCAGACTGGTATAAGATATTTAAGAATGGCCCGACCTATTGGCTGGAGAAGGAAATTGTACCTCTCTTTTATTCTAAATTCTATCCTTCTCGTGAGATTCATAAGATAGGAATTATATTATAATTTTCATCCTCATGATGAAGAAAAAGCATTGCCCAAGCATGGGGAAGATTGAAGTCACTAATGCTCAAATGTCCTATTCATGAGCTCCCCCATAATATGTTATTAATATTGTTTATGCAAGGCTTTCAGGACATTACAAGGACTATCTAGATGCCTGTTTTGAGGGGGTATTTCACAAGCAAGGAGGTTGAAGCCAATATCGAAGATTGGGATTGTGACAAAGGTTAAAGAATCAGGTATAAACTATGAGTATGATTGCATTAAGTCTTTCACTGAAACTGCTGATTTTCAAGAGCTTAGTGCTAAATATGGTCTTGATCCTCAAATTATGGTTGATTGTTATAGAGCCTTTGCTTCTCATATTAATGTTCCTAAAGGAAATTGGGACATGTATCATGAACCTTTTAAAGACACTTGCATGGAAAGTGAAATTTATTATTGATGATTGCAATAAACATGCTCAAACTTCTGAAAGTACTATTTCTTGTAAGCATGTTAATTTTTGTGGAGCACCTTAGACATGGTGAAAAGAATCAAATCAAAGAAGATTATTGTATCCACCATAGGAATGAAAAAACTAGAATATGGGACAATGCTCTAAATGAGCTCGGTGAAAAGGTTTGTGCCCTCTATCCTTTTATTTGTGAACTTTGCTATAAAGTGGGTCATTTCAATTTTCAATACTCAGGATATGATAATAGCCTTCTAATCCATGAGTACTGCAAGTTTGTATTGTGATGACAAGATCACTCCTAATCAGCATGATGAGCTTACTTTATTTTTGGGTGTGAAGAGTTATCAAAAAAAACTTATATGGTAGATATGAGTGTTTTTAATATAAATAGCATCCTGCATGTTTGTCATCTTTATTGTGTTTATAATTTCCACGCAAATACTTACATACAAAATGTTATAAAAGATGATGCTTTGCCAAAATATGATAGGACTAATATGTGTTTTGTTCTTATTAATGAAAAGGAGGAATCCTCCTAAGTTTCTTCTATTGTTTCTAACAATAAACCAGGGTATGTGGAGAAGCTTCCTTTCAAGCCTCTCCCTCTTAAAGAAGGGAAGAAGAAGAAGAAGAAGAAGAAGAAGAGAAGGAGTAAAAGGAGAGAGGAAACGGTATCTTCCCCTAAGCATGCTGCTCCTATTATAGTTTTTGCTGATGAACCTGAGCATGATGATGTTCCTATGCATGTTACTGATGGCGTGTAAGTAACACCCCATTGGGAACCCCAATAGGAAGGTATGATGAGCACAGCAGCAAGTCTTCCCTCAGTTGTGAAACCAAGGTTTATCGAACCAGTAGGAGAAAGCCAAACTTCAGAAGGTTGATGCTCGCTAGCTTTGCGGACAACTCCGGACAATTTATAAGGCGCCTCGTCCAGGGCTTTGCTTTGCACCAGGAGCAACGTGGAACCTGCACACAACACAACCAAGAACTTTGCCCCCAACTTACGATGAGGTTGTCAATCTCACCGGTTTGCTGTAAACAAAGGGTTAAGCGTATCGAGTGGTAAAAGGTAATAGTATGCGAGTAAAAGTAAACAGTGCGAGTAAAAGTAAACGGTATAGCAATGTAAGGAAATTGGACCGGGGTCCACAGTTCACTAGTGGTGTCTCTCCATAAGATAAATAACAACTTGCTGGGTAAACAAATTACAGTTGGGCAATTGATAGAATAAAGATAACATACATATGTCATGAGGATCACTATGAGATTCACTCTGGGCATTACGACAAAATACATAGACCATAATCCAACTGCATCTATGACTAATAATCCACCCTTCGGATGTCGTCCGAGCAACCATCAGGTATTAAGTTGCGAACAACAGATAACTGCATTAAGTAAAGTGCATAAAGTAAACAAAGAAAATGTCCTTGGACAAAAGAATGTTGTTTTCTCCCTAGTGGCAACAACACATCTACAACCTTAGAGGTTTCTGTCACTCCCCCAGATTACTAGAGGCATGAACCCAACTATCGAGCATAAATACTCCCTCTTGGAGTCACTAGCATCTACTCGGCCAAGATATCTACTAGCAATGGAGAGCATGCAAGATCATAAACAACATAGAGATAACATAAAGATATATAATTCAGCAAATCAACTTGACATAGTACCAATACTCATCGGATCCCAACAAACACAACATATAGAATTACATAAAGATAATATTGATCATGTAGGGCAGCTCACAAGATCTAAACATGAAGCACATGGTGGAGAAGACAACCATCTAGCTACTGCTATGGACCCGTAGTCCAAGGTAGACTACTCACATATCACTTCGGAGGCGACCATGGTGGTGGAGAAGACCTCCGGCAGGGATTCCCCTCTCCGGCAGGGTGACGGGAAGAGCTCCTGGATCCTTCGATCTTGCTTCGATGACGGCGGCGGCTTGCAGTATGTTTCGAGGAAAAGCGATCCATCCTTTAGGTTTTTCCCGTCGAGGGGAATTTATAGGTGAAAGGGCAGCGTCAGGAGGTGGGCCAGGTGGCCTCACCATGTGGTGGTGTGGCCAGGGGCTGGGCCGCGCCACCCTATTGTGTGGCTGTCCCCTGGCCCCCCTCCGTCTCATCTTTGGTCTTCGTGAAGCTTCGGTAAAAATAGGAGGTTCTGCTTTTGTTTTGTCCTATTCTGAGAATATTTCCCGCGTAGCTTTTCTAAAACACAAAAACAGCAGAAAATAGGGAACTGACACTGTGGCATCGCGTTAATAGGTTAGTTCCGGAAAATGCATAAAAATGCCACGAAGTGTAACAAAACACAAAGCAAATGGTGTATAAACAAGCATGGAGCATAAAAAATTATAGATACTTTTGAGATGTATCAAGCATCCCCAAGCTTAACTCCTGCTTGTCCTTGAGTAGGTAAGTGATAACAAAAGAATAATTTTTGAGGTGACATGCACCATCACAATCTTGATCAACTATGTAAAGCATTGAGTGTTGGGATCAACGAACTTAAAACATGGGCATGAAAGACATAATCTTGACAGTAAAAACTTAGCAACCATGTTATAACATGAAAAGAAACACAAACGAAAGATCATGAGTAATGAAACATTGAAAGTCAAACGTGTGTTCAAATCATATGAAAAAACATATCAAAATGGTTTTCAGCTTGTCCTTCATGGAATATCAAAACATAAATGCATAGGACACCTTCAAGTTTAAGAGGGCGACTAGATACAAATAATTTAAGAACAAGTGAAACCATAATCATGAATCAATCAATGATAAACTTTGGGACTATGCACATTAAACTCAGAATGGCAACTATGCTCTCTTAGATGGTGCATAAAGGTAGAAGGTGGAGACTCAACATAAAAGTAAAAGAAAGGCCCTTCGCAGAGGGAAGCAGGGATTGCAAGTTTTATAAACCTTCAAAATTATGGTACTTACTAGCTTTGAGCTCTCATTGCCCCCATCATAGGCATCTTGAATGGTTAAAGTTAATGCGAGTACAATTATGAGCATATGCTTAACAAATCTTAAGTTGAAAACCTCGTGTCCCATGAAGTACGAATACCCAAACCTCATGCTGCTCGACTTTAGGACCCAAGAAAGCTCTTGTCATTGTAAGTATACACGTATCATCAAGAACCGCCAACGGGGTACCTCCTTGCCCGATGACATGGAACATGCCCACATCAAAATGACAGGACAAACAGACAATGAACACCTCGGCATCTCTTTTATTTACCATTGGTATAGCTTTTTATTGTGAGATGCGTTGTCGAATGCCCACTATGGGCATGCTGTAAATTTCCACCATGAATGATGCATGGCTTAGATTAGCGGCCCAAGCGTTTCTCTAACACATATACAAACTCCATGATCCCGCAAGATTCCCAAATTATTTTACATCACAAGTATCCATAAACAAAAGATCACGATATCAACTCAAATGAGAGAAAGTGCAATGTTGAAAGCTTGCCCCATGACCGCATGGCTAGGCTAATTTCCAACTTACAACTTGCAAGCATAACATCAACATAAGAGAGCCACAATGTCAAAATTTTAAAAGTGATAAAAGTAAAGTGTGCCCTCAGGTTTGTGAGAGCTTTACTGACTAATTTTCACATAACACCAAAAAGAGTTTAATTTGAAGGATAGATAAAAGCAAGTCAAATGTACTTGGAATAGAAAATTGCTAATAGGTATGTATGGTGGACACATTGGAATAACTTGGTTTTTGGGAGTTGGATGCACGAGTAGAGCTCATACTCAGTACAAAATGAGGGCTAGCAAAAGACTGGGAGCGACCAACTAAGAGAGCAATAACGGCCATAATCATGCATAGCGATAAAACATCATTAAAAGAATCATAAAATGGCATCACAAGTCAAAAACCAAATGATCATAGAGGCTTATGGCGACTTTGTAAGAGTCAAACATGTTGTAACCATTCGCCAAGTCAACCCAAATAAAGCATCAAGGAGAAAACCAAATAAATGCTTCCATATAATAAAAACAACGCAAGATTTTTTCAAAGGCTCATTAAGCAATCTCAGTCATTTGAGACAAGTCATGCTACAGCAAAAATTACTAAGCATACTATCAAAACGATATCAAGCATGGTATGTAAAAGTCTAAGCCGCAGTCTAAACAAGCTCCTTTTTGTACCACTTTTTTGCATGAAACTTTTTCTCTGTTCCAACACCATTCAAACCTTTTTGAAACAACTCTTTTGATGAAAACCAACATAGACCAGTGGTCTAAATACACCTTGATGTAAAGATATAACAAGATCTGAAAAAAAATCAAGGCGAAAAATGAAAGCTAAACGTAGTTCTAGAAAAAGAGAACACTCGTTGAACGATAAGAGTGAAAAATAGTGTGTTCTTGGAAATGAAAAACGAAGTATATCTCCTCCAAAAGAAATTTGTTGGGGTCCAACCATTTATTATAGCAAACAAAACAAAAGAAAACTGAAAGCAAAAGTAAAGACGCTCCAAGAAAAACGCATAGAATATGAAGCAATAAAAATATAGTATGTTGAAAGGTGACATGATTTTTGCCGATGAAGAAGGGGTGCCTCGGGGGCATCCCCAAGCTTTGACGCTTGTACCTCTTAGATATTTCTTGGGGTGACATGGGCATCCCCAAGCTTGAGCTTTTGTCCATACTTCATCTCATCACTCTCCATTCCCTACACTTGAAAACTTCCTTCATACAAAACTTCACACAATTCTATTAAGGGATTTCTATTTTTGTGCCCTCGGGTCCTTAGTTGTACTAATTTTGCCCCAGCTCCTTAGTTTTTCCTCAGTTTTCCCTAAGCCCTTGTCTGAAGCCCTCACAAGGAGCTCGGACGGGAGGAATCCCGTTCAGTTGACCGTTCCGTGCTGACGAGTGGGGCCGCGTTGTGTGGGGCCGCGTCGTGTGGGGCTGGTAGAAAGGGACCGCGTGGGATAGGATGCGACCGTGTTTGGTCATACGAGCGGAGCTGGGGCCGTAGCGTGTGGGGCCGTAGCGTGTGGAGCCGTGTGGGTCCGGGACGTGGGCACGAGTGGTTTCTGTCTCTTTCGCCTAGATTAGTAGTTTTCAATGCACCTTTTTCCTATCTCTCGCTCGATCTTATTTATTCTTGATTGCCTAAATTGGTAGCAAATCTAGAGCAGCTTCTCCTTCTGTTTTTTAACGCCATTCATTTCTTTATGCCTTCATTTTTACCCAATCATGTAGGAAATCTAGGGCACAAATCCAGAGAAAATATAGGATAAGCTGCATACTGCAGCGAACATAGCATAGATATATTCACGACAGATCCAACAGTACTACCGATAGATCCAACATAAGCTACATTTTACATGAATTTAAGCTTGGAGGCTGCGCAGGTGAATCCCAAGTGCTTTGTGTTTGGCCATGAACGCATGCACGTTCATGGTCGTTCCAACTCTAGCGCCGCCAAAGGATGTGCCAATGGATTCAGCTTGGTTCACCAGGCAGTTGAAGTCGGTGGCGCGGAGCCTCCTGTTGCAGAAGGGGCACCTGTAAACGCCTCGAGAAAAGTGGCCATCGTAATGGCCGGACTGCAGCCTCCTGAGGATGTGACGAGTCTTGGTGTGGAAGGACTCGTCGTCGCTGTTGACGTCGCTGCTCTGCACCTGTCACGTAGCACCAAAGATCAAAAACACGGAGTCAATTGCAGCGATGATAGAACAGAGAGTGAACAAAAGATCATGCATGATAATATGGGCACGAAAAAAAGAGGTAGCCTCAGTTACATTGGACACACTTATATCCAGGATTTGAGTTACTGAACCAAAGATCATGCACAACAAATTTGTACACACCAATTGTTCACTAACCAAACCCTGAATCAATTTGTGCCCAAATATTCATCAGCATCAGCACAAATTAACCGGATGGGATTGATTACTCACATAAGTTAACCAAATCTTAAACAAAAGCAAATCACAAACACTAATAACGCAAGATCTAGAACTAGGAACAGACAAACCCTAATAACGCAAGATCTAACACAAAAGGATTGAACTAGGAACAGACGAACCCTAATAACGCAAGATCTAACACAAAAGGATTGAACTAGGAACAGACGAACCCTAATAACGCTAGATCTAACACAAAAGGATTGAAATGGGATAAGAACAAGGGAACAAAGGGTTACCTCCGGCTCATCGTTGATGATGCTGGTGTCATAGGGGTTCTCCAGCGCGATGTACGGCACTGGTTCATACGGGTCCCAAGCGACAGGGGCCTGGACGGGGGCGGCGGCCGATGCGCTGGTGGCTGATGTGCCGGCGGCTACATCGGAAGTAGCGACGGGGGCCTAGATGGGGGCGGCGGCCGATGCGCCGGCGGCTGATGCGCCGACAGCTACGTTGGAAGCAGCGATGGGGGCCTAGACGGGGGCGGCTGATACGTCCATTTTGCATCACTATTTTGTAGCATAATTTACTGTTATTCATTGATATATTTCATATTTAGAGTTGATACTTATGTTATTTCCTTTGTTTTCACATGTTTGATGATCTTTGGAGGAGTTGCTGCCGGAGTCGGGATTTTGCTGGAAAAAGGACCATCAAGGGACCATATTTTGAAGATTAGGAAAATTCCAGAAAAATAGCAAGAAATTATATTTTCCCAGAAGACTCAGGAAGCCAGAAGGAGGAGTCGAGAGGAGCCAGGGGGGCCCACACGCCAGGGTGGCGCGGCCTGACCCCTGGCCGCGCCAGCCCTGTGTGAGGCCGCCCTGGCCCACTTCTGGTCTCGCCCCTGCGCGTACTTCATCGTCCCCGAAAACCTAAGTCAAGGGGGGCTCAGAGTTAGACACCGCCGCCTCTGCGGGGCGGAAAACACTAGAGAGAGAAAAGCTCTCCGGCAGACAGAAATCTGCCGGGGAAATTCCTTCCCGGAGAGGGGAGATCATTGCCATCGTCATCACCATCGCACCGGACTTCATCGGGATCATCATCATCATCTCCACCATCACCACGCCATCCCGCTGTAACATCTTGAGTTGGATCTTGCTATATTCATAGGGGAAACTTTCCCGGTGTTGATTACTCTTGTAGTTGATGCTATTGAGTGGAACCGTTGAATTAAGATTTATGTTCAGATTGTTATTTACCATTATTTCACCTCTGATCATGATCCATATGATGTCTTGTGAGTAGTTCGTTTAGTTCTTGAGGACATGGGAGAAGTCAAGATGTTAGTAGTGAATTATTGTTGAGAAATATTTAATGGCTTGATATTGTTGTGGTGCTATTTCACTAGTGGTGTCATGTGAACGTCGACTACATGATACTTCACCATTTATGGGCCTAGTGAGATGCATTGTGTATTAGGCTACCAATTGTGGGGTTGCTGGAGTGACAGAAACCTAAACCTCCGTTGGGAAACCTTTGCACCAGGGAGCGTAGGATCTTAGAGTTTAAGGTTGTGGTTAGATTTATCTTAATTACTTTCTTGTATTTGCGGATGCTTGCAAGGGGTATAGTCACAAGTGTGTATTTATCCTAGTAAGGGTAGTGCGCTAGCACAGGTTCACCCCCATAACACCTATCAAACCAATAAAGACTATTGGCTTTATGAAGCGAAAGCTCTTCACAGAAACTCTCGTGTGTCCTCGAGAACGTTTGGTTATTATAAGTACACAACCGGCTTGTCCTTTGCTGAAGAAAGGATTGGGCCACTTGCTGCAATTGTTACTATTTCTTTTATTTACTCGCACTTTATTTACTCGTATTACCAAATACCCCTGAAAACCTGTTTGCTAGTATTTACAGTGATTCCTTGATCAAAACCGCTCATCAACACCTTCTGCTCCTCGTTGGGTTCGACACTCTTATTTATCGAAAGTACTATGATACACCCCCTATACTTGTGGGTCATCAAGACTATTTTTTGGCGCCGTTGCCGGGGAGTGTAGCACTATTGAAGAGTGGAATTGGTAAAGGTAACCGTCGCTGTGAGTATTGTTTTTATTTTGTCTTTTATTTTTATTTTACTCTGCTATGGAGAACTCTCCAGTTGGTTTCCTATTTGGAAACACATCTACTACTACTGCTGCACATGTGGATGAACCACCACCACCACCGCCTGCTGAAATTGATCCTTTTAAGATACCTATGAAAATTGTTGGGCGTATTATGGATAACTGCTATTCAGGAGATGGAACTGTCCATCCGGGTGATCACTTATTATTTATACATGAATTATGCGAGTTGTTCAGATGTGCAGGTATTTCACCAAGCCAGGTCAAGAAGAAACTATTCTCATTATCATTGAAAGGCAGAGCTGAAGAGTGGTATCGACTACTCCAAGATGGTCCATCTATGGCATGGGAGGATATTGTACCTCTCTTTTATTCCAAGTTTTATCCTCCAAGTGAAATTCATAAAGATCGTAACCGGATATATAATTTTTGGCCTCATGATGGAGAGAGTATTGCCCAAGCGTGGGGGAGATTGAAGTTACTAATGCTCAAATGCCCCATTCATGAGCTCCCCAATAATATTGTTATTGATAATTTTTATGCACGGCTTACTCTTCCTGATAAGGATTATTTGGATGCTTCTTGCTTTGGATCATTTACTCATATGAAAGAAGATGCTAAGTGGAAACTTCTTGACCGTATACAAGAGAATGCTGAAGGATGGGAAAATGACAAAGGTAGGAAGTCAGGTATAAACTATGATTATGAATGCATTAAATCTTTTATGGGGACCGATGACTTTCATAGTGTTAGCACTGCTTATGGTCTTCATTCACAAATACTTGCTAATTGTCTTAAGTCCTTTGCCTCTTATATTGATGTTCCAAAGAAAGATTGGAACAAATATCATGCGCCTTATAAAGATTCTATTAGTCATATACCTGCTGCAGCTACTGAAGTTTGTACTGTTGATAGCATTGTGCCTGAACCTTATTTTGAGAAGACACCTTTCCCTGCCAAGGTAAAGAAGTATTCTACTTTGGTAAGTGTGTCTAATAAAAGTACTAAGAAAGCTGCAGAACCTGATGAGCAAATTACTATTAAGTCTCCTATAGCTATATTAAAGGATCTTGTTACTAAAGATGTAGGGGATGAATATATTCTTTTTTGTGAAGATGCTTCTAACATTCTCTCACATCCTAAAAAGCATAGGAAAACAAGTGTTCCTGTTATTTCTGTCAGGATTGGAGATCATTGCTATTATGGTTTATGTGATATTGGTGCTAGTGCAAGTACTATTCCTTTAGAGCTTTACAAAGAAATCATGCACGAGATTGGCTCTTGTGAACTTGAAGATATTGATGTGGTTGTTCAGCTTGCTAACAGAGAGACTGTTTGGCCTCTTGGTATTGTTCGAGATGTGGAAGTTCTTTGCGGTAAGACTAAATACCCTACTGATTTTCTAGTACTTGGTAAGGAGGCTAGTAAAACTTGTCCTATTATTTTTGGTAGACCGTTTTTGAACACCTGTGGCGCCGTGATAGATTGTAAGAAGGAGAATTTTTTTTACTAAGTTTAATGGAGAGTCTTATGAGTTTAATTTTTCCAAGTTTGCTAAGACTTCTTATGAAAATGACACACCTAATGAAAATTTTCGAGTTGAACAGCTTGCTTCTATTGCTCTTGCTCCTAATAATGCCTTGCAGCAATTCATGGAAGATCACGAAAGTGATGTTTTCAGCAAGGAAAGAGAAGAGATTGATGACATTCTTCTTCGTCAACCACCATTAATCAAGCATAATCTACCTGTGGAGGATCTTGGTACCAGTTTGCCACCTAAGGAAGATCCTGTGTTTGAATTAAAGCCTTTGCCTGATAATCTTAAATATGCTTACATAGATGATAAGAAAATATATCCTGTTATTATTAGCTCTAAACTTTCAGGAAAGGAAGAAGAAAGATTATTGGAGATATTGAGGAAACACCGATGAGCTATGGGATATACTCTTGATGATTTAAAAGGGATTTCTCCCACTTTATGTCAGCATGCCATTAATATGGAGAAAGACGCGAAGCCAGTCGTGGAGCATCAACGCCGCCTAATTCCCAAGATGAAGGATGTGGTAAGAAATGAGGTATTAAAACTCCTTGATGCTGGTATTATTTATCCTATTGCTGATAGTAGATGGGTTAGTCCTGTTCATTGTGTTCCTAAGAAGGGAGGTATGACTGTTGTGCCTAATGAGAATAACGAGCTTATTCCTCAAAGGGTAGTAGTTGGTTATAGAATGTGCATTGATTATAGGAAGGTAAACAAAGTTACTAAGAAAGATCACTACCCTTTACCGTTTATAGATCAGATGTTAGAAAGGTTGTCTAAAAAGACTCATTTTTGTTTCCTTGATGGTTATTCTAGTTTTTCTCAAATTGCTGTTAAGAAGGATGATCAAGAGAAAACCACTTTTACTTGTCCTTATGGAACTTATGCTTATAGACGTATGCCATTTGGTTTATGCAATGCTCCTGCTACTTTTCAAAGATGCATATCTGCTATTTTTCATGGCTTTTATGAAGAAATTGTGGAGGTCTTCATGGATGATTTCTCCGTCTATGGAACTTCTTTTGATAATTGTTTGCACAACCTTGATAAAGTTTTGTAGAGGTGTGAAGAAACTAACCTTGTTCTTAATTGGGAGAAATGCCACTTTATGGTAAATGAAGGAATTGTCCTTGGACATAAAATTTCTGAAAGAGGTATTGAAGTTGACAGAGCGAAAGTGGAGGCAATTGAGAAAATGCCCTGTCCCAGAGATGTTAAAGGTATTCGTAGTATTCTTGGTCATGCTGGTTTCTATAGGAGGTTTATTAAAGATTTCTCTAAGATTTCAAAGCCCCTTACTAATCTTCTTCAAAAAGATGTACCATTTGTCTTTGATGATGATTGTAAGGAAGCTTTTGAAACTCTTAAGAAGGCTTTAACTACTGCTCCTATTGTTCAACCACCTGATTGGAATTTACCTTTTGAAATTATGTGTGATGCTAGTGATTTTGCTGTTGGTGCTGTTCTTGGACAGCGCGTTGATAATAAGTTGAATGTTATTCATTATGCTCGTAAGACTCTTGATGCTGCTCAAAAGAATTATGCTACTACTGAGGAAGAGTTTCTTGCTGTTGTTTTTGCATGTGATAAGTTTAGATCTTACATTGTTGATTCTAAAGTTACTATTCATACTGATCACGCAGCTATTAGATATGTTATGACTAAGAAGGATGCTAAGCCTAGGCTTATTAGATGGGTGTTGCTTTTACAAGAGTTTGATTTGCATATCGTAGATAGGAAAGGTGCTGAAAATCCTGTGGCTGACAACTTGTCTAGATTGGAAAACATTTCTTTGATCCTATTCCTGTTAACTGATAGTTTTCCAAATGAACAGTTGGCTGCAATAAATGTAACTTTGCGAGACCTTCCTTGGTATGCTGATTATGCTAACTTTATTGTTTCCAAGTATTTGCCTCCGACCTTTACAGCTCAGCAAAGAAGAAAATTCTTTTATGATTTAAGGCATTACTTTTGGGATGACCCACATTTATATAAAGAAGGTGTTGATGGTATTATGAGAAGATGCGTACCAGAATATGAGCAACAAGAGATATTAAGAAAATGCCATAGCAGCGCCTATGGAGGGCATCATGCTGGAGATAGAACCGCGCAGAAGGTTCTACAATCAGGTTTTATTGGCCAACCCTCTTTAAGGATGCCAGAAGGTATGTTTTATCTTGTGATGAATGTCAAAGAGTTGGTAATATTTCTAGACGCAATGAAATGCCTATGAGTTACACTCTTGTTATTGAACCGTTTGATTATTGGGGATTTGACTTTATGGGTCCTTTTCCTCCTTCAAAAGGCTATACCCATATACTTGTTGCTGTTAATTATGTTACTAAATGGGTAGAAGCCATACCTACAAAGAGTGCCGATGGTGAGACCTCGTTAAAAATGCTTAAGGATGTTATTTTTCCTAGGTTTGGTGTGCCTAGATATCTTATGACTGACGGAGGTTCTCATTTTATTCACGGTGGTTTTAGAAAAACTCTTGCTAAATATGATGTCAATCATAGAATTGCTTCTGCTTATCATCCCCAAACTAGTGTGCAGGTAGAGCTTTCTAATAGAGAAATCAAGTCTATCTTGCAGAAGACTGTCAATAGATCTAGGAAAAATTGGGCTAGTAAGTTAAATGATGCTTTATGGGCTTATAGAACTGCTTATAAGAACCCCATGGGTATGTCTCCTTATAAGATGGTTTATGGAAAAGCGTGTCACTTGCCCTTAGAATTAGAACACAAAGCTTTTTGGGCAGTGAGAGAGCTTAATAGAGATTTTAAACTAGCTGGTAAGAAAAGGTTATTAGATTTGAGTTCTCTAGATGAGTGGAGAAACAAAGCGTATGAGAATGCCAGGCTTTTTAAAGAGAAAGTCAAGCAATGGCATGATAAGAGAATTCTTAAGAGAGAGTTTCATGTTGGTGAGAAAGTTCTTTTGTATAGGTCTCGTCTCAGATTTTTTGCAGGAAAATTACTCTCTAAATGGGAAGGACCATATGTTATTGTGGAAGTGTACCGCTCAGGTGCTATTAAGATTGCTTCATTGAAAGATGACTCTACACAAGTGGTGAATGGGCAAAGACTCAAACATTATATTTCTGGAGATTCTTATAATGAAGATGTTGATGTTATTGAAACAGTTTCTCCGGAAGAATTCATCCAAGACAAATTGCAAGTACCTGCAGAGTTCGTTTTCGAATAGGTAACAGTTCTAGTCAGAAAAGTTTCGCGAAAAGCTCTTTCTTTAATATTTTTGCTGTTTTTACTAAATATGAAAAATCACGAGACGAAAACGGGCAGGAAAAGGAGCCTGTGGGCTTCTCACACATAGGTGGCGCGGGCCCACCCCTGGCCGCGCCACCCAGGTGTGAGAACACCCCGGAACTCGTTTCCGTCCCAGTTTCCTCCTGTGATTTCGTTTTGATGTATAATTTTCGCCTATTTAACCCCCCGGAGTCCCCGAGGTCTGTATATCGTTCTCTCGTCGTGTTTTGTTTCGAGCTGTTTCTGTCAGGAGTTGATCTTAAGCTTGGGGGAGCCATGGCCTTTTCAAGCGATGACAAGGAGAAGACACCTCCGGAAGATGACACCAAGGATTTTCGGCTGAAAGAAGAGGTTGAAAGTGAAGATGAGGAGGAAGATCAAAGTTCAAGGCCAAACACCATGATTGCCAGCATAGGGGTGGTGACAGATCATGACAAGTTCAAGAAGAGTGCTCGCATAAGGACCGGAGGGGGTGTGCCGCGTCACACCTTAGCTCCACGGACATCTCCGTCAGGCCAAAATCCTTTCCATACTCTAATTCATGAACATCAGTTTCAAGAGGTGCCCAAATCACGATTACCCTCTGGCTGGGATATAGATCGTTCTAACAATGCAGGGATAGAAAGCTCCAAGAGTGAAGAAGGATGGGGAAATAATTCCAAGAGCTGGGATTCTCTTGCTGACAGGTTCATGAACCGCATTGAGCACAATTCTGAGATGATTCGTAACCTCGAGCACAAGATTGATGATCTGAAAGATTTGATTGAGAAGCTTATTAAAGATTATTCACCGCCCAAGGAGTAATTCATCATCGGTATAGGCATCCCCTTGGCTTGTTTCAAGCTTGGGGGAGTGCCGCGGTATCACATCATTACCTTTTGCTCATTTACTTTTCAAGTAGAGTCGTATCATGAATAGAGAAGTTATCTTATAGAATAGTTTGCAGTTTGGAAGTATCCTCCTTAGTTGGTTATCTATGTATCCCTTGGTGTGAGTTGCGGTAATAAAATATTAATGAGAAGTTTTATCGTTTACTTTCTGCGCACTTTATGTTAGTTTGCAATCTCTCTTGTATGACTAGTCTTGTTGATTGGTATTGGTATCACTTTGGGAGCATGAGTAAATTTAGTTGGTTTTGGCAAACCTAGCTTGGTCAGTAGCAACTTTACCTTGAGGTTTGAGTAGAAAAGAATAAAGAAGTTCTTGTAGTTACATCACTTCAGTTTTCCTTATGTTTGGCTTATAAGCATTGTTATTCCTGAAGTCAAAATCGTTGTACCTTCAAGGGAGTTTGCATGATTGTTCTTATTATATGTATGCTTGTTTGTTACATGCAACTCTTATGCTTGCTACCCAGCCTTGCTAGCCAAAAACCTGTACTGAGAGGAAATACTTCTCGTGCATCCAATTCCCAAAAGCCAAGTCACTTCCAAAGAGTCCACTATAAATTCCTATGCATGGTATTTCAAGCCATTCCAAGTAAATTTTCATGTGCTACCTTTCAAAAACCTTCAAACACTTCTCATTTTTGTGCCACTGTTTTTAGCTCATGAGGACGTAGTGGATGGGTTTGTTACTTTCCATACTAAATTAAGTACCCCTCGACTAGGCAGCTTCATCTGCTCGTCATTAATTTTGCAAGGGAGCTGGTCAGACCATTATAATCTCAAAAAGAAAAGAAAGAAAAGAGCACTCCTCCATGGTATGTGAAAGTTGGTTGGCACCCGATGGAATCGGTTAGCCATGGTTTGAGAAAGGAAAAAGGTGGGGAGGAGTGCAAAGCTATAAAAGAGCACCAATGTGCCAATTAATCAAACATCTCGGAACCGCTCTCACTTGTTTAGTATGGAAGATATCAAGAACTCCGTTGCTAGTCGTTGACAAAAGCAACCACCTCTCAAAATAACTTTTTATCTCTGTTTTGCAAATGAAAAGCTCTAGCACATGTTTAATCCCTGCTTCCCTCTGCGAAGGGCGTATCTTTACTTTTATGTTGAGTCAACCTATTTCCCTCTATTTAAAGCAAGCATTTGAGTTGTTATGTTTCACTCATCCATATGTTGATCCGTTTAATCATGTTTACTATCTTCCTTGTTTTGTATAATGCTTTTGTCTGAAGGAATATATCTTTGAAAGCTTTCTATGAATGCAAAAGTTTACCTTGTTGAGCATATGGTCTTTGCTATATTAGCTCTGTTTTAAAAGGCTCCGTTTAAAAGAAAGAATAGCTTGTTCATCATTCTTTGACCAAGAACTAAGGTTTGCCATTGCCAATTATAGTTTACCTTGTGCATCTTTACATGTGATTCCCTTTTACCCATTGCAAGTCTATATCTTATAAAGGGAAGTTGCAGTCTATTATAATTTGTGCCTTGGTGAATGTGATGCTTCTTGTCCGTATTTTGATTATCGACACTTCACTCCATAAACCTGTGGTCATGTTTACCGAGTTTAGTTTTCGCTTGGGGACAAGCGAGGTCTAAGCTTGGGGGGGTTGATACGTCCATTTTGCATCACTATTTTGTATCATAATTTACTGTTATTCATTGATACATTTCATATTTAGAGTTGATACTTATGTTATTTCCTTTGTTTTCACATGTTTGATGATCTTTGGAGGAGTTGCTGCCGGAGTCAGGATTCTGCTGGAAAAAGGACCATCAAGGGACCATATTGTGAAGATCAGGAAAATTCCAGAAAAATACCAGGAAATTATATTTTCCCAGAAGACTCAGGAAGCCAGAAGGAGGAGTCGAGAGGAGCCAGGAGGGGCCCTCACGCCAGGGTGGCGCGGCCTGCCCCCTGGCCGCGCCAGCCCTGTGTGAGGCCGCCCTAGCCCACCTCTGGTCTCGCCCCTGCGCGTACTTCATCGTCCCCGAAAACCTAAGTCAGAGGGGGGGCTCAGAGTTAGATACCGCCGCCTCTGCGGGGCGGAAAACACCAGAGAGAGAAAAGCTCTCCGGCAGGCAGAAATCTGCCGGGGAAATTCCTTCCCAGAGAGGGGAGATCGTCGCCATCGTCATCACCATCGCACCGGACTTCATCGGGATCATCATCATCATCATCATCATCTCCCTCACCAGCACCTTCATCTCCACCATCACCACGCCATCCCGCTGTAACATCTTGAGTTGGATCTTGCTATATTCATAGGGGAAACTTTCCCGGTGTTGATTACTCTTGTAGTTGATGCTATTGAGTGGAACCATTGAATTAAGGTTTATGTTCAGATTGTTATTTACCATTATTTCACCTCTGATCATGATCCATATGATGTCTTGTGAGTAGTTCGTTTAGTTCTTGAGGACATGGGAGAAGTCAAGATGTTAGTAGTGAATTATTGTTGAGAAATATTTAATGGTTTGATATTGTTGTGGTGTTATTTCACTAGTGGTGTCATGTGAACATCGACTACATGATACTTCACCATTTATGGGCCTAGTGAGATGCATTGTGTATTTGGCTACCGATTGTGGGGTTGCTGGAGTGACAGAAACCTAAACCTCCGTTGGAAAACCATTGCACCAGGGAGCGTAGGATCTTAGAGTTTAAGGCCGTGGTTAGATTTATCTTAATTACTTTCTTGTATTTGCGGATGCTTGCAAGGGGTATAATCACAAGTGTGTATTTATCCTAGTAAGGGTAGTGCGCTAGCACAGGTTCACCCCCATAACACCTATCAAACCAATAAAGACTATTGGCTTTATGAAGCGAAAGCTCTTGACAGAAACTCCCGTGTGTCCTCGAGAACGTTTGGTTATTATAAGTACACAACCGACTTGTCCTTTGCTGAAGAAAGGATTGGGCCACTTGCTGCAATTGTTACTACTGTCTTTTATTTACTCGCACTTTATTTACTCGTATTACCAAATACCCCTGAAAATCTGTTTGCTAGTATTTACAGTGATTCCTTGATCAAAACCGCTCATCAACACCTTCTGCTCCTCGTTGGGTTCGACACTCTTATTTATCAAAAGTACTACGATACACCCCCTATACTTGTGGGTCATCACTGTGTCGGGTAACTGTGAGTCCCCACAACCGGTGAGAAGTGTGATCCCTCCGACTCCTGCCTAGTCATCTGTGCTCGCTCCTGTCTCCTGGTAGTGTCTGTGAGGTCATCAAGCATCTCCGTCTTGTCCTCAACCAGGACCTGGTGGGTGTTATACAGTGATCCCACCATCTTCCTATACCTATCAAGAAGTCTGGCCGCCAACTTGGGCTTCTTCTTCACGAGTATATCATGATCCATTCCTGGCTCATCCATCAGTGAGTCATGTGGAATAGCGGTGAAAGTGGTACCTGCTAACTCCACCGCTCTATACTCCCTGATAGTCGCAATAGCTCGAACTACAGCCTCATGGTAGGCTGCCATCTGGCCTCTACCTTCACCTGAAGGCTGAACTGGACTAGGTGCTAATCCATCGGGTAGCATGATCACGACACGGTACTTGACCACAGTCCCATCATCCTTGTAAGTATAGGTCTTAACAGGGATGTCGGTACTGAGACCAAAGGCCCGTAGCAGTGATCCTAACTGCTCTGTCAAAGTCCCCTCATAGTCATCTAGAGTCTTCCTCTGAGACCAAACTGTGCGCGCTGGAACTCTCGATGCCATAGTAGCTGTACAAGAATAGGATATAGAATTAGTAATGATGCATCATAATAAAGAATTGTAACACTAAAACATGACGATATTATTCCCAAGTGAATAACCATCATAATTTTGGAGAACTCTTTACCATTGCTACTAGACTCCTACAGGTTATATCCCTTTACTAGGTTTCCAACCTAAGGTCAAAGCAATTGCTCTGATACCAGCTGCGGTGACCCAACATACCACTGCATGTTGTAGTATGCAAGTCGTTGATATAACACTTGCGGAACAACCCTCCACAAGAATTACATCCCTCAGAGTGGTACAACAGAAACATTGCGGGTCCAAATACAAACTGATAGAAGTATTATTATTACAAACCAAAGTGTGCTGAGAACAAAATGCTCCACAAGAGAACATCTCAAGTGCTTAGTGTTTATACAACAACAGGAGAAAGATGCAAATAACACTCGAATAACTAAACAGATTATTCTATACTACAACTGCTCGATTCCTCGACTCCAGACAAAACTACTAGTTAGACTACTCTTCACTCAGACTCATCATCGGAAGCGACTCCATATCGAATGAAGTAGTACACCCCTTCAACTCCACGTGAGAGGTCTGGCTCCTCGTAGAAGATGTCTTCTTGGTCCTCCGATGGCATTCAGTATTGCTTCATCCAATTCATCACAGTCTAGCAAGGGTTTAAGAGATTGGGGTGAGTAACGAGCGTTACCCAGCAAGTTTCTTTAGAAAGAAGTTGTGTGATATGCACTAACTACAGCCATGGACCCAAAAGAGTCGTAGGCCAATGCAGGGTTTTACCAAAGTTTCTTGAAAGATTGCTTTTATTTATGAAAACTATGCCCAACAGCCAACATAGGGTATTAGTGCCTTGAGAGCACCTTTCCTGCAGCGTTCGTAGCTCCTTCCCGGAACAAGGGGTAACATGTCATATCTTTTTACACTCTGCAGAGGTGTGTCCTTCCAAAAGAGATCAAAGCCTTGCTGCACAACCGGGCGTACATTCCCGTCCACACTTTCTTGGTGTGGGGCCTAGTCATTGATCCAAGCCATTCACTGCCTTCTCCGCACAACGCATGCCCACCCAATTCACGCATAGCAGGTTTAGCCCCTGATATTCACCCCCAACGATGAAGTACCTAGGTGCCTCTTGTGGACCATCATAGACACCAGTGCCATGGGAACTGAGGGGTCCCACCCATGTGCATGTAGTCTCGCAAGACCTACAGCGACCGACAGCTAGCTGCCCGTTGACATGCGAACGAGAGAACATACAGATGACTTTCACGTCCCATTCCAAGTCTCCTGGACGACACGGGTTTTACGGCGCAAGAATAACTGTGGCATTGGTAGTTAATCCTAGGTTTACTTTCCCGTGCAAGTGGAACCTCCACCACAACAATCTTACCATGGTTCCACCTGCCAACCTTCCTAGGTTATCACCACTGGTCGATAACCACTAGTCATATTATTTATGAAACTAGGTTTTCCTTCCTTTTTGAAATGTTAGAGTTAAAAGTCAACACTTTGCAAATAGTTTCAAAACCAGTGCAACCAAGAGATATGAGCAAGATAAACTTGCCTTGTGACTGAAAGGTAGTGGAGTTGGATACTTGGTGATGCTCTGGATTTCCTTATTCTACAAAACACCATCATTGTCCGATAAGGACAATGTTTAAAGAAGCAAATAGATGCTATGTGCAATGATATGCAATGCATGGTGATTCTTTGACTTTGTTTACTTATTTGTGTGTTTTACCCAAGACTTGGTGTTATTAAAGTGTTTTAATACAACACTTGATATTATTGGTGTGTTTTACCCTAGATATGGTAATTCAAACAATCAATTAGGGTTTGAAAGCAATTTGAAATTATAAAACCTTTATTTAAGTTATTTAAAAAGAAAAGAAATTGATTTGATAAAGAAAAGACTTAATTTTTATTTTGTTTAATAGAAATTAAGGTTTTTTGGAAAATTGGAAATTAAAGAATATCACAAATTGAATTTATGTTAATAATAAGTAAGGATTATATTTTTAATCAAAAGGTAACTAAATTCTGAAAATGGAATTTAATTTGAATGGTTTAAATCAAACAATGTTGGTTTGGTTTTGAATTTGGATTATTTTTAAATCATAATTGAAATTGTTATTTGAATTCAAATTTGCAAATGGGCTTCAGTCCACTGATCCAACCCAGCCCACCTGGCTGGTTGACCCTAACCGGCTCGGGTCTGGGTCGGTCAAACCGACCCAGCCCATTCTGCCCCGCACACTCCCCTCTCTCTCTCGAGCTCTCTCTCCGGCGAGCCCAAATCGCCTCGCCGTCGCCCGGTGATTCCGGCCACCTCCGGCGTCCTCCGCTGCCGCTACCTTGGGCCAAATGCTCGCCTCTACGTCCTCTTCCTTCCCCACCAAACGGATTTGGAAGACTCCACCTCTCCGAGGAGATCCAAAGCTCGACCCCGCTCGGGTTTCGCCGGCCCTTGTCGCCTTCGAGCTCGACACCTCGCCGAATCTCCTCCCGGTGTTTGCTGCGCGGTGTTTGGGTGGCTGAGCGGCACAGGTGGAAGCGTCCCCGACGGGTGCTCCCTGTGCTGCAACGCTGCCACCGGTGAAGACTTCCCTCGGTCGCGCCTGGTCGGCCGCGCTGGCACTGCCTCGCCATGCCGGCCAGGTATGCACCTGGGCGTCTGGTGAGTGTGGTTCTTCTCCTCTTCCTCTGCCTTCTCTTCTCTAGCCTCTGTTACTGGCCATCTGGCCATGAATAGCTGCGCCAAGCTCACAGACTTGGTTCTGTGAAGCTGCTACTGATGCAAGCTTGCTATGTTGGATTCAGTTAGTTGTTGTCGTGCTGGATCAGTGATGTTCATGCTGTGATTATTTCTCTATCAGAGAACTATTCTGACAGAGTGTTAAACTGAACCTTGCTGTTTGCAATGTTCAGTTATATTTAGCTGTGATGATTTATGATTCCTAGCTTGTACTCTAGGAAAAGGATTTGGTCAATAATCTTGGTACTGTGATGTTCTAAAATGACTGTGGCCTAGCCCTAGGCTTTACCTGTGATGCCATGATAGCAAAGCTATCTGTGTGTGTAACTGAATTCATCAATTCAGTTTGTTGTGCCACCATTTCCTCTGTCAGTGAAATTTATGTGATAGAGGTGTTAGACTGAATCTTGCTGTGTTGCAAATATTCAGTTATGAACTTGTTAGAACTAAATATGATTTCTAGATCTTGTAACTAGGAAGATGATTTGGATTACATTCACTGACCTAGTTGTCAGTTTGATTTCTGGTTGTGTTGTGTTTGAGGTGCATGACCATGTGGTCATGTGCCCAGCAACCAAATCTTGAAATGGCTAACTGTTGGTGAAACTTACCTTGTTTACAGGCCAGTGATGCTAGTCTGAGGCCACTCACACTTTTGTGAGATGATTTGCTTGCCTATTTATCCAGGGGTTGTGATTTGATATTTGTATTAACCATGTTGTGTGTCTGAGGTGCATATCCTATTGGATATGTGCCCAGCACAACATGGCCATGTGCATGCTCACTCTTTTGCTGGACAAAGCTTGCCAATGAAGCACAAGCTGAGGCTGCTACCCTGGTTTGTATCAATTTGGCTTTAACTTTAATTCCCTGTGATGAGCTTGGCAAAGCATTTCTTTGCCAAACTGAGGGATTCCCAGCAAACACTACCATGCATGGTTTCATGCATTAACAGTGGGGTGTTGTGCAAGATTAACCACACCTGTTGCTGGAGATTTGCAGATGAAATCTTGATGTAGGCTGCTACTGCTGCTGGTGAGTTGTGGCTTGCTCCTGGCTTGCCCTTCTCCTCCTGGTTCAGCTTCTGGCGCTTGTCCTTCTCCTCCTGAATGCCTGCTTGCCCTTCTCCTCCTGGGCTTGCTGCTGGTTGCTTGCCCTTCTCCTCCTGGGATGGATCTTGAGCTTCAGGTTCTACTCTTTGGTTTTGTTGGGTGATGATCTAGTGTGTTTGTGGTGCTGTGCGCAAGAACAGTAGTGTTCTTGAGTTGGTCCTATGCTGGTCGAGTGTGAGCTGCTTGCTCTGGCCGTGCTCATCTTCACCAGCTGCTGGCTCAGCTGGGCTGATGTGGTGCTGCCAGCAACTCTTTCTCAGTCCTGTGACTGAGCTGCTTGTGTGCTGTGTGCTTGCATGCCTCACTGTGTTGATCTGATCCACCTCCAGGACGTGCGGTGAAACTGTTTGGTACCCAAGTGCTTTGTACCCCAGTTATTAAAAGAACATATACTATACTTGGTCAATTACACTCAATGATGAAAATGTCATTATATTTGCCAAAATCTGAGAGTAACATCTAACCCTAACTCTGTTTCTATTTGGTCATTGTTTGTTGTGCAGGTTATAACTTCAAGATCCAAGTGAAGACCTTGAAGAATACTTAGATAGTTTCTAGAATTTAGTTTTTCTTTTATTTTCACTTATGTAATATTCTTTTCAGTTTACTAGAATGTAAAGACATTGTATATGTGTTTAATATTAATAAAGTAACATTTCAGTTTGTTTTATTTACTTATTCTATTTCTATTTTCCAACTCAATTTAATATTGCGTTATATTTTATTAATGATTATTTATTCAAATTTAATAATATTCAAAATCAAAATAAGGTACTAAAAATACTTAAACAACAACATCAAGAGATCATAACAAAGCTCATAGCATTCTAATAACATCTAACCCTAAATATTATTAGATAGAAGCTTTTCTCTCAGGTTTTTGAATTTGCGAAAAAATTACTCAGATTTTAGATGCATAAATGCACAAAGGTCCTATTTCTATCCTTCGTTTATTCCTAAATGTTGGGATATTACACAAACTGCCGGCCCTTGACGCTCCCGTTGACGACGCTTATTTAGAAAGTGTTTTTTTTGTTTAGTTATTTAGAAAGTGTTACTCCCTCCGATCGGAAATAACTGTCGGGCACTTAGTACAAACTTTGTACTAAGCTAGTACAAAATTGCCAACAGTTATTTCTGATCGGAGGGAGTAGTAAAGATGTTTTTAATGCTCTAGAGAAGGTACTACTTTTCGGAATGAAAGAAGGAAGCAGGCTTAGACTACCGCCGTCCACGAAATGGGACGGACGATGTAGGCTCCATACCGTGTTCCGCACCTGTGCCACTCGCTCGCCGCGTCGTCTTGTGCGCGAGGGCAGTTCCGCAGCCCCACACGCCTTCTCTCGACTGGAAGTGCAGTGCAGTGCGTCTTTCAGCCACGCCTTTGCTCCTCGTTCCACCTCCGGTTGCTGCTAGGACTTGCTCGCCCTGTGTCGTCCTCCACTTGGCTAGCTAGCCTCCAAGCAGTGTGGTACGTCTGGGTCCGGTAGAGAAAATGGTACCACGATAGCTTGCCCAATGTGATCACTGCTTGTCCTTTAATGTAAAACATACAAGTTTTGCAACTACTCAATGTGAGATATAAGTATTTACGACATATCCACTTTAACGGAATGATGATGGACCGAGAGGTTTTTATTGTTGCAAACTTCATACATTTTAAAACTCCTTTTCTAATATATATGAAATACGTGACCGAATAATCCTCAATCGACTGAAAATTAACATAACGCCGACACCATCAAATCTCGGTTCCAATCCATCTTGCAACTCATAAAAAATAGCACAAGTACGAAGCAATCTGGTGGTCTAGGACATTATGTCACTTGCAACACATGTCGTAACTCATGACTAGCATGAATCACGAAAATAATCCAACAGCCCGGAGACATTTTCTCAGCCGCAACATGACATGCAACTGAAAATATCTCGGTTGCAACAAACGCATGGCTAGCACGAATCAGGACGTAATTAAACGCTCTAGGAGGCAAAAGTAAGAACCGATGAAATATAGGGCATGGGATTATCCTTCTCGTCAAAATCGGAAATTTAGTTTTAATTTCCAGGTGCACATGCTCCCTTTACCCAAAACATACATCAAAATATGAAAAAATCTGGCGAAAAATATTTTGCGTGTAACTACAAACATTCTATGTGCGCACTAAAGTTTGGCAAAAAATGACAATTTTTGTGTTCTACGTAAAAAGGTCCATGCAAAACCCCTATTTTAGCACCGACTTTTGTCTTCTTTGCTTAGGCCAGACAAAATGTCAGGTTTTCGTGAAACAATTTGATACCCAGCGGCATATGTTTTATTAGTTTTAGCATATCAAAATACATTTAAAATATATTTTAACAAAGGCAACACACGCACGTCAAAACACTCTTCTCCCTCAAAAATAAAAATATATATTGTACTACTGTATGAAATAATTTTTTAGAAAGTGTTTTTGGCTCCTGAGCTCCAATGCTCCCTTTAGTTTATTTTTTTAATCATATTTATAAATTTCAAAAAATCATGAAAAATAATTCTGAACATAGTCAATGATGTAACCTGCAAGCATGCAAATTTTTATTACAAAGTTATTTGTATTGTGCACTACACAAAAAATAATAAAAATCTAGTTTGTTGATTTGAAAATATACTACTCAGATCTACAAGTTTATCATTTTTGTGTAGCCCAGAATACAAAGTATGTGAACATGTTTTTTTTGCACGATTGCGTGATAAATAGTTGGCTATATCTGAGAATTTTTTCCAAAAAAAATTTGAAACTCATAAATATGATTTTCGAGTTTTTAAAATGGGATCACTAGTGCTCATGTGCACTAAATCTGTACTCAATTTTTTTGTATAATAATAGGTACCCAGAGGGGTTTATCTGAAAATAGCACCAGCCACGCAGTATGTTAAACTAGTACTACTATAAAAGTCATCCCTCCCCGTGCGCCTCATTTTCCTCTCCACTTCCCTGTGGACGGACGGGGTGCTGTCCTGTCCTCTTCCCAGCCAGACCTGCCGAAGCGCAGTTGCGAATCAGAGAAGTCACCGGCCTGCCTCCATCACTCCCTGGCTCCCCTCCCCTCCTCTCCGGGCCCCAAGAAATCAAAAGCCCACGCGAGGTAACCCTTTCTTGCGAAACTCCCACTCCCCCGCATCCACTCATTTCAGTTTTACTGCTCTGCCAAATCTTTCTTGCTTCTTGCAATTTTGTTCTGGAATCTGTTTTGTCATTCCGGGGCTAGAAGCATCCTGGACATAATTGATTCGGTAAAGGTGTAGTCTGTGATGTAGTTTTCGTGCTCTATATCTCGGTCATGAAGGAACAAGTTTGATGAATCTTTTCTTGGTACATGTTCAGGCAGTCCTGTTTTTAGCAATGTTCAGGATGTCTTGTTGGATGAAATTGATGATTTTTGAGATTTTGGCAGTTTATTTGATCAGGAACCAACATATAGTTCTTTCCCTACTTATCTGTGCTACTGATGAATTTCTTGACCATTCAATTCGGGACATTATGCGAATGTTCATTCCTGTCCTAAGAACATTTACTGAATGTGTAGCCGATAAGTAACCACGTGGAGCTTGTGTAACCTAGCGCTTACTTAATATGCTGGAAAATTATAAGTCATTTTTTAATTTTGGACCTTCTTATTTTCTCTACCCTGTACTTCTAGTTAGAATGTCATTTCATTGTGTTCAGTATTTGCTTGTGCCATTGATGCTAACGGGAAGGTATGCAAACAGGGGATTTTGATTGATCATGGCGATGATGGTGGCTGATCTTAGCTTTTCGGCATCTATATCTGGTGTGAAGCTACCAAGGTATGGGAATGACTCTTCCTTGGTTAAGAGATCTTCAATGTTCCGAGCAGAGGCTCGGTCCACAGAGTCCGAGAAATATGGTACCAATGGCCGGTCGAGAAAGATGGTCCCGACAGCCGAATTGGTGAGGAACAAGGGTGGTGCCCATGTAAGAACAGATACAGTTAATGGTTCTCTCAACGGTGCTGTCAATGGTTCCACCAAGGCAGTCATTAATGGTTCTACCAACGGTGCTGTCAATGGTTTGGCCAAATCAGTCATTAACGGTTCTGGGACTAGTTTGGTAAATGGAAGCAAGATGTCTGCTCTAGTTAAGACCCAGAAGCAAATGAGTGCTAGAGATGATCCATTTGAAGAGGAGCTCAAGGTTTTGCCCTCTGACGAGGGATTTAGTTGGGCAAAAGCTAATTACAACTCTGTGCAAAGGAGTATCGATATCTGGTCTTTCGTGCTTTCCCTTAGAATACGCATTTTATTCGACAATGCGAAATGGGCCTATGCAGGTGGATTCTCAGAGGAAAATCAGGTACCTTTTTGATGAAATTTATTTATCGGTAATTCTATAAGCTGGGAAATGGAAAATACCGAAGCCCTGTTTCCTTGAAATGCCAGATGTGAAGGTGGAAATAAGTCCTGTTGTTAGCAAATGATCATTTATTTTTAGTAATGGTGCAAATATACATTGGATCACATCAACTTCGGTTGCTCTATGAAAGTATTATTGTTTTATCTGCACATTTTAACTAAAATGGCCTTTGAACTCTCAGAAAATCCGGAGGAGAAAAACTGCTGCATGGTTAAGAGAACAAGTATTGCAGCTTGGTCCAACTTTTATCAAGCTTGGACAGCTATCATCCACAAGATCTGATTTGTTTCCAAAGGAATTCGTCGATGAGCTTGCAAAGTTGCAGGTATTTATTCTTTGCATAGCCAATTTTGGTGAAGGGTCCACTCTTTATATCTCTTGTCTTCTATTAAACTAGGATTGTTTCTTTCTCATAAAATAGAACTAGGATCATTCCTGTTTCATGGTTGTGTTATATGGGTTGCTTTCTTTTTGTATTTTTATTCGTGAATTTGTTGCGAATAAAAATAGAAAATTTATTACAGATTCATAATCATGAGTGACACTAATACAATTTTTATATGAAAATAACACAATGCACCATGTGCCTTTTGCTTTTTTCAGGACAGAGTACCTGCGTTTTCTCCTGAGAAGGCAAAGGCTTTTATAGAGAAGGAAATGGGTTGTTCAGTTGATGTTGCGTTCAAAGAATTCGAGGATCGTCCGATAGCTGCTGCTAGTCTTGGTCAGGTGCTTAGTTCCAACATTTCAAGCATATACATTATTCCTAGTCAGTGCCTATTCAGGCAGTGTTGTACTATATCATTATCTAAGTTCCACATTGTTCACATTTATATATGTTCAATGTTTGCTTATATAACTGGTGCGAGTTCTCATCTGAGACCTTTGTATTCTACTGCGAAAAAATGTTGATACTATGCCATTGACATTAATGGTCTAGAATAATTTCATGTTGACCTTGATGATCTTTATGCCAATTTTCTTCGAACTGTACTTACAGATTCCCGTGATATCATTCTTCAGGTACATCGTGCGGTGCTTCATAATGGAGAGAGAGTTGCAGTGAAAGTTCAACGACCAGGGCTCAAGAAACTTTTTGACATTGACCTAAGTAAGAGACATATATGCTGTTGGTGTTCTTAAATCGAAAACTATTGCTATTTAACAAACAGAACAAACTGAAGTTGAAATGACATGTTCTTTATTCTGGAAAAAAGTATAGTGATTGCTATTTCTGTTTAGTTGCATACTTCAAGTGAATTTGATGGGTATTTTGTCTTTTATACATGAGGAATTGGTGAAATTAAGCGCTTTGTTTTTCCTTTTTCAGCTTTTCCTCTTTTTTTGGCATAATCATAAATTACTGTAATACCATTATTTTTCTGTGTATACTTTATCCAAACTGTACTATAATAACTGATTTATATATTTCTTATTGGTGTAATCATCTTAAATCTTATTCTTTTATTTCCTCTAGGGAATCTAAAGCTAGTAGCTGAGTATTTCCAGAGAAGTGAAAAATTTGGTGGTCCTTCAAGGGACTGGATTGGTATTTATGATGAATGTTCCAAGTAAGCATACATGAATGTATTGGACGTTTAACATGTATTATTTGTGATGACCCTTTATCGAATTCATCTATTGATGCAATATTTATATTCTATGTCAGTCCTTGTTCAATCCCTGGTATTTCTTGCCATTTCTTGTTGTTTTAGTGGAATGACTATCTCTCTACAATTTTATCCTACTGTGACCTCAATATTCTTCTAATAAATAGATGTTGAGTTGCTTATGTCAATCTCCATCATGTCCATATGGGTATTTATCCTTGTAAGTAACTAATATGTTGAGAAAGAATATGTAATATCCCCATTGGCGAGGGTCACATAGTTTTTACTTTTATCACCTATTTGGTTTGGTAGTAGTGTAGTACCTTACAGAGTGGCATTCACTATTTGTAAGAGAAGGTCGTCAGCTGCATTATTACTGATACGTCATACATGACATGCACCTGATTTGGAAAAAGAGAATACATTGCAATAACAGTAGTGATCATCCGTTCTGTTCAAAGATAGAGATCTGAGATTTTTTGCTTTCATATATTTTGCTGCAAATTGAGTTTACGAACAGAAGTTGACCATCCTGATTTCTGTGATTTTAGAATTTTGTATGAAGAAATTGATTACATCAACGAAGGAAAGAATGCAGACAGATTTCGTCGAGATTTCAGAAATATAAAGTGGGTACGCGTGCCGGTACGTCTCTTGGACCTGAAATGTAGCTCTTTGGTGTTTTGTTTCAGTACTCCACTGTGAAGATATCCAAAGACATTTAGCCGTACTTATAACAATTAATCAGATTAAGAACTGGCAAAAATCCCCATTGGCAACCCTTTGAGCGTGCACCGTACAGTTACCAGTCTGGTGCTCTGTCCTCTGCCTCCAGCAGACATCCTCTTTCAGCCATTGCAGGCTCTCAGCTGGATTTGCAATTCTGCATGCAGCTTGTTGCAATTGATCAGTTAGGACCAGATGTTCTCTTGGACATAGTCCGTTGGACTCTTTTTAATTGTAGTTATTGGTCTGTGGCACAAGCAGTAAAGGTTAGGTCAGGACCAGATGCTTCTCTTGTACATACCATGTTGTACCCTTTTAAAGTATATTGATGATTTTACTTGCATTCAATCAGCAATTCAGCATAAAGGTGTTTTAACTTGTAAAGTGGACTACTGGAGCAAACCCCTCAATTTTTTCTTATTCTTGCTTCAATGTTTAAATCGACTTGTCATTATGCTGCTTCTGTAGAATATCATGTGGGATTACACTACTGAAAAGGTGTTAACACTGGAGTATGCCCCTGGTACGTGATAATTATTCTTGTAGCAGCCTGACTTAGCTTTTGTTTTATCCGAAGAGTTTGTACTTCACGATGGTTATCCAGTTATAAAGTACCAGTTTACAAAACAGAGTATGATTTCATAAATTTTATTTTCTTCTTGTATATATTACCTTGTCATGCAGAACACGCTTAGACAAACTCTAATCCACTTTCAGTTGCTTCCTCTATGGCTATACCAATTATTGTTTATACATGTTTAACCCCCCGCTTTGCCAAAAAGGATTTTAATAACTATATCAATGAATCTACATTATCGGTTCTCTTTCCAAGTGTGATCACATATATATGTACTACCTCTGATCCAAAATATAAGGCGTATTTCATTTCTGTTGACCAAGGATTTGACCAACAATTAATCTATTAAAATGTTTTTTTTGACATAAAATTGATATCTTTGTATTCCTATTCAAAAGTATTTTACTTATGATTATGACTTTTATCCCATAAACACATGTTAAATGAGTAATTCTTTGTCAAAGCATCGGTCAAAGAAAACAAACTACACCTTATATTATGGAATGGAGGTAGTATATGTCAGTTCCTGAGATTATGTTGTGGTTCAAGTTTTGCTGCCAAACATATTTTTCATCTCTCTGTTGCCTTTTCATTTATACAACGAAGATATGCCACAGTAGAGGATAATTGTCCTTTCAGTTTTAATTTAGACCGTGCAACTTGGATAAAAATCTCTATAACAGTTTTTTACCTTGAACTATTGCATTATAATCTTATCTATGTTATTTATGTAGGTATTAAAATAAACAACTTGGCGGTGCTAGACAGCCGGGGATATAGTCGTTCTCTGATTGCATCTCGTTCAATAGAGTCTTACCTAATCCAGGTATGCTTGTTATGTTTGTTGAAAGCTAACTTTGGTTCTTGTATCTTTTACACCTTTTTTTTGGTTACGATACCGTTTAAGTGCTTTCAGGAAATTCACTCTTCTTAGAAATTTGGTAGGAGACTTTTGATAGTTCATTGTTGGGCTAGTGCTTTGTACATGTCCCTATTTGTTACCCGTTAAATGTTGTCAAAACATGTGGGGATCTCAAACAATTAGTTTTATGAAGTGCTAGATGATTTCAATAATATTCCTGGATCATGTACAATGGTGTGCTTGGCTGCTTACTTTGTCTTAATAGATGCTTAAGAATACACAGCTTTCACTCAATTAATCTTCAAACTCCTGTTTTCATATATTTTGAAAATTTTATTTCTTTGTATTTCCTTTATTTATTAGATTATTTTGCGTTTTATGGTAATTTAGCCCTGAGGTTTCATTCCACGTAAAACACAGATACTGAAGACTGGTTTCTTCCATGCTGATCCTCATCCTGGAAACCTTGCTATAGACACGGATGGCTCTCTAATATATTATGATTTTGGAATGATGGGTGAAATCAAATCATTCACTCGAGATAGATTACTTGGCTTGTTCTATGCTGTCTATGAGAAGGATGCAAACAAGGTATCTTCTCATCTTCAAACAAGTATTACCTAGCATTTTACCTTGCATGGTCTCGAGAAATTTAAGGTGCCCATGTGATGGGCAGTTCATTTATTCTTTCTCTCAGCCATTTCTGTCTTACAGGTTATTAAAGCTCTAATTGATCTGGAAGCTCTTCAGCCAACAGGAGACCTCTCACCGGTTTGTATATATGCTAGTTCTTGGACAGAACAGGCATTGAAGAAATGACATTTAACATATATTTTTTGCCTCCTTTTTTGATATGCAGGTAAGAAGGTCCGTACAGTTTTTCTTGGACAATCTGCTGAGCCAGTCACCAGATCAACAGCAGACCCTTGCTGCAATTGGAGAGGTTTCCTGACCTTACAGTTTTGCAAGATTTACTTTAAATGTATACAACTAAGATGTTGAAGTTAAGTAGTTAACCATTATGTATTTTTTACCTTTCAGGACTTGTTCGCAATTGCGCAAGATCAACCTTTCCGTTTTCCTTCCACATTTACGTTCGTCATAAGAGCATTCTCAACTCTTGAAGGTTCCTAATTCTCGTATCCAGTGCAATCATTACAACATCCACCGATGCATTGCTTTCAATAATATCAATTTTGATTTCTCATGCATTTCTATAACCACCATGACTATGGTTTGGTAGAGATATCTCAGTATGTTCTTGATATGAGGTTGCAAAATGTTCCTAATCTGCGAACTGTATGTTATAAACAATGGAAAATCTCTATCTGTTGTAAAAAGAACATAATGGATCTAAGTTGCAAAACATATTTCATTTCTGTTTTGAAAAATCTTCTCATCAACAGAAGGTCATTGGTTATTGCAGTAAATCACATATATGCAGCTGCTGCAAAGGGGGTTTTATATTTTTGTTTTGTCGTTTGTGGTTGAGGGTGTACTTTGTGCATCTCGGAGTGCGTGCACCAAGGTGATTAGATGAATCAAAAGACATGCGTATTAGATAATAGAAAATTTGATTTTTTGTGTGAAATGTGTCCATGTGCCTCCTGTGCAAAAATAAATAAATGAAGTGATCGATGTCTAAAACAGATTGTAACTAGAAATAATCTTTCTGTGCATAACACAAATAAACATAAGTCATCGCCATCATTTTACAGGTTAAAAACATGCATACAAATATATCCCATTTTTTTCAGAACTTGTGTACGGGCTGAAGTCCATCCAGCACATGCAATTTGCCCATCAGTAGTTTCTCTAACTTTTACTGCCCAGCTCTAAATGTTTAATATGTGGGAGAAAATTAACGTGGAACTGAAGGTTTCTAGGGAATGGCATGCTGAGTGAAATGAAGCTTAAACCTTGAGGACCTGCTCCAGGCCTCTAAATGCTCACATTTTATATACTAATTCTTGTCAATGCGCTTAATGTCATAAAATTACATATTTACTATCGACTATAAATTAAATATTTGTTGTTCAATAATTGTGTTGGTATAATCATGTTTCACAGGCATTGGATATATATTGGATCCCGATTTTTCCTTTGTCAAAGTTGCTGCACCATACGCACAGGTCAGGATTATTGTCCATCCTGTCATCACCCTCCATCCACTATGTTTTCTTTTATTTACCTGGGTTCATGTTTTTCTGCTCTCTTAAATGTTTTCAAAAGGGGATTGCAACTTGCTACAGCCTACAGAAGTTGTTTACAAGTAAATCGTTCTGTTTAATGTGCTATGCTCGAGTGTGACTTGTTATTTCTGCTAATACAGTTCTCTTTCATTTTCGTCGTAGCAGCAGAAATTCTTATCTTTTGAACTTGTATCTGTGCAAGCCATCCTACATCCTAATTCCATTTGAACTCCAGGAACTGCTAGACTTGAAAACGAGACGACGAGGTGGACCTGAACTAGTCCAGGAGATAAGGAAGCAAGCAAATGATGTAAGCACATATTTTGTTGATGGATATGGCTTTTTCATTTACCCCTGTTTCTACACTACTAGTTGTTGCACATATCATTGAAGGTATCTTCATATATACAGGCCCGTGATTCTACCATCTCAATGCCCTACAGAATCCAACGGATTGAGGATTTTGTAGGTCAACTTGAGTCAGGTGATCTGAAACTCAGGGTCAGAGTACTTGAGGTATGTTTCTCCTAATGGCTTCTACTTCTGTCTAGGCTTCCCAACTGAACTTTCTGCCAACCACCATCAGAAGTTATGAAGTTAAGGATAAGCACTGCCAGTTGCTGTATTCTCTGTAGCTGCTAATCTGGAAAACCTTATTTCCTGCTTTGATCTGAATCGGAAGTCAACCTGAAACTTCATTACATTTGCAGTCTGAACGAGCTGCTCGGAAAGCTAATGTACTTCAGATGGCGACCATGTATACAGCCATGGGTGGTACACTCTTGAATATTGGGGTCACCATGGGTAGTCAAGGAAACCAAATGGTCGCAAATGGGTCTTTCGTCGGTGCAGGTAGGTTTTTCTTGTTTGTTTCCTGAAAAATTCACTCACCAATTCTCCATATAATGAAATCATCCTTTAAACATATATGTAACCTGTTATTATCTTCACACGCTACCGGTGTCTTCCACATGTCGTTTTCTTGATTGGTCTGATTCTTGCTCGCAACTGAACTTGCAGGCGTTTTCTTGGCATTACTGATAGCATCTCTCCGAAGAGTGAAGAAACTTGACAAATTCGAGACGATGGTATAGTCACCGTCTGTCATACTGGAGACCTGCTCTACTTGGCACAATAAACAAGACAAATGGCGCACTTCTGTAAAGAAATTAAGTGGGAACTGCTCACGCAATCAGTAGATAAATATACATAGTTCATGTAGCAACTGCATTCTTTCTGTAAATGTTTGTTACAGCCTGTAAATCTGTACAAACAGTATACATTCTTTTAGCAGAAAGCTAGATTATTTAGCAGCAAATGATTAATTAAGAAATCTGGATATTTGTTCTAATCTTTTCTAACAGTTATTTGATTTTGATTCCGTGACGCCCTGAAAAGAAAACTGCCCTCTGATCTTTAATCTCAAACCTTATACTTCCCTGGAACGTAGGCAATTGTAACTAAGAGTATGTTCAAATCAGAATGTCAGTTATAAGTTCAAATAATCACCTGGTTTTTGCTCTTCGTGGAAGTGAAAAGAGATTCGTGCCTGAAACCATATTATTCATTTCAAGTTTATAAGTATAAAGTGTACCCGATACTGAGCAAACAAAATTAAAAAGATCAACATCCTCTATATTTTACCTACAAAATGCAAATGGCAGATTTTTGTCAGCTATACAAAGACGTAATAGAAGCATTGCAAACACGCTGAATTTGATGAATGATTAGAAGGTTATCCTCCTTAAGCAGGTTTTTATATACGCATGCAGTAGCTGCAATGGCTTAAATATCATTTTCTTATTTTCTCTATCAGTTGTACACATATTCTCCTAATATTATATTTTAACTTCCACGAATGTCCTGCCGCAGTGTGCAGGTATCATCTAGTTCATGTATAGGTTATGCATTAGTCCCACTTAGGTTACCTTTTCAAACTTGAAAATTCCCAACTCAAGTACGATCAACTATGGTACTTTTTTTTGAAAGAAATAAAGGGTGAATAAATCAAAATGCAAAAAAGAACAGCACCCATTAGAAAATTTTCTAAGCATAATCCATATATTAAACATTGAACTGCAAAGTTAGTGCTAACTGAAATATGATGGTAGATCCCAAAAGACAACGGAATGAAAATGGAACATTCATGCTAGAAAAAAGACAAAGGATTATTCTTTTGATTTCTTGTTTACTGGGTGCAGGTTTCATTAGAAAATTGGTCCAGACACACATCTATTTTCCAGTATTCAGCGGAAGTCAGAAACACAAACATATGAAGGAACTTCTCATATGCAGAGATCTTCTCTAAGGAATGAAAGCATCAGCATATCGGGGTTCATAGAGAACTAGCAGTGACCAAACTGACATGCAACAGGCTTACAGGCATAATACAGAAGTACAGATTATAGAAGACAACCAACATCCATTTGGCAAAGCATACCGAAACAAGAGGTACCAGCTTACTACCCAGAGTAGAAACTTTGCTGCGCCATATGGAGTAACCAATTTTCACAGCCCATATTTGGTACATGTAAATTTGAAATTACTTCGCACTTCCCCTCTGCGGGGTGGCATAGTCTTCAGCAAGGTGCGGCGCAACTTGCTTGTGAGGAAATATAAACTTCTTCACAAAAACATCATCGGACACTGCGATTGCAGCACAGAAGCTCCAGTCACGATCTAGGAACCAATTTTCCTTGATAAACTTTAGAACGTGGTACCGGGGCTTGAGCCGGCCCTCCATGCTATAATAAAGCAATACTGGCCGATGAGCAATGTAGGCCGGTTTCAACCCCACCTGCGAGATCAGGAACTCAGACTTGTGCCGCAGCATGTCTTTGGACCTCGTAAGCAGCACTGGAGCCCTAGTCAAAGCAGTGCTAACTTCAGCATCAGACCACCTGCATGTCTTCTTCAAGTAGTCCACTTTGTCAGCGATCTTCTCCTCGCTGAGGTATGCGATAGCCATAAGCGCGTTCTTGAACATCCCAGAGCCACGGGGCACGCCTAGGCCATCGGCGCGCGTCACCATTGCCCGGATGCGTTCCTGTTTGGTAGTGAGTAGCCTCGGCACAGGGATGCACACCTTGGCAATGTCGCAAGCACTTAGCCCGCATTGCCTTAGGAACTCGACGTTGGGCTTGACCACCCTCTCAAGGTTAGCGCCGACGAGGTAGGGGCTCCGCTCGAGCGTCCGGAGGAGCTTCCCGGGCCCGGAGGCGCCGAAGAGGGACAGGTAGTACTGCAAGTACGAGACGATGGTTCTACGGCGGAAGTGGTTGGGGGCGAGGGAGACGAGGCGGGCGATTTCACAAGGCGATAGACCGAGGCCCGTGAGCTCCGCGACGTTGGGGGCCAGGGTTTTGTCAACTTGGGCGCACAGGAACTTGGGGTCCCGGGCCACGATGGCGGTGACGGCCGTGCTGGAGAGGCCGAGGTCTGCGAGGAAGGCCAGCACGGCGTCGGCCTTGTCGCGGGACTTCAAGCGGTGGGAGAGCTTCGTCGAGGCCGTCATGGCTTGTGCTCGCGTGAGGCCGCAGGTGTCGACCAGGTAGTCCTCGGCGGCGACGGCGACTTCGGGATGCGGGGAAATGGCCGGCGCAGCGGCGGAGATGAGGCGGCGGAGAGTGGAGATGGCAGAGGTGGATGGGGAAGAGAGGATATGGGAAGCGATGCCTGAGCGGAGGCGGAACATGGCGACGGCGTGGTGGCGGCGACGGCGACGGCGCCGGCGGCAGAGGGATAAAAATGGTTATCCATGCCTACAAGAATATTTGATGCAGGCGCAAAGGGTTTCACAAAGAAGTGGATTTTTTTTTGATACGGGCGCATTTATAAAAGAGTCGAAAATGCTGATGTGCTTGCACGAACGTGTGTGGTAGTTATCTCAACCATTCAGAGCATGTGGTTGCTTCAAGATTCGGATAAAGTTCTGAGTAGAGAGTCCTTTGCAATGGCATTGTCAGAGGCGTGAATAGAAAAAGAAAGCACGTCATACTGTTCCTTCTCGCAGGATTCGCGGTTGAAAGGAAAAAGACAGCTCGTAGCCTCGAGTAGCATGTGTGTGCTTGCAGCTAGTGTGCCAAGACGACCTCTTTTTCTCTTCTTCTCCGACCGGCTCGAAGCACCACACGCCGACGATCTCGTCTTGGCCAAGACAACGGGACACCAGCTCCTGTGGCCTGCACGCCTGCGGCCGCCTGCCCCGCCGCCTCAAAGGATTCCCCTATCTCCTGTTTTGGCGACGGCGACAACAGCGAGGCACGCCGGGCCACCCGGCTCGGGCTCTTCCCGGACCTGGCCGCGGACAAGATGGCGCAGGCCGGCCTCACGTGCAGATCGATCTCATTGCAGCAAGCTCGACGCGCAGCCAGAGCTCTCCATCCTCCTCGTCCCAGACAAGGCCAACAATACGCTCTCCATCGTTGACAGTGTCGTCAGGACCAAAGTGAGCTCCGGTGGCGTCGGCAATCCTCTCCGCCCCTCTCCCACGGGCTCCCCCTCCCCGCCCTGATCCGATGAGCTCCTCGGCCCCACGGTGATGGCGTCGTCTGCTCCGCTCCGACGACCTCCTCCATACCTCCTAGTAGCCTCTCCTCAACCGAGCGTCTGTGCTGCCGGTAGCGGTCGCGAACGGGCACACGGCAGGAGACATCGTCCTCTAGCAGTGGGCACCATGGAGTTCCTGGCAGCTCTCTGCCGTCAGACTCAATGCAAAGTGTCTCGAAAAATTTCAGACTGTCGTTTGCATCATCTCTTTCCGCCTAATTTCCAGTCTTGTATATGGATCAACTCCTCCCAGTATGTATTGATATGAATCTGAAACTGGGTCGTCCTAATCTTAAACTGGGAACTTGCATAACAGATACGCGTACATCAGATGAATTGTTCGTATGAAAAGTGCAACGAAGCCACAAGACACACCATTCATTCAACTATATTTTTCAATTACTCGTCAAGTCTAATGCCTACCAAGGGGCAGCAACATAACTGAACATTTTTCAAGCGAGCAGAACATTTCAAACTAGCAAACCGAATCTTGATTTCATCTTACTCATTCAACAACTTACAAAAGCAGTCACACAAGCCAGCAAATCCAGGTACACAACAACTTGGATCACATCTCCGCCTCCATGCACTTCCTGGATCTCATCTCCGCCTCCATGCACTTCCTGGATCTCATCTCCGCCTCCATGCACTTCCTGGTCATGGTAGCCCCCGTCTCCATCTCCAACACTCAGATCACATCGTCGTCTACTTCGTAGCATGAATCACCACGCCACCCCTAGATCAGAAGCAAAACACATGTATTAGCTCTGATCTAGAGATGCAGATAATCTATGGAGGGAGCTTTCTAGTAATGGGGTAATGAACTCACCGACCAAACTGAACATTTTCAAGAGCAGCAACCGAATAAAAACAGTCTACCAAGAGCAGCAACCAAACTGAACAATTTCAAGCTTCCTGAACACATCGAAGACTGCGGCAGGTTTTCAGCCGTACCTCCTCTTGTACCCAACGAATCTGGGGCGCTGCCATCATCAACGCCGCTGGTGCCTGCCCACGTGAAGTCGTGCTCGACGCCGTTGCTCCCTCCTGGACCGGGCCTGTGGTGGAAGCCATAGCTCCCATCTTGAGGCACGCCCCAATTATCGCTGTTGCGCCCTTGTTCAGGCACGCCATCGTCTTGTATCTACGACGCGGCCGCGGAGGATCTGCAACGGGCGCACAGAAGCGGAGGCGGAGGCCGCGTAGGAGCGGCAGCGGAGGAGCTATGCGGCACAACCGCGGTGGCTAGCGGGGCCGGAGCGGCGCTGCACGGGAGGAGCGGCGGAGGAGGGAGTTTGAGAAAAAAGGGGAGAAGAATATGGGATATCGCCCCCATCCGGGTTGTCTCTGACACACGATAGCTGGTACACAGTTGACGGCATGGAGAAAAGTTACGCGGGTCAGCGGCGCAATATAAGGGGAAAAGCCAGAACATAATGCAACAAGATATGATAGAAGGAGACCGCGGATCTCGATGTGCAATTGGACGGCTGAGATAGCTCATGCACCCATTGGTGCAAGTACAAAATCCACTCTCTAAAAGAGTGGCAAAAATATTAGTTCCACAAATGCTACTGTAGATTTTTTAAGTTCCAAGAATAATAATTTATTATTTTGACAGAAAAAATAGATTTGGTAGGTGCGGAAGATGGAACATTTTTAATTTACTTTTTTTACATGGAAGATTTTTATTTTATAGAATACCTTTTAGAAACAATATTTCTTCTTGCCCACTTATTCTACTCGGTAGTTATCATTTCCCTAGTTTAATTTCCTTTCCCATCTGTTTTTTACTTAAATTACACAATCCTTCTTGTTTGACAATTGACAGTAATTATAAATAAGTGGAGAAAATATTTTTGTTTCAAATACTTGATGTTTTTTCTCAATAGTAATAAGTTTACCATTTGTTCGTAAACTTGTCGACCCTTGTTGCTTTCACGTTTTTAGGAAAACCATCAGGACGACATGCACGGGGAGTTATGGGAGTATCACCTTCATCTTCATCACCTCACGATTCACACTTATATCACATCATTCAGAATTATATTTGTGGTCGTTAGGAGTAACTTTTTCATAGATTGTGTTGGCTTCTTTCTTGTTTCTCATGGTCTCAATTAAAGTGTGTGGATGATAGTTTTGTTAGCCGTGATTTCAAATATTTACTTGTGATTGAACTACTTTTGCTTGTGTTATGTTTGTATGTTATGTTAATATATTATTTTTACTCATGGATATCATGGAAAACATTGTAATTAGGTTATCCTCCAAATCTTATATTCGAAACTAAATATATTTATAGCATGAAAAATAAATATTTGATTATGAACATAGAAACAACTTTATTATTGCCTCTAGGGCATATTTTCAACACTCGTAAGAGGCGCATTTTAGCAAATCTCAATATCCAAACTTTTTTAAAGTCATCAAACTGGTTAAAATGATAGTCGCATATTCACTTCTAGGCGACATCTTTGATCCTTTAATTGGTATGCAAGCATATGAATCTCATGGAAGTGTTGGAGATATACCCTAGAGGAAAATAATAAAGTGTGTTTTTATTATCGTATCTCATTTTGTCATAATATGTTGTATGCATATAACTGTATTAAGCGAAAATATTAGTACACGTGTGGTATATAACAATCAGGTCCCTAGTAGCCTCTAATCGACTAGCTCATTGGTCAACTGGTGATCAAGGTTTCCTGATTATGGACATTTATGTCAATTGACATGATGGACACACACCCAACATTAGTATTGCAATGAGATCAGTCACATAGTTCAACATTGTGATAACTAAGAAAACAAAGTAACCTAATCCTTAGGCCATGAGATCATATCTAACCACTACTTCCGGAGGCTGCCTTGACTGCATCAATGGCCACTTTGTAACAAGGTGGTCTAAAAGGTGTCTCTCAGATATTCCAATGGAGTATGTAGAGGCGTATGGATTAAGAGCAAGATTTGTTCATCCGCGTGATAGATAGATACTATGGACCCACTCAGTGACGATTGCATATGCGAAGCTTGCAAGCGTGAGACTAGGTCACAGGAGAATATCATAGGAATGAGTAGAAGTGTTTGTCAGTAACGAGATTGAACACGACATGAAGATATCGAAGATCGGGTCTTGGACAAAAAAGGTATCGTGAAACAAAGGGAATAGGACTCGATGTTTACGGATCAACAATGATATTTGTGGAGTGCACAGGGTCAACATGGCTTTCTAGATCTCGCTGTTGATCATTGATCGGAGAGGAGTATCGATCATGTCTGGAGTCCGGATCTGTAGGGTGGCACACTTAAGGCTATATGACGCTTAGGGATTGATTCAGAGTTATTGGAAATATGGAAGAGAGTACCTGACGAGGGTTAACTCGACAAATGTCCTAGATGAAGGACTTAGGATCGGGGAGATAGGGCGTCGGATGAACTCGAAGGTAAAGTTAGTCGAAATAGGTGTGTACTGAAAGTAAACTTGGGTGTCCAACCTGGCTTGCTTTCAATCTGCCCCACACCGTCCCCTCCTGGCCCCTATATATAGGTGGCCAGGTCTCGAGGATCGGGTCGGGTTCGATACAGATTACAAATATCGACATACGGTAATAACTCGTATTCGACTATCATTACAGTTGGGCCTAACTTAACGGGCCTCAGGGGTACTCAACTAACGGGCTCTAGTCATTATACCCTTGTCAGTAGCCCCTGAGATTCTACCAGAATTGCAGATTCAGGTTGAATCTCTAATCTTCAGATCTTCGACTTGGATAATTCTTCATCTTCTTCAAATCTTCGACTTGGTCTTTCGACTTATGACAATGATAATTTGCTCACAAGGGGTCTCGATGAACAAGCCTGACAACTCTGACGGATCAAGAGGTCAGTTAACTGCCAGAACAGATACTTGTCACCTACTTCAAATTCAATCCCCTTGGACTTGAATTCGGGATACCGGTCAAACTCACTCTTTTGCCTCATTTAGGACTTACAAAAAATGAGTCCCAGTGGTTCTCAGGGTACCCAGTGCGTCCACCAGGATTTTCTTCGCATCGTAGACACGGATACATACCAGCAGAGCGCATCCATGTGCGTATACTAGGCCACACAGGATGGATCCCGGGGTCTTACCTTCGTGATAAATCACGGCATTCGAGTTTCGTTGCGATAACGCAACTCGAGAATCTCATGTCGCAGTCAAAGTTTGACTGAAAATATTCGGGTTTCTACAACCATAAAACTCGCTCCCGATGGGAGTAATTTCTCTTCAATTTGTCGACTACGTAGTCGAAGTTTTGTATGCTTATCCTTCTGCAATTCTAATATTGACTATTTCATCTCTATCGGGTGCGCGCTCAGCGCTCCCGATGGGAGTAGCCCCCGAGGCTATGTTTGGCAACTTGTAGTCAAGCATAGGCTCAAAGTTCAGCTCTTCTGTCTCCTGTCGACCTTTTACTATTTGACGAGCCCCCGAGTCCAAGTCGAGGTTTCCATATCGCGCGATCATAGTCTCCTGTCTTGTTTTTCTTTATTGATATTATCGTCTGCTGTACGCAGAATTTAACTCCTACATAAAATTTGTTTGTGGGCTGCGCCGTAGCACGGGGGCCCAATAATACGCGCTTATAAATAAAGCACCATCTGATAAGGATAAAAAACCCTAATCAGATCCTTTCCTCCGCCGCATCATCTTCTCTTCTCCATCTAGGGTTTTTCTGAGGTTTCTCTCTCGCACTCATGGCAGATGCTGCAGGCTCCCGTCTGAACCTTGGTTCCCCGGCGGCACCACGAGGTCGGGGTCGCCCTCGCGGTAGCAAGAACAAGAACACCGCGCCGGCCGCCGCAGGAACTTCGTCAGATGCTCCGGCTAAGCGCCGTCCCGGCCGCCCACCTGGTAGCAAGAACAAACCCAAAGTGACTAACGTCACTTCAGGTCCAATCGCTCCTCCATCTGTTGCTCCAGCTGCTCCTGCTGCACTTCCCCGTATCTTTTCTTTCCTTTGCATTGCCATGACGCAGTGCCGTGAGATTCAGCGCTTGCCGCTAAATTTCACAAAGTTTATGGATGGCCGCGAACTGCGAGAGGCGGTTCTTCGTGAACAGTCTGGCGGTGGCATCCCCTATGAGGTGGAGGTGTGGTATGATGGCGACGGCGAGCAGTACTTCAGAGGTGGCTGGTCGCAATTTGCTGAGGACCACGACATCCATCAAGGCTTCATCATGGCCTTCGACTTCCACGTCGGTACGTCGAAGTTTGACGTGAAGATCTATAATGGCACTCTGTGCCAGAAGAAGTATGAAGCTTGAAGCCCTCTTTTATTAGGATCTGTTATCCATGTAATTTCGTTTGACAATGTCCTTCCTGCAATGATATTTGCAATGAATATTCGTACTTTGTGTCGATATCGTTTACTAGTACCATGAGAACAAGTCATGTTCTGAGATATGCTTTCCATATGTCGGGTTCTTTGCGAACCAATAAATGTAAGGATGATATCGGGTTCTTTTTATGAACCAAGTTCTGTCTGTATTTATCGGGTTGTGTAAACAACCTTATAGTGAAGAAAAACCCCTCCATCTTGTTATAACGATTTTTTTCGTACGACCCAGGGGTTGAAGCCCCCGAGCGGAGAAGTAACTCGAGAATCGTACAATTTTGTCGAGTTCAACCCAAAGAACCCGACCTGTGGCCTCATGTTCTGGGTCTAGAAGGTTAACTCGAATATATTGATATCTCTATACTTAGTCTATGCGTAAAAACGTCGTAGCTGTTCTGCATTCCACGGGTTGCTTTCGTCCTTCCCAGTCTTCTTGTCTTGTAGTCGATATGCTCCTCCTGGTATTACTTCCGTGACGATGTAAGGTCCCACCCACGGGGACTCCAATTTCCCATGGCTATCTTGCCTGAGTCGCAAAACGAGGTCTCCTACCACAAAGGATCGTGGACGAACTCGACTACTATGGTAGTTTCGTAAGCTTTGCTGATATTGCGTAGCCCTTTCTAATGCTTTGTCTCTTGCTTCATCCAGCGCATCGACGTCGTCTTGCAATGCTTCTGTCGATGTCGTTTCATCATATGCCGTCACTCTTGGAGCCTCGTGTGTAACCTCGACTGGAAGCACGGCTTCTGCGCCATGGACCAGGAAGAAAGGAGTTTCTTGAGTTGCTGCATTAGGCGTAGTTCTTAGACTCCAAAGAACGGAGGGCAATTCTTCTACCCAAGTGCTCTTGGCTTTCTCGAGAGGTGCTAAAAGCCTCTTTTTTATTCCACTACTTATCAGGCCATTGGCTTTTTCGACTTGCCCGTTTGTCTTTGGATGCGCCACAGATGCAAATTTAAGCTTGATCCCCAATCCTTCGCAGTAACTTTTGAATTCTTTTGAAGTAAAATTTGTCCCATTGTCTGTGATGATGCTGTGTGGTACCCCAAAACGAAAAACTATCGACTTGATGAAGCTGATTGCTGCTGTAGAATCTTGAGTTGTTACTGGAGCTGCTTCCACCCATTTGGTGAATTTATCGACTGCTACTAGCATGTAGACATGCCCTCCTGGCCAGGATTTGTGCAGCTTTCCCACCATGTCAAGACCCCATTGTGCGAAGGGCCAGGATAATGGTATTGTTTGTAGCTCCGCTGCTGGTGCGTGCGGTCTGGATGCAAACCTTTGACATGCTTCACACTTTCGAACTATATCTTTTGCGTCCTCGATGGCTGTTAGCCAATAGAATCCCGCTCGAAAAGCTTTTGCCGCTATTGCTCTGCTGCTGGCGTGATGGCCACATACTCCGCCGTGTATGTCTTTCAATATTGTTTGCCCTTCCTGGGGTGTGACACAGCGTTGTAAAACGCCTGTAATACTTCTCTTGTATAATTTTCCTTCAATCACGACAAATGCTTTCGCTCTTCGAGTTATCCTCTTAGCCTCCACTGCATCTTCTGGTAGCTTTTTATTTATCATGTACGCAAGATATGGCTGCATCCATGTTTCTTCTATCATCATGACCTCCTCTGGCTCTGTCATAGCCCCCGAGCCTGCCGTGGTAGTCGAACTTTTAGCACTTTTTATTGACCTTTCCGCTATTTCTTCCCAAAATACTCCAGATGGTATAGGTAAGCATTGTGATCCAATATTTGCTAAAGTGTCGGCTTCCTCATTGCTGTTCCTGCTGACGTGAGAGACTTCGCATCCATCGAACGTTCCTTCTAGATAATGGTACAAATTCTTGTAGGCCATCATGTTGTCATTAATTGTGTCACACCTGTTCATAACTTGCTGGACAACAAGGTTAGAGTCTCTAAATATCTTTAGGCGAGTTGCTCCACAAGCTTTCGCCATCTTCATGCCGTGCAACAAAGCCTCGTACTCCGCTTCATTATTAGAAGCCTGCGGGAAGCTCATCCGTAAGACATACTTTAATTTGTCGCCATGAGGCGATATTAATACTACTCCTGCGCCTGCTCCTTGGACTCGCTTTGAACCATCGAAGTACATTGTCCAAGTACTCGATAAATCTGGTGGTCCCGTGCTTTGCAGCTCGAGCCACTCTGCTGTAAAATCTGGCAAAATTTGTGATTTAATCGCCTTCCCTTTTTCGTACGTGATGTCCATGGGAGATAACTCGATTCCCCACAAAGAGACACGGCCTGTTGCTAAAGGGTTGTTCAATATGTTTGATAGTGGTGCTTCATTGACCACTATAATTGGGTGCACAGTAAAATACTGTCGTAATTTTCGTGCAGTGGTGAAGACACTATACGCCAGTTTCTGATAATGCGGGTACCTCTGTTTGGTTGGAGATAGCACTTCACTGATGAAATATACCGGTCTCTGGACGCCATGAGCTTTGCCTTCTTCACTTCTTTCGACTACTAGAACTGTACTTACCACCTGATGGGTTGCGGCGATGTACAGTAGTAGTGGCTCTTTTTCTTTAGGTGCGACCAGCACTGGTGGCGTGGAGAGCACTTTTTTCAATTGCGCAAACGCTGCGTCTGCTTCTTCTGTCCACTCAAATTTGTCGTCTGACTTCTTCATAAGTGCATAAAAAGGAAGCGCCTTCTCCCCTAGTCGAGCAACGAAACGACTTAATGCCGCGACTCGTCCTGCTAATTTCTGTACGTCGTGGAGTTTCGTGGGTTTCCCCATTGTTAGAATTGCTTGAATTTTCTCTGGATTTGCCTCTATTCCTCGCGCTGATACCAAGAATCCCAAAAGTTGCCCTGCTGAAACTCCGAAGGAACACTTTGTCGGGTTCAACTTAAGCTTGAACTTGTTCAGGTTGTCGAAGGTTTCTGCCAAGTCGCTGATTAGAGATTTCTCCTCTCTTGTGGTGATGACTACATCATCAATGTAGACTTGTATGTTGCGCCCTATTTGGCTTCCAAGGCAACTTTGCATCATCCTTTGATAAGTTGCTCCTGCATTTTTTAGGCCGAATGGCATCACTTGGTAGCAAAACACCCCATACGGTGTGATGAAAGCCGTTTTTTCCTCGTCCTCTTTCTTCAACTTGATCTGGTTGTAGCCAGAATATGCATCCAAAAAGGAAAGCCTTGCGCAGCCCGCTGTTGAATCGATTATTTGATCGATGCGGGGTAAAGGGAAGGGATCCTTTGGACAATGGTTATTGAGAGATGTGTAGTCGACACATACTCTTTGTACGTCTGTGTTCTTCTTGGGTACTATTACTGGGTTGGATACCCAACTCGAAGTTTTGATTTCTCTGATAAATCCAGCATTTTCTAATCTGTGCAATTCTGACGCTATTGCTTTCCTCTTGGGTTCATCGAATCGTCGCAGTGGTTGCTTGACTGGTTTCGCCTTGGGATCTACATTTAGTGCGTGCTCGACGAGTTCCCTGGGAACCCCTGGCATGTCTGATGGACACCAGGCAAAGATTTCCCAGCGCTCACGGAGGAACTCGACGAGCGCGCCTTCCTATGCGGGATCCAAGTTTACCGCAATGGATGTCGTCTTGTTTGGATCCGTAGGGTGGACCTGAATTTTCTTTGAATCTTGCGTTGTGTCGAAAGCCTTATCTGGCAGGGATCGCCCAACGTCGGGTAGCACATTATGATCTGTTTCTCCTTTGAGCCTCTCGTATTCTGCTGTCATGCCGAAGGTTTGCGCCATCTTGTTGAATTCTCTGTCGCATGTGTTGGCTACTTCAAAGCTCACTTGTACTGTTATTGTTCCTTTGGGCCCTGGAATTTTTAACGTGAGATACGCGTAGTGCGGTACTGCCATGAATTTTGCAAATGCTGGGCGCCCCAGGATTGCATGATAATGTGACGGCCAGTCCATAACTTCGAATTCCAGTTTCTCTCTTCTATAGTTCTCGCTGCTACCAAAGCAGACATCGAGTTCTATTCTTCCCAAGGGGTAGTTCGCTGCTCCTGGTACTATCCCATGGAAAGAGCAATCTGTTGGCTTCAGACTCGCCGGTGAGATGCACATAGCCTTCAGTGTTCTAGCATATATTAAGTTTATGCCGCTCCCTGCATCCATGAACACTCTTCCGATGTCGTACCCTTCTATTTGTGCTTTTAGAACCATAGGCGAGTGGCCCGGCCTAGGAACTTTCCGTGGGTGGTCTGCTCTACTGAACTTGACTGGTTGCTCTGACCATCGTAGGTACTCTGTGGTAGCTGGTGGTGATGATATTGCTAGGTTCACTTGCCTGGATATGCTCTTTCGCTCTTTTTTCGACTTGGGCACTGGTTGAATCATGGCTGATATGTATGCTTGCGACTCTAGGTGCTTTGATAATCTTTGAGTTTGATATCCCTGACTTCTACGTTTTTCTCCTTGCCTTCCTTCTTGGCTCGAGCCCATGGCACCTTGCAACCTTAGGAATGTTCTACAATCCTTCATCTGGTGATTTGAGACCCTTTTCCCGTCGAGGTACGCGTAGTGGATTCGACAAGGTCCGTATAGCATATCCTCAGCCGAAGGACCAGAGTATCTTGATTTTTCTGTCCCTTTTGCCTGAAACCTCCTACTTTCGTACCCTTCCTCTTCTTCTAGTACATAACCTGCGGCTACCTGATTTCGCCTTCCTTGGTTATCCCCGCTGCGGTATCGTCTCCTCTGTCGACTTATTCTGTCGACTTCTGGCGAACGTCCTCTTTTATTGTTATACGCGTCCTCTCCATCAGCAAATTTGTTGGCTTGTTCCATTAGCTCAGCTACTGTCGTAGCTCTTGTTCTTCCTATTTCTTCCACAAGATCTGAGCGACGAAGTCCTTCCGAAAAAGCGTCTATTGCTCGTTCGTCGGAGACGTCCTCTGCTGAGTTTTTAATTATACTCCAGCGTTGTATATAAGAACGTAGCGTTTCGCCTTTCCTTTGCACACATGCTTTAACTTCTTCCAGTGATGCTGGGCGTTTGTAGGTGGAACGAAAATTTCTTGTGAATCGACTTTCGAGCTCCCCCCAGCTTCCAATAGATTCGTCGGGTAGTGTGTTCAACCAAGACCGGGTGGCGCCGGTGAGGTGCAGCTGCAAACTTTGCATTGCAGTCGCCTTTGTTCCCCCTAATATCTGCACTGCTTGTAGATAATCTGATAGCCATAAGGTGGGTTCCTGTGACCCGTCGTACTTATTCTGGTCGTGTGGTAGTTTGAATCCTTTGGGTACCCGCGTTCTGCGAACTCTACGAGTAAAGCATAACGCACCCATATCTTTATCGTCGTCTTCGTAATTCTCTTCCCTCCAAGCATGTCGCGATTTATTTACTCGAGCTTGTGCTATTATACTTCTTGCATCCTTCTTCTTTTTCTGCTGCTTTTTCTCTTCTAATGACTCGCTATAGTCGCTGTCTGTGCGGTTGTATCTGAACTTCTCTTTGTGACTTGTCGACTTTATCTCTAGGCCTTGCTCCCTGATCTTTCCTTCTACTATTCCGAGGCTTCGTATCGCGGCTCGGTGCATATCTTCTCGCGGGTCCCCATGCTTTGGTCTTGTGGCTAATAAATACGCTTGTGCTGCTGCTAATGCCGCCTCTGGCGTTTTTTGTATCAAGTCATCTTCCTCCTCTTCTAACTGTGGGGTGGGGCTCCTCGAGTACCCCTCTTCTCTGTCGCGTGCTATTGCCCCCCTTCTGTGTTTTGGATCTCTACGCCTCTCTCTGCTATATTCTGAGTCTTCACTATAGTCTTCCCAGTATTCTTCCCTTGATATGCTGTTGTTGTCTTGAAACATCATGTCTCTTTCCTCCCTTAGTTTCTTCTTGTGTTGGTATAGTGCGTACTGATATCCCATTAGAACTTCTCTTCGCGATCCCTCGGGTACTTCTGTACCATGATTAATGGCTGATGTAATCATCCTCCACTCACCAGCCGAGACATGGACTTTCTCTTTTTCCTTTTTGTTGTGATTTTTCACTTTGTCGACTTGCCTGTCGACCCTTTTACTCTCTTTGCTGTTGTTTCCTTCCTCTGCTTCAGTGATAATAACACATAACTGATGTACTTTGGAGACGCCGCTGCTTCCTACGGCGAAGTCCCTTGCGTTGTTATGCATCTGACACGCTTTTTCTTCTGAGTCGAATTTTTCCTAAATTTCGTCGCTTTCTGCGATTAATGCTTTTTCTACGCTGACCGGCGAGTTTACCTCGCTGGAAGAGCCTTCTGATGATTCCAATGCTTCCTTTGTTTCGGGCTTGCTTGCCGACGGATCTGGCTTTGTCGACTCCAAGAGGCGGGATGAACCCGATGGTCCGATGAGGATGCTCATACTTCCAATTGTCAGTTCTACCTCTTGACTTCCGTCGACTTCTGGACTGCTGTTGGCTAAAAGCGAAAAAGCCGTTGAATTCATGATTCCAACGCCCAGAGTCCCCACGGTCGGCGCCAATTGACGAGGGTTAACTCGACAAATGTCCTAGATGAAGGACTTAGGATCGGGGAGATAGGGCGTCGGATGAACTCGAAGGTAAAGTTAGTCGAAATAGGTGTGTACTGAAAGTAAACTTGGGTGTCCAACCTGGCTTGCTTTCAATCTGCCCCACACCGTCCCCTCCTGGCCCCTATATATAGGTGGCCAGGTCTCGAGGATCGGGTCGGGTTCGATACAGATTACAAATATCGACATACGGTAATAACTCGTATTCGACTATCATTATAGTTGGGCCTAACTTAACGGGCCTCAGGGGTACTCAACTAACGGGCTCTAGTCATTATACCCTTGTCAGTACCGGAAAGGTTTCGGGTGAAATCAAAATTATTCTGAGATTACAAAAATATAATATAGAGTTAATTAATATGTTTTAGTACTTAACTAATTTAATTAAATATTAAAAGATTAATTAATAAAAAGGGCACCCCTAATGGGCCACCATGTGGCAGCCCATAAGGGGTCGGCGGCCCAAGAGGAGGAAGGCGCCCTAGCGTGTCCCCTAGGGGGCGGCGACCAAGGTGGGGCGCCTCCCTTTGGGGAGGATTATCCCAGGGAGGTGCCACCTACCCCTTCCCCCTATATAAGGTGGAGCCCCTCCATCTCTCCTCATTCATCCATTCCCTCCTCTCACAAGTCCCTCTACCCTCTGGCTTGGCTCCCCTGTTTGGAGCTGTGCACGCGGGATAGAGGTTCTTACACCTCCTTGACGCCATTGCACTGCTGGATTTCTGGTCTGAGTCCTTCTTCTTCTGCTGCTTTGCTGGACCGGAGCCGGGGAGATGTCCATACACCATACGTGGGTAGAACTACGGAGGTGCTGCCCTTTGTAGCACTCGTCTTCATCGACTGTTCATCCACACAACCTTGAGGTCGGTGTCACTTGTCTCTATCGACAACAATTGTGCGGGAATGTTTATCCTGCTACCGGTCTTCAAGGGTATGAACACCAGTACTCCTCTGTTACCTTACATCTGCATAGGATAGATCTTGGGTACATGTCGTAGGAATTTTTTTGTTTTCTGCAACAGAACCCCAACATGAAGGATTTACCGCCTAGAGACTAAAGATATATGCGGATGCATAAAACATAGTGGAGGAGTAGAGGCCTAACTCGAGGCTTTGCAAAAGGAGAAATACCCATAATAATCTCACGTCATGAATCATCCCTGCAGTGAAGAGTCGTATCTATACTAATCTAAGATTGCCTACGGTTATGGTGCCTCATATCAAACCTTGCATTTAGCTAACACAACCCCACATATACTCTTGATGGAACTCAAAATCCTAGTTGGAAAGCTCTTTTGAGATTTATTTGTGTGGGAATAACTTTTATCTGTGGATTTTTTATGATTCTACACCTAATTAACGATCCAAGGAATCTCACTCCCACAATATAAGAGAGTGCCAATTTAAGTCATGCTCTTTGAATCCTTCTCAAGTCCCTCTGTCTCTCTAGCAATCTTCAACCATGCTCGCCTTCATGATACCACAACACTGTTATTTCTATGGTTGTCAAATCTTGCATGAAGGAAATTAAATCATAAAGTCACGCGCACTTGAAATTTTCAAGAGTAAGATGGATATGTACGTTATGTAGTATAATATGCATTCCTCTAAAGCTTTTATACTAGTCTAAGTGACCCTTTTGTTGGGGTCAAATGACTTGTGTGCACCTTTGTGGACGATGAGTATTAGTTGGGAATTTTGTTCAGTCTATGACGCTAAGTCATTTGAGCATGGTGTTTCACATTCAACAAAGACCAAACTACAATACCGTCAACAGATGGTACGGTGCCCTTTCTATATTTTTCACCCATAAAGCATGGAAAGGACTCCTGGTATGATGTTTATTAATCTCCAAGTGACAAAGAAGAAGACAAATATGGCACCCAAAGCAAAAGTGATGCGGGAGAAAGCAAGATTCAAATGATGACGAAGAGGAGAGTCATGAAACCATCAAGCTAGTATAATAAGGGAGGAATGAGATATTGCTCATAGCAAAGATTCAAGTGGTGACAAAGGGAGGAACTTACTAAACTCACTTTATCCCACGAGAAACTTGCCATGCTAAAATTTTGGCCTCTCCATCTAGTGGCTTCTCTAATTTTATTGATGTTCATGATGTTTGTTCAACTAACTCTTATTTTAATCAAGTTGAGGAAAATGACAAACCGTTAGATCATTTAGATAGAGGTTTAATCTCATGCTTTGATGCAAGGTGAGAAAACACTCAGTGATCTATGGAGCAAGCAATGGAAAATATTTACTAAAGGAGAATTTGGTTTTGTGCTCGAGTTCATTGACAAGCGAAAAAAGCTTTGGTTCCCTCATCGGTACACCAACATCATTTTTGTGTGCAAATTAGACACAAAGTGATTGTTGGAGATAATATCATAAGTGGTGGAGGTAGTAAGAGCTATACCGCTCACTGAGCGTGCATAGGGCATCTTTAATCTTTGCGATCAAGCAAATAGCTATTTGGTTCATAAAGTCGTTATGACTAACACAAAGGACCCATCATAGAGTGATACCTAAAATCAATTGCATAAACTTGTTTTATATGACTATGCACCTGGTGGCAATAGTTGATTGATTGATAATGGATGCGAAACTCATATGACCAGAGATAAATGAAATTTTGACACCATTGTGGGAGAAACATCACCAACTCTAACTATTGTGTTTAGCGATAATAAGTAAGGAAGTGTATTGAGGTTGGGTGAATTTTTTTTATCATAAAATGATCGTTTGATCCTTGAATTATAATCTACTTTTGAGTATGCAACTTCACACATTCGAATACAATGAGGGTTACATATGTGACCGCCTTTATAAAGTTCTAAAAAAAAACGAAATATTACTGCCGTCTCACTTTTTGATCCCAATCCAACGAAGCCAATTGGGCCGAACCAGCGGGCCTGTTGGAGAACTGGAGTTAGTTAAACCAACAAACTCGTTCATTTCCGTTCGCCTAATCACTTTGCCCTCTTCTACACTCGGCTGTTGCATCTCAGATCTCGCGGGCAAAGCTTTCCCACTCTCCGAATCACTCGTCTCTCTTCCAGGTAAACTCTCCCTCTCTAGATCCCTCTCACCTCCATCCTCGAGAATTCTCGGAGATTGATCCGACGCGCGCGTTCGCTACGTGTGATCCGCGCGCCTGGCAGCCAACTCGAGAATTTTCGTTGCCTGCTTTTTTGCCCGGATCTGACGAGAAAGGGGCGTTCGGATCCGAGCTGTGTGTTCACAGCTTGAGCTGCTGTTGATCTTACCTCTCTGGTTACGTTTCTTTCCTCAGCAGGGAAAAGAAAAGCTTGGACCGAAGGAAGGAGCTGAGGAGGTGGAGAGGAAGAGGCCATGGGGGAATTCTCCAAGGTGCGCAGATTCTTACGCTCTTGATGTTACTTGTTAACATACATTCTGACTATGTATTAGCTTTTGAATGACAATTGTACCGAAGGTGATCCTGGGCAACTAAATTTGCCTCGCGATGCCTGATCAATTGATTTAACAGATAGAAATGTTAGCCGTGCAGAAATGAAGAAAATTGTATTACGATTTATGATTAACATATTCCTTTCTGTGAAGCTTGTCCACTACATTCCACTAGAGTAGGTGTGACCTTTCTGAAACCAGCTGATCTATCCCAGTATCATGATTTAAGAAATTTGATTTGAAAGCAGATTTACAGTTGACAGCTTGATGCTAAATGTAAAGAGAGGAAGGAAATGACCATGGGATGCCTAGTTTGTAGTATGCTAAGTGAAAAATTGATTGCTGACATATTATGTGCTCTGTATTTAACTACTTATGCTGATCCTGTGATCCACTACGTATACACAGCAATCTTGCCCCTCTGTGAAGAACATTTTGCTGCTGGATTCTGAAGGGAAGCGTGTTGCTGTGAAGTACTTCTCGGATGATTGGCCGAGTAATGCATCAAGGCTGACCTTTGAGAAGTCCATCTTCACTAAAACTTTGAAGACAAATGCACGCTCTGAAGGTAATTCATTCATAGTGTGTAGCAGCTGAGTTCTCGTGCCGTTCCCGTCCAGAAATATTCATGTTTTAATGTATGTAGTTTCTTTTGCCACCCTACACCATTGGGCATAGATTGTACAGAAATACTCAAACGTGTTATTAAGCTTCATATGAAATGTTAGTTGCAATTACACACATACCTGAGCTCGGCCTTAAATTAAGGTCACTATTAATTTACAATTCAGTTATACTCCTTAAGATGCTTGTTTTCATAATGGTAAAGTAAACTGTGAATGGTCCTCGGTTCGTTTCTAAGCTATCTGGCAGGAGCATCTTGTTTGATTTTGTTGACAATTATTTAACACTCTACTTGTTTATGCTATGTAGTTGGATCTCATGTAAGCCAAACAAGGGTTATTAGCTTAACTGAAAGTATTGCATAAACAAATCGTGTTAGTTTAATGTTGCTAGCAAATAGCATAAGTTACATTGAGGAATCCTGAGTGTCCGCTGACCGTGAAATGCTAATTATTGGATTTTTTAAAAGTTTCAGGTTTATGCTCATTATTATACCTATGCTTAATAGTGTCAGCTATTTTGTTTTCTTTCTTTAATTTGGATTTAAATTTGACACCTATATTGATTCTCTGCAGCTGAGATAACGTTGCTTGATGGATATATTATCGTCTACAAGTTTGTGCATGATCTTCACTTTTTCGTCACTGCCGGAGATGACGAGAATGAGCTCATCATATCAAATGTACTACAGGGTTTTGCTGATTCTGTTGGTCTTCTACTCAGGTAGTATACTTGTTCTAGTGTTACGCATGAACTGGTATTTTGTTTCTGGTAATTTGTGAGGCAGCTGGTTCAGGATGAAATTTACTGTGCTTTAGGGGTGATGTTGAGAAGCGGACTGCACTTGAGAACTTGGACTTGATACTTCTCTGCATTGACGAGATTATTGATGGCGGGTAAGGATTTCCTGTGATCTATGGTAAATTTGTATCTTCTGCTGTTTCAGAGTCTTCTGCTTAGATGAAAGTGTTGTCGTGCATTGTACTCTTGCACTATTTGAACATGATGTTGCATGTTTATCGTAGAGTATTATTTCTTTTTGCCTTCTTTTTGTGTTTGTTTTTCCAGAGCTCTCATGGAGTGTTTGCTAGAATGAGTACTTCAAATTTCACTTGCTCATGGAGATAGCTTTAGGCCCAACTCTGTAACCAGTATATGTGCCTTCCAAACTGTTGCAAATATTCTGAAACTATGTGCTCGTTTCTGTACTTGCGCAGCATAATTCTTGAGACAGATGCAAACACCATCGCTGGGAAGGTTGCGACCAATGCTGCCGACGGTTCAGTCCCTTTCTCTGAGCAGGTAATTTTCTGCACCACTGTCCCCACGCAATCCACTGTGAGTTTACTGTCACAGTATTTCTCATGCATTGTTTGTTTGTTTGTTCTTTGCAGACGATATCTCAAGCTCTGGCCACAGCTAGGGAACACTTTGCAAGATCTCTTCTGAAATGAGCGACCAGCACTTCTCTTTTCACTTGTTACGACTTGTGTGAGCTCACGTTGGGCTACTGTATGTTGGGCCTGGTAGTTGTTACTCACACTGAACTGAAGTGCAATTGTGGCAGACAGAAGTAATTAAACGTGACTGAATACTCCCCAGATGCTATGTAATTTTTTCTTCTTCGTCAAGTGTCGTGTATCTTACATTTTCCGGAAGTATAGAGGAAAATAAATATTGTTTTTATTCAGTCTCCAATACATGAAACCACATTGTCGTTTCAAACTGCAAAGGCAGGCCGGTTCGGGTCCTCCTATATGCCGAGCTGGTCGATCCGGACCGAGCACCGCACACCCTAGACAAACATGGGCCGCGGCCCAAGACGAATCTCTTCTTCTTCCTTCTCCTTCTTCCTCACCTGCCGCCGTCATTCTTCCTTCCTCCTCACCGCCGCCGTTCTTCCTCCTCACCCGCCGCTGTTCTTCCTTCTCACGAGCCGTCGCCGTTCTTCCTCCCAGAAGCCCCCGCCTCCACCGCCGACCCAACCACCTGCCGCCGCCACCCGCGGCCGGCGGCGCGAGCGCCGCCTCGCCGCCCCGCCCTCCTCAAGCCGCCTCCTCCGCCGGTCCGCCGCCCCCCGGCCATCCCCTCTAACCCCCCTCCTCCATCGCCGGCAACCCTCCCGCACCCCACACCGGTCAACGCCGGCGAGCCCCCGCACCCCCCCAACCCTAAGTTCCTGGGCTTGCTCCGCCGCCTCCACCGCGGCCAGCCACGGCGTCGGCGGCTTCGTGGCGCCGCTGACTCGCCGGCGCCGCCCCTCGCCGGTGAGCTTTGTTTTCCAGTCGCCCTTCTGCTAGTTGCTTTGTAATTCGCGCTAACGGGCCGGTCGAAGGGGTGTGCGGAGCGGCGTCCCGCTCCGACCTGGTCGGAGCATAGGGATTGCCGGCCGGTTCTTGCTACAACTTTCTTGTTGGATAACTGTTGATATAGTTGTTGGGCTTGATTCTAGTTCCGTGTTGCCCATTTGGCCCAGCCTAGTCCATGACCTATTTAAAGGTTCTTCTCCTGTATCCAAGAGAGACATCCTCTCCTCCCACCAGCCATAGAAATTCTAAGCAGGTGAGGCCCTTTTCTCTGCCCACATGGTATCAGAATTCAGAGTGAGGGCAACAACGGCATGATTGGTGGATCTAGAAGGCTAGGCTGTTGTGGTGATGCTCAAGAGGGGAAGAATCCTGTAAATGATGACCAACAACAACAAAAAATTCCCATCATTGCTGAGATTCCTGCAATTCTTGACAGTCCTGCACCACCACAAAGATGGCAACGAGTACTAGTGAACGATAAGTGGACGAGCAGGAGCAATGACAAAATCCAGCTAGGGGGGGGGGGGGGGGGGGGCATCTCGTTGAACATGAACAAGAAAGCACAAGTGTAGATTCTGCTGAAGAGTGGCAATCTCAAGTTGCATCCACTAATAGTCTAGACTTACCTATTGTAGCAAGAAAAGGGATATGAACGATTGGTCCAATAAAAAGCATATTATGATGATCATGATACAAGAAATTATATCTCCTACGAGCCTTTGTCTGCCTTCCATGCAGCAAGTTGTATATGTTCCTAAGGATTGAAAGGCAGCCAAGCTAGGCCCAAGATGTGCAATAATATGATGAAATTATCAGAGGCGCTGAAGAAAATAGAACATGGGGTTTGCCAAAGGATAGGTAGTGGGCTGTAAGGGGATCTATGTAGTAAGCCAAAATTTAGAAGGGAATGTTGAGAGATAAAAGCAAGACTTGTGGTACGTAAGAGGATATGTTTAAACTTACAACATTGACTCCGATGAGACATTTCAACCAGTGGCAAAAGTGAGTAATGTTAGTATATTAATCTCGCATAGAAAACTTTGGATGGTCATTGCATCAAATTGATGTAAAAAAAAACCTTTTCCATGGTGATCTACAAGAAGAGATGTATATGGAGATGCCACCACGATTTGTTATACCTGAAACTAAAGGGAAAGTGTGAAATGCTGAAGAAATCACTATATGGTCTAAATTAATCCATACATGTCTGGTTTGATAGGTTTAGACAAGATGTATGTGGTATAGGATATGGTCAATGCAATGAAGATCATACATTATTTTACAGATATTTTGAATAGAAAATCAGCATTCTAGCGGTGTATGTTGATGATGTTATGATCACATGAGATGGTGATGTGGAAATTGCAAAACTGATAGAATGGTGAAAGATCTGGCGAATAGAAGTTGGAGCAAGATAAGCAGTTCAGTTCAACCAAAAAATGTGCCCACAAAACCCTCTCAAATTTCACTTGAAAACATAAGTTATTCCGCTCACAACAAACAACGACAAACGAGTTGAAATTAGAACATCCCATAAACATCCAGAAGGTTAGATCAAAGTGGAAAATAACAAAGTAACCTGAAGTGTAGCAGTGACTTCAATCTAGCAACGATTTTTCTACACACATAACATGCAAAATGGACACACACATCAGATATAAGTGAAGATGTAACACCCCCATTCGTGGCAACAGAAACCAATCGACACAACAAGCTAGGACAAGGTAATTATCATATGTGGATGAAAAAATGTAGGCGAGAGCGAGCATTCGATCTCCTAGGACCGAGGAACAGTTTCGATGGATGATTGCTTCGCCACCTCACCTTCTTCACTTCGACACGCCCTTCACTGTAGTAAATAACTGAGCAAAATTAGTGGCACATGTGACTCTCAGAGAGCTCAAAATCGAGAAGAACAACCACTATAAGGTGGCGCCTCCACCAACCTACCTCTCAACAACCAGAACCTCGCCTCCCTCACTCCGACATGCCCTCTCCTAGCTGGAAGCAAATCACCAGCAAAATCAATGGCCACGGGCGAGTCCCAGACATCTCAAAATCGAGAAGAACAACCGCTATAAGGTGGAGCCTCCACCACACCTACCTCTCATCGGCCACCACCTCACCTCCCAGGCTTCCACCGAGCAAAAACTTTGAGCGATGTCAATGGCAAAGGAGAAGGAGACGTCGACAAGGAGACACGAACCAGAGTAGTGGGTGAAAAGAATGGGGAAAGTTTGTTCTCTCTATAACTTTCTCTCCATGGGCACCACTCTCGAAATTTGAAACAACACATGTCCAACTACAAAAGACGCCACACCAATGGGTCCACGCGTGGATATTAAATGGGTACAGACTAGGATGGTAACATAATGCCCTACTTATGGTTCCATCTGAGACTCGCCTCGTTGCCGAGGACCGCACGATTTCAATCGAGTGGATGCAAGAATGAGTGAACACCATAGCTCCTAAAAAATGGTCAGAAGTTAGATTTTACGTTTTGTATTTTTAAAATTTCTTAGCGGTATGGATGCGCTAGTTGTGCCTTGATCAATCTGGATACAACGCCACTTCAGTGTTCAATAGACAAGCAAACTGTAGTACTCCGTGTGTTCACTGATATAAAACCTTATACTGTAGCTTTTTTATAATATCTAGATATATTTTAGTACCTAGATTTACGTGTTTTGGTCCTGGTCAAGTCTGTCCCGAAGTGCGACGAGGCAGTTGTTGGAAGAAGAGCGACGACCTACGGCGGCCGGAAAAAGAGACGGCTAGCCGTCCATTGAAGGTGTCTCGCAAAGGAGAGCCGCTTGTGCAAGGGCGACTGCCTCGATCTGGAGAAGATCTGGCGGGCCTCTGGGCGCGAAGACCTCCGGCCGGCCGACGCCCCTCCGTTCCCCGCCGCAAAACAGGTCGACGGCGTCCGATTAAACTCCAAAGAGACGTCGTCTGATACAAAACGCTGTCGTTCGGGTATGTGCGCTCGGCCGGCGCCACCGCATATGTAAGAGGAGGATGTTGAGCCAGACGTGTATGCCTTCTTCTCGCTGCCTAAGGCGTGCACGAGCACGACCTGAGTCAAAACCGTTCTCTCTCGCGGCACCTGAAGGTCGTCGTCGCCCCAGATCACAGGTCGCCTCGGCGACCAGAACCACGCGCCGCTGCCACCAGGGACCGCTCGGGAGCCCCTGCAGCCGCCACTATGAGCTCCGACGCGAGGTCCTGTTGGGCTGGCCTGGACGCCGCCGCCGTTGCGCTCCACGCGTCGATTCTCCTGCCCTAGGTCCTGGGGGCTGGGGGTCTCCATAACGCCCTGCCTCGCGTGCCTGGACGCAGTCATGACTCATGAGTCATCCCGCTCCATGCTCTCCTCTTGCAGACTTGTCCTGGACGCAGCAGGTCGAGGACAAGCAAGGTTCAGAGGAATTTCAGGATTTCCTCATTTAATGATTGTTTTTCTATACCTTATTATCTATACCTAATAATAATAATAATAATAATAATATAATCTATATCTATATCTATATCTTATCTTTATCTTTACCTAATAATGCAAGGGTTCCATGGTTTGGTTTCTTCCAACAATTTTTTTAGACTGTTTTGCCCTCCCACAAAACTACATAATACATCTTTTACCACAAAACGATTCGTTTCCGTTGTCCGCTGGTTCCTTTCTTCGTTCAACTTGTTGTCCAACACGGAGCGGCCCACAGATTTCGTACGTCAACCGGCCCAAGTCTAAACTATATTAATTGTGTAGAGGTGGTGTCCGATTGACGTTGGTACGTCCTGCCTCCCCACCGCAGAAAAAGAAAACCGCGCCTCACGTCCACACGCTAAAAAAACCAAGGCCACCGAACCGCACGTCCGCAACGTAACGAAGAAAACCAGTCAGTTGCGGCGATGGTCGATCCCCTCTCTCGATCCCCATTCTCTCTCCCGATCCCATTCTCTCTCCCATCCCTGCCGCACGCCGCCGATCCAAGCTACCCAGCTCCGACCTTGCCGTCACCTGCATCTCCGGTGCTCAGATTCGCCAACTTCCTCTTCACCGCTTTGACCTTCCACCTGTGTGGCCTCCCCAACCCCCCAGCGCCGTCTCCTCTCCCATGGCAACCGCCGCAACCCCCATCTCCACTGCCGCCCCAGCACCATCTCCTATGCCCGTGCCCCAGCACCACGACGCCTCCTTTCTAGGTCTCGCTAGCCCCAGCGACCGGCGACCATGTCGAATTCGATGAGCAGGGGCAGTCCACCGACAGACTCGATGAGCCGGGTGCATGTCCTCCGTGACGGTCGCTCTTGCCGGCGCTCTAATCGGGGAGCAAGCGCACCATTGCGACAAGATCGAGGAGCTCGCAGGCGTGCTGCGGCAATCCTCTAGGTTGGTCACCTCAACCCTGTCCTTTCTTGGCGCCGTAGGATCTGTCCGATCCGTTCGTTGGTTACGATTTGATCTGAAAGCCATGGCTCGACTGCTGCAGGTACCTCCCTGGTCCACGCAGCATCACCACCTGGATGTACAACACGAACTAAATTCATTACTCTCTCGATTGACAAGGCCATCAGGTGGTGGGAAAAGGGCACACAGCCAAACATCAGCCTGTGCAAGACCATTGACAAGCTCATCGTCATCGGCTCCTGATGCGGTGGCTGTCGCACTCTCCACCCCAAGGTACAAATTAAATCATGGTCTCCCATTCTTAGCACTGCACTTTGCTCAAGACAACTAAGTCTCTTCCCAAAAGGAACAATTGAAGTTTCAATCTATATTACTCCGTACTACATTATGTATTTGCTTGGAAGTGCCAAACAGAAATTGCTTTCAGTTTGTTTCAAGTATAACACTATAATTCCAAAAAAATGCACTGTACTAGCATGCGACAATGGTGCCAGCTGAAAGGGATCTACTGTCTTAGGTAAAAAATAGCACTAAAGCGGCGAGGAGGAGCGGCTCACAATTCCAAGAGACTGCATTCAACCAAGCAGCGGTGGGGTCAATGCTCATTGATCTTTTTTCTCAATGAATTCTGAATTTTCCGCTTAGAATACGCCTACACAAGGCCAATTCTTTTAGCACATACACTTCCTTGTATAAAGAGTTATTGGTTCCAGTTGCGGTTGTGCTAGAACTCCACACCTGTGATGTCAATGCATGTTAATCCTTCATATATGAACCAGTGCATAAAGTTAACAAAAACCAAGAGAATTTTTTCACAGGGAAGATTTTATCGATGTGTCATTGTCCAATGGTAACTAATTCACAAGGTCGCAGCGTATACTATCGAATCCTCACGATAGTTTACAGTTAAACTACAACACTTTATAAATGATTAATGTGTTAAATGCAGGTGACTGAATATTGTTCTAAACATCTGAATTCTGAAATCATTTGATATAGGTGTGTTAGATAGTAAGAAATGTTGAGATACTTTTTGTGTCCTTTGTTGCACTTATACTGCATGCCTGTATCTGGAATTAACTTTTTTATACTGTGGCAGCAAGGCTGCTAAAGTGAGCACTAATTGCTGGTAACTTCCATGTGTATGGAACAAACCTTCTGTTGACATGAAATACTAGATGAGAAATAGTTTGTTGCTTATTTATGTGCTGCACACGAAGATGAAAGATTAGAATGTTCGTATATGTATGTACGCCTCTCCCCAGCACCAAATTGTCAAATTCCCTTCTGTTTTAGAACGCCAGTCAATAGCATGTTTTATAACTCCACTTTAGGATATGCCTACGAGGTTATTACTACCATTAATTGGCAGAACTTTCTGTTTCTTTATAAAAAACTGGATTTATGCAAAGCAGTTTGATTAATTGTTTGTTTGCAGTCTGCTCTACTGCTAAAGTATCAGGGGTAGACATTGCAATTGCTGAAGCTGCCTAGATGGATGATGAATCTGACACAGCAGCTACCGATTTACTGCCAATGTCATTCTTGCCATATGTTTCTAGATCTGTGGTGATTAGCATTCTATTTTTGTTAAATACACCTCGGCTCCTGATTAAAAATTCATAATTCTACTTCTGGTCTCTGATAAATATCGCATACCGTAAGTTCTCATTATTTGATCGATTTTTCCTCCATAATGCATAATCTGTGGTGACTGTTATATGATTGGACTGGAAATAATAATATACATGTACTCCTTAACTGTGATTGTTTCCTGTAACTTCAATAGTTTGTATAGTGGCACTAATTCATGATAGAATTTAAATAAGTAATGCTTGAGTGTCAACTCCCTGACTACTACCATAGCTTTGTATAGTGACTTAAACCATTATCTAAGGTTAACTTATGATGACGCACGATCTCATCATAAGTTAACTGATAATGGTTTTCAAATAATTTTTGTAAATCTAACACAATATTATCCATTTCCTCTGCCTAGAAACACTGCTATTTCTATCAAGTTATGAATTCTTTCAAACTACTATTTAATATCTATAGGTTCCAATATCCATTTTGACGTCATGTGGCCTTGAAACCATCCTAACACCTAATTCAATCTACAGTGATATTCAGTTAAAAGATGTGAACTGCAATGCTACAGGTAATATGGCTTGACTTTCAACTCTTCAATCAATCTTATAATTTGGTGACTTACTGCAGTGTTTTGATCATAGTATCTGAGCATTTCCAGATAGTAGAACTATATTTTGATCTAGCCGAGCATTTCCTATCTTATAAGTTGCATGTCTTTATTGTGCTATTCAGTTCTTATCTTTATATCTGATATTTTGTAGCTGAATGTGCTGATCCTTTTATTTTTCTTGTTCTGTGGTTGCAGCAATGGTTGAAAGCACTTAGTTCCTTAAGATGGTTCTTAGTGGCAATGATGAAGCTACAATAATACAACCGAACTGCATGTTTGGGAATGTTTTGGATTTCCATGCCATTCAACCGAACTACAAGTTTTGTTGATGCAAGACAACCTGTAGTAGATCGGCGGTCCAATCCTAGGACCTTCTACAGTAGACAATCAGGTTATCACGGTGTCACATATGCAGCTGGAGTAATATGGTTGGACATGCATAAGTAAGGCGTAAAATTAACCTGGTAAACCTGCTTTAATTTCTGCAAAGATGTAGCAGTTCCAAATTGTGACAAACTGACAATCAGTATATTAAGATGTCACACAGCCTGGAGTAAAACGGTTCGACATGCAAAAGGCGTAAAATTAACTTGGTAGACCCACTTTAATTTCTGCAAAGATGTTGATGTTCCAAATTGTGACTATCAATATATTAAAATGTCACAGATGCAACCTGGAGTAAATAGTTCGACATGCATACGTAAGAGGTAAAACCTACTTTAATTTCTGCAAAGATGTAGCTGTTCCAAATTGTGGTGATATTCACGTGAAATTTACTGATTACTCTTTTGGGTGTCGACGCAGGGTGGCGCGCCAGAGTGGGAGCCCTTGATGGCTAGGAGGTGGATGTCGGGTTGCCGAGGCGCGGACAAGGGCCTCCTCGGACACCGGGGGCACGGGCAGGCAACAGCTAGGGCAGGAAATGTTGATGCAGGCGTTTCTTGATTGATAACCTGGGCCAGCGTTATTTCTAGAGGGGTGGACGCGTACACAGGGAAAATTGGCAGGCCGGTCTACCAGTTGACATGATGCATCTGGGTCGTCCGTTCTGGCACATTATGATAAACTATTGTGTGTCAGTTAGATTTCATCAAGTGGGAATAGTCTGAGGGTGCAAGTTTTTCTTTGTACGTTTGGTTTGTTAGGTGTAGGAAAGATTAAGTTTGCTCTTTTATGATTATCATCAAATGAATATGTGGATTTGTGAACATCATTTCTTTCTTATGAATTTCGAGATCTTAGCATGTATGGGTGATCTGTTTGTAAATTCGAGGGCAATTCATCATACTACATTAGTAAGAACTATGCATGATTTCATTACTACTGTTCGTTGTTTGTGTACCATATAGCTGGCACACCTCTTGTTGGGTTGATGACAGCTGTCTATGCGAAATTCTTCTTATAACCCATGTAAAACTGGTTCATCAGATTTATCTTTGTAGTAGATGAAGAAGATATTTTTAAAGATTCTAGAAACAATATTAGCATATGTGTAAATCCAGATTATACTTGGATTATATTGTTATGATTTGGATCCAGCAGATATGTGACGAACAGCTGCTATAGGAGTTCCTATGATTAGACCATTGATAGACTCAAGAGTGAGGATGTTTGAAAGATACTAGCTACTGCATTGTGCTATTTCTTTTATTTTATTCTTCTATTTGTTGTTATTTTCGTGTCTCCTTTGATACATATGTAGCGCACTTTATACTCAAAGTAACATGTGAGACTAAGGTCTCTAACAATAATGGCCACCAAAGAAATATAAAGTTTTAATGTCTCCTGGAGCACAACATAAGTTGTGCCTAAGTGGAGCCGATCACATGTGAAGCCGATCATATCTTGCTAATAGTTGTTGAATGAGCATAGAAAGGTAGGAAGAATAAATTTAACTTATTATTTATCCGTAGCAACGCACGGCCATTCAACTAGTCACATCTAACCCGGGTGAAAAATTGGCAAGCACCGTTTTACCCTCCACGAAAACATCCTCCGGATTAATATTTGGTATGTTACGTCGCCCTGTACTGTGTGTGTATCCGGCCCAATGGAAGCTCAAGTCCGGCTGCCTGATGCATCATAACGTGTAGTATTTTGAGTTGAATCTAGGAGATCATGAACGTGCCAGACACCAATCTAAACAAAGTATCCCAACCAGATCCGTGTTGTTATCTTCTTTGCCTTCTCTAAGTATTTAAATATCAGAGCGATCCGTGCGGCGGACGTAAGCAAAGTCGACGAGATGAGGTCTAGGACGGCGAACGTTTCTAGATCATGCACCTGCAGGCATCCTCCGTCGTCCGCTCGCCTGGGTAGCCACCCTCCGTGACGCTGGCGACATCGGCAGTTTGCTCTCACGCCTCGACGCGCCCGCCACTATTTCGTCCGCAATCAGCCAATGCATGGCGGATGATGGCTAGGCAGGCGGGCTGGTGATTGGAGAGGGGGAGGGACCGGCTCTGGGAGTGCGCCCTCCACAGGAACACAAGAAGCGGAACCATCGGTCTCCGTTCGAGCGCAGCATGAGGCCACTGAGCCGCTACTGGACATGGGCGGGCAGCGGGGCGCTGCCATGGATTTGCTCCAGTGAGTTCTGGTGGGCTTCATAATCATGAATATGGCCCCAAGTCATCATTCAAAACGACCTCAGCCATGCAGCCCGAGCTGCGCGGGTGGGACAAGCTGGTGGTTGGCTGTTTGCACTTGCGCGGGGCAGGGGAGGAGGTGGACACGCACCTTCATGGCGCCTTTTCTTGCTAGGTCGTGAGAATTTCATAAAATTCAGTCATATATTACTTTATATGCATGTGCCGATGCAATCTTTTAGATCCTTCACCTGATAAGATGCAGGCAAGATAATGAAACTTCCAGGCTCAGGAGTATCTTCGTTGCCACACATACAGGCTAATCAAGTTCATGGTTTAAGTTTGCGAGAGATTTGTGGTTTAGTAAGGATTATCGAGTTCAGTCTGGATGTGCATCATGACTTTGAGATGCCATCTATCCTTGTTCAAAAGATGGATATTATAAAGAGATCGAGGGAACATAAAAAAGCTGTATACTGTTGTTCATTCATCTTTCTCACTTTCTGAATTTAATTATGTTCAAGGAAACTATTTGAATATTGGACAGATCACTTTCAAAATACTTTACTGAGATAGAATTTGGGTACTCGAGAATTTCAGTAATTGTTTGTTTAGGCTCAAATCAAAGGACGGGCATTTTGTTTGAACATGTAGAGCCTCGTACAGATGGTTACTTCACTGCTATTTATTTAGGTAATCATGGGGTAGATACTACATGGTTACTTGAAGTTGATGGTGGTTCAACCTACAGGCATTGTGCAACGGAGGTATTACAAAATTCTTCTTAGTTTAAGTTCCTTCTTATGTGCAGGTTAAATAAAATAGTTGGGTTCAATAAAGACACTTTTCTGCAAGTGACATTATGGAACTTGCTTGCCACTTACTCTTTGCATTTGGTAATAGCATCGTTCATCATTTTATTGGATTTGTAATTTAACACTGCAGCAAAAAAAAAACCTCAGGCTTGTTGCTTGGAATAATTACTAGAAAGTAATGTTTCTATGACACAAATTTTGTTTCTCCCGTTGCAACGCACGGGCATATTTCCTAGTATATTTTAGTACGTAGATTTACGTGTTTTGGTCCGTATCTAATTTACTTTAAAATATCTAAGGGCTTGTTTGGCTTCTATCATTTGGGACTAGAATCAAGGAATTTATTTGTGATTCTAGAAATTACATGTTTGGCTGTCACGGAATTGGTTACGAAATTCATTTCGAATTCTATGATTTTCATCCCATGCCTAATCTTAATATCTATGTGGTACCCTGTCATTTCTATGGCTTTGCCAAATGAAATGATTTCATCATATCATTTCATTTCATTTATACGAAATGATCATTTCATTTCATTTATACCAAATAAAATGAAACCATGGATGCCAAACGAGCCCTAAAAGATTTAACATTACCGATGAAATTCATCACGAAAAAAAGAGGTGAAAATACAAAATGCAGGAATGTAGGTCGTATTGGGATTTTGGTCCCCTCTCCAATCATTTTTGCTCATCATTTGCCCCATCATTTGTCCCTTCTTTCGCGTCGCTCGCTCTCACCAGGGTCATAAACCTGATCACCGGCCACCGCCTCCACCACCCTCTCTCGTCCCATGGCTCGACCGCGGCCGCCACCCCTCTACCTCCTCGCCGTCGTCTTCTTCCTCCTCCCCGTCCAGCCGCCGCCCGCCGCCGACGCCGCGGCGACCACCGTCGCCTTCTCCTTCCCGTCCTTCTCCCTCCGCAACCTCACCCTCCTCGGCGGGGCCTCGCTCCGCTCCGCCTCCGTGTCCCTCCCGCCGCCCTCCTCCCACGCCCTCTTCCCGCTCCCTCTCCCCTTCCCCCGCAACGCCTCCTTCTCCACCTCCTTCCTCTTCGCCTCCCCCGCCTCCGCGCGCCCCGCCTCCCTCCTCTCCTTCCTGCTCCTCCCCGACCCGCTCGGCGCCGCCGATGGTTCGCGCTCGCCCTCGAACCGGTCCCTCCCCCTCGAGGTGTCCTTCGACGCGGCACGGAACCGCGTCTACGCGGCCTCCGCGGGCGAGCGCGTCGCGGCGAACTCCACCGGGGCCGCGGTGGACCTGCGGAACGGCAACGAGGTCGGCTCCTGGATCGTCTACGACGCCCGCCGCGCTCGCCTCGAGGTGTTCCTCAGCCACGCCAGCCTGCGCCCGCCCACGCCCGCGCTGGTGGTGCCCAACTCCACGGGCCTCGCCGCCCGCTTCGCCGAGTTCATGTTCGTCGGCTTCCAGGTCGTCTCCTCATCCGACAACGCCAGCAGCCTCGACGGCGGCTTCGCCATCCACAGCTGGAGTTTCCAGACCAGCGGGCTGCCCGCCGTCAACCTCGCGTCCAGACCCTCCCACAACGTCTCCGATCACAGCGTCCGCGGCGCCCCCGCGTCGGACGGTGTCGCTGGCCCCGCATCGGACGGGCGCCGCCGCAGAAGGCTCGCGCTGGGGCTCGGCATTCCTCTGCCCATCGTGTTTCTCGCTGCAGTCATGGTGTTTGCGATAATGTCTCTGAGGAAGTGGAGGTCCCGTGCTGCAGGGTTCAACGAGGGCCAGCCAAGGCAGTTCATGTACCAAGATCTCTTCTCGGCGACGAAGGGATTCGATCCTTCTCTGGTGGTTGGCAGTGGCGGTTTCGGTACTGTGTACAAGGCCGTCTGCCCGCGCTCTGGGGTCACCTACGCGGTCAAGCGCTCGAAGCAGTCCAGGGAGAGCCACAACGAGTTCACCGCCGAGCTCACCATAATCGCTGACCTGAAGCACCCCAATCTGGTCCAGCTGCAAGGGTGGTGCGCCGAGAAGGACGAGCTGCTGCTTGTGTACGAGTTCATGTCCAATGGCAGCCTGGACATGGCTCTCCACCCTTGCTCAGGTGTCCACCGTTATCCCACTCTCAGCTGGGCTCGGCGGTACAATGTGGCCGTCGGCATCGCCTCTGCGGTTGCGTACCTACATGAAGAACATGAGCAGCAGGTGATCCACAGGGACATCAAGTGCAGTAACATACTACTGGATTCACAGTTCAATCCGAGGCTGGGGGATTTTGGGCTTGCAAGGTTGAAGGATCCTAATACTAGCCCTCGGTCAACCTTGGCGGCAGGGACTGTTGGTTACCTTGCCCCTGAGTACCTCCAGATGGGGAGAGCCACGGAAAAGAGTGATGTCTACAGCTATGGGGTTGTGCTGCTGGAGATCTGCACAAGGAGGCGGCCAATTGAGCGAGAAGCACCTGGCAGTATGAACATGCTGAATGTTGTCGACTGGGTTTGGAATCTGCACTCCAAAGGCAAGCTTCTGGATGCTGTCGATAGCACCCTGAATGGGGAGTATGAAACAGAGCAAATGATGAGGCTGCTTCTTCTAGGTTTGAGCTGTGTGAATCCGTTTTCAGAAGAGAGACCTGTTATGAGGACGGTTCTGGGTATACTGGAGGGCAAGAGTGAGCCCCTGCCTGTTCCCAAAAAGAAGCCGCTGCTTGTGTTTGTTTCAAATGCACCTATTGATTTTGAGGGGATAGTTTCTGAGTGCAACCAGAGTACAGTTTCAAGTGATCTCTTCGAGTTGAAAATCGATATAAACTAGGTGACAAGTTCTTTCTTGAAATATAATTGCTTTCAAATGTGATTCAGATACATTTAGTCTGTGCATCTTTTTAGTTTGTGAAATTTTTTCTCTACTTTGGTCTACTCCAAATTGTTGCTCTACATGTATAGTCTATTGAATGACACTAGCATTTGTTCAGCACTCCAGCAGAATCTCATCAAGCTCCTCTGTTGCGAATAATCATCTATGATAATATGCATGTTTAGCTTGTGGGTTATCATGTATGATGTCTGAGAATGATTATTCTTCAAGCAACATATGTCTTTCCCAGCATCTCATATATGTGTGCTGGCACCAGAACTGCGGCCTGTTGATACCGAATGCTAGTAATTTTTTTACTCCCCACTTCAGCCTTCAGCAGAGCAGTAGCTGAACGCACTAGTGTTATCTGATGTGAAGGGATGCAAATTGAGTTACCGCTTTTTTGACAATCATATCCAGCAGACTAAGATTGTACAAGTTAACCAAACCACCCTTATGTGATATTTGTTGACAACGCCACTGTACTGTGATTAGTTTGAAGTTGGTATTATCAGACTTCCATTGTTTAATCCATAAAATTCTGATTTACAGGTAGCTGCTGAGAATCGACATAAACTAGGTGACAAGTTCTTTCTTGAAATATAATTACTTGCAAATGTGATTCACATACATTTAATCTGTGCATTTTTTTAGTTTGTGAAATTGTTCCTCTACTTTGGTCTACTCCAAATTCTGCCAATAAGTAGTCCATGTAGTCTATTGAATGACACTAGCATTAGTTCAGCAGTCCAACAGAATCTCATCAAACTCCCATGTTGTGAATAATCTATGATAATATGCATGTTTAGCTTGTAGGTTATCATGTATGATGTCTGAGAATGGTTATTCTTCAAGCTACATATGTCTTTACCAGCATCTAATATATGTGTTGACACCCGAACTAAGGCCTGTTGATACCGAATGTTAATTTGTTTTACTCCCCACTTCAGCCTTAAGCAGAGCAGTAGCTGAACACACTAGTGCTATCTGATGTAAAGGGATGCAAATCGAATTACCGCTTTCCTGACAATCATATTCAGCAGACTAAGATTGTACAAGTTAACCAAACCACTGTACTGTGATATTTTTTGACAACGCCACTGTACTGTGATTAATTTGAAGTTAGTATCAGACTTCCATTGTTTAATCCATGAACTTTTGATCTACAGGTAGCTGCTGAGAAGACTCATATCGATAAACTCTGAAGTTTTGGTGAGATGTTGACACTATCAACCGCAGAAGGAAACATGGTTACGGATCAATGAGTTCCTGTCAAGTGCTTGCAGAGGATAGAACTCAGATGTTCCAAAGATCGTTTTAAATTCAGTAGAGAATACATCCCTCACCTCACGTCACATGTTTGTAGCATCATTCAGGATTCAGGATTTTCCCCTACATGTATGTAAGATCGCCACCAATACATGGTTCTCCCCGGGAAATATCTTAACAACTGTTTGAATTTGCAGCTCTGCACATAGATGGCAACGCCTAAACATGATCCATTTTAACATGATAAATTGGATGGGTAATGAACAGCTTGTTTGTACCGTTATCTTGATATGTCAGTTCGCAGGGTTCCTATTTAGTGCGAGGAGCCATGCTATTTATCCCGGATTACCATATCACGCGGTGTCGGAGTTTTTCCTACCGAGGATCAGATTTTGCATGGATAAAAGAGTAGCTGCGTGCCTTCGTGCATCTAAACGATAAGGGCAGTATGACAATAGAACTCTTCTCCTGTCTAAACCGAGAACTCCTGTCTCAACTTTGATCCAGCCTGATATATTTGTTAACTTTATGAACGTGCATGATTTGCTTCAAACGGCAATCAGTGTCCAAAAAATAAGTACAGTACATAATTAATTTTCCTTCGAATATCTCATATATAAATAGTTTACCAAATTTTCATATAACCGACAAGCATATAGTTTTCACCGATCTATATTACTCTTCGCTAATACGGATGTATCTACCACTAAAATGTGGCTAGATACATCTATATTAGCGAAGAGTATTATGGGTCGGAGAGTATTATGGGTCGGAGAGTAGTAGTTTTCAGCGATCTAGACAATAAAGTAAACTAAGTAGCAAACTCCAAACCTAATTAAACACCGAAATATAGTAATTAAGCATAAGGGAAAAAGACCCTAGCTAGCAAAGACGACGTCTATTCGAACGCCCACTTGTTCTCCCTGCGTATCTCCTCCTCCTCCTCCGGCGTGAAGTCGTTCTCGATGTGAAAAATTGTCCGAATCTCCTCAACCGTCTTGCCCTTGATCATGTCTGCGACCGTCTGGCAGCTAAGGTCCAGGAGCCCCTTGATATCGAGATAGTTAGCGGCGAAGATGATGTCGAACAGGGTGGCCTGATCGACGGCGATGAACTTGGCATCGAATCTCTTGAGGTCCTCTTGCTCGCCACCGGCGACGTGCTTGTTGCAGTACTCGATGACCATGGCGAGGATCTTGGCGTTGACGTTGGGGAGAGGCACGCCGTTGCTGACGCAGTCATCCTCCATCATGTGCTTGATGGTCTGCGCTGCGACTTGGCCGCCGCCTCGCGGGTGATCTCGAAGTGTTCTCCGTCGGAGCTCGTGATCGTGATCATCTCTTCGCTCACGACCTCGTTAACGTCGCTCTTCTCGGCCACGACCTCGGTCACGTCGCTCTTCTCGCCGCCCACGACCTCGGCCACGTTGCTCTTCTCGCCGCCCACGACCTCGTCGACCTTGTTTCCGTCCGCCGCCGTCGCCGCCATGGTTCTCTCGTCGAAACACTCGGTCAGGTTTAGATTGAAACGCTCGGTCTCGATCGTAGCGATTTGATTGATAGAGGGTGACCTACCACACCTCGGGGGCTCCTTATACTATAAAGGGCCACAGCCAGACAAGGAAAGAAGAGACCGGCGCGATCGAAGTGATCTCGTAAGAGAAAGAGTACGTATACATTACGATGCATGGTACTCAAGCACATATGATTTGCATCGAAAGAGTTCATACGCTCACGAGCCCAAATCCACGATGGGTACGACTTGCTTAGAGAACAATGGCATCGAAGTGAACCCATTTGCTCGTATTGCTCTCTAAAACTAATTATTTGCATGGCTCGACTGTTACTACAGAACTACACAGATACAGACTCCGCTATTCTAGGAAATCCTCTTTCCGAAGATGAAATCTCATCTATGAAATTGGATAAGTTAAAACATGAGCACATTGCTTGTAAAGAATGCATACTTCTTAGCACCAAAAAGTTATATGTTACTTACACCCACTGTTGATATAATTCTAAAGCACAAGAGTCTAGCTAAAGACTTGGTTGATTATGAATGGTTTGTCTCATCTCATGCTTTCTTTGCTTCTAAATCGATAAGGATTCGAGACCAAGACTCGAGTAAGTTATCAAACCTATGGGCACTAAAAGTAGAAAGAAAATTCATTCAACTGGGGAGAAGGCATTCCAAGAGTGCCAAAGGCGTCATATGAATTTGTTGACAACCATAACAATACCCAAGGAAAGGCCCCCTCTTCTTCATTCAAATGCTTTTATCCTAATTCCCAATGGACATATCGATATCTTCTCGAATGAACGTATAATAAACAATCAGAAGTTGTACACCACGGTGCCATGCTTAGTTCGAGACAGATCGACGTAAAACCATGGTATAATTTAGGGACACGTCTAGCTCTCGATCGACCCGGAGTCGAAAGTGGGCCAATTCGGACCGAACCAGTCCAAGCCCAGATAGACTAGGTTAGTCTGACTGGTGGGCTCATGAGTATTTTAGGAAATTAGCAATTACACTAAAACATGTAAAACTAATTTTAAGTGAATAGGATTTGGTAAAAATAAAGAGTATAAACTTATCTATAGATTTTGAATATGATTTTTAAGTGAATTTTTGAATTATTTTCTTGGAATAAAAACCCAAGTTAATGAATTAATTATTAAAGTAATAAATAAATTCCAAAAAATATTTTTGTTTCTTAGAACACCAAAATTTCATAATATTATTTAAAAAGTATCTATTAATATTATTCTAGAAATTTTGAGAAGTAATAAAAATAATAAAACATTTAAAGTGAATTAATACACATTAAATACCCAAAAAGGGTAAATAAACCTAAATCATGAATAAATCACACACAAGGGGGAAAGAACCACAATGAAATTACTTGCATTTCATATAGCTAGATTTGCTTCTTAAACATTTTCTTTCCCGGACGATGATGATATTTTCAAAACCAGAGGTCTCGGGTCAAGTAGAAACTTTGAACTGCATTACCTCACAGTTACCAGGCAAGTTCAATCTTGCATGTCTTTGATTACTTTATACAAACTACTTTCAAAAGTATTACTACCACCTGTATTAAAACTATATTAATTTTTTATGAATGAAATGCAATTATGTGGTTGGCGGTGAAACCATGGTTGGAATTACAAAATTAATAAACAGTGGTGGAGGTTCCACTTTACTGGGAAAATTGCATGTAGGACTAACAACAATAGTAGTCAGTTATTCTGACTTCTGAGTGCCGTATAAACCGCGCTAAGCACAGATCTTGTTATGGGGCAAGTGAATCATAAGTACCTCTGTCCTTTCGTAGTATTCAAGTACTTAGCCGGGCTATGATCTAGAAAGGAGATCAGCTAGTGGGAGCCCGTAACGTCCTCATCCCATGCTGCAGGGTGTTGACCTAAGTATTTTTGAAGAGAGAGTAGTAAGCGTAGGTCTTGTACCAAAATTTATTACAATGGGATGGCTACGAGGTTGCGGGGAAGGACTCGATATGGTTCAGCTATACTTGGTAACCGACCTCATACCATGTATGACAGAGAGCAATAAGGCCAAGGACATTTGTGGAAAACGTAGCACCATGTTTGTCAGTATTCCAAAACGTATCTTAGTATCTTACGATTCTATGATACTATCGCGGCCAATCAATACATATCATGATGGTATCTTAATTTGGTAGTATCTTATTCATATCCCGATACGTATCGTAGTATCTTTAGTATCATGATACAAAACGATACCATACGATCTCATACCTATGCTAAAAAATATGGACACGACGACGTAACAAGCTCAAGATTAAAGGTGGTTTTGTAGTCTCAAGGCTAACTAAATATCTAAACAATATACCATCCATTAGTTTGGTTGAGATGGGTATAAAAAAGCAGTTTGTGTACATGCAAGAAAGCAGTCAACTATCCAGTTGTGTGTATTAGTTTGTATGAACCCGTTCTTCTATTTTGTAGGTTCGTAATTACTTATGTTTGTATTACGCATCAGATGAGTTGGTACATATTTATATTATATAAATCCATCATTTACATGATCAGTCTCTATGAAAGACATAGAATATGCTTCAAATTAAAATTAATATATTTTTAGATATATTATTAAGGGAAATAGTGGGCTACCATGGGGCATAGCAATGCACCCATTGGCAGCCCTTGGATGTCCTATAGGGAGCACAAGATAGCGTCCCCGGGAGCACAAAACATAACGTGTGTTCCAATGCTGTCACACTTGTTTCCACCATCGGAAATAACATGCAGCTCGTCCATTCAATTTGCCATCTATTCAACCATGCACCACAAACATTGTTCTACCAGAATCTCTCGTCCATGTAGCATGACCATAATCTCACCATGGTTTCTCATCCATCCACCATCACGAAAAGCTCACCACGTTTCATAGCCTTTGCACCACCAACATAAGTTTACCACACACCCCCCATCCATGCACACCAACCATCAAGCAAACCACCTTTTTTGGTTCAAGACTTTCCTCCCGCGTCTTTTGTTCCTAATTTTTTTTGTATCGCCGGCGTTTTAAAATTCCAAGCACCCTCATACCACCTCATAGCTTCCTCCGAGTCTGCTAAAAAAACACAACAGATCTGGGAGGTGAGTCAGTCCGATTTGTATGTAATCATCATCCTTCACACAACGCTTCTTTTTTCTGAAATTCTTTTTGTTGATGCGATAAAAACCCTACACACATTTTATCTCATGTGTTGATGCTATGATTATCTTATGCCGCATCCTCTCTTTTTCCCGTTTTTGTGCAGGATCGACTAAGCCCTTCCAACCGTACTAAGCATGAGCAGCGGCAACGCCACATGGAAGACCAGGAAGGGACGATCTCAAAAATATGCAATCACTACCCTGGCCGGAGCGCGCAAGTTCAACAAAACAGGTCCATACGCGAACTCTTTCTCGGAGCTCAACAACATTGTTGAGTCATTCACACCTCAACAGAGAAGCCTTGCAGAATCACTAGTAGGAAAACCCTTATAGGTGGAATGCAATTCTGTGGCGCACTAGCCAGCAGTGCGCCACAGAAATTATTTCTGTGGCGCACCAAACCAGGTGCGCCACAGAAATATGTCATTTCTGTGGCGCACCAAAAGACCATGCGCCACAGAAATAGGGTGGGACCCACGCCCTATCAGCCCCAATCATTGGTTTCTCTATTTCTGTGGCGCATCAGGGCTAGTGCGCCACAGAATTAGAGCATTCTGTGGCGCACCAAGACCAGTGCGCCACAGAATTCAGGTAATTCTGTGGCGCACTGGCCCTGGTGAGCATTCTGTGGCGCACCAAGACCAGTGCGCCACAGAATTAGGGTAATTCTGTGGCGCACTGGCCCTGGTGCGCCACAGAATTAGCTCGTCCCACCACCCCCCCCTCCCCCCCCGTGGGTCGCCTTTTTAGTCTTTTAAAAAATAAGAGAAAATGATAAAAGGTTTGAAAAAAATTCAAAAAATCAGATTTAGTTATGTTATGTGATCTAGTAAGTAAGAAAAATAATAAAAATGAATTTTGATATTTTTTACAAAAAAACTTTATGTCTTGGTAAAACGGCCATAACTTTTGCATACGAAGTCGGATTAAAAAGTTTTTTATAAGAAAAAGTTTTATATATGAAAAGCTCCACTCGGCCTAAGCCTCCGGCGACCGGCCTCGCTCCGCTCGTCAGAACTTGACCTTTACTTTGTAAAATTTGGATCAACATATAACACATAGAGCTCGATGATAGTACAACCAAAATACGGTGGTGGTTCACCCTAAAGGAACACCTGGTTAAAGGAACACCTGGTTGTTGTTCTACTCAAAGGATAACCACTTCTGTTATGTCCATCGTCCCTCTAGCTGATAGCCAATCCATGGCGATGATGCCGTCGTAGTGTCTGAGGGCCAACACCTTGAAATCTGTAGTAAAATCATGGCCACGTGATGTCTAGGTGCAGTGCGGCGCCATCAGGTTGCACGTTAGATGCCCACCACTGGCAATTAATGCAAACGTGTTGCTGCTTTGGAAGTGCACTTAGAAATGGTAAATGACTAGGCTTACACACATCACCGCCTGTCGAGGAAATCCTCAACCATCTCTTGAAAAGCTGACGACTTCCATAAGCTCACCTTGCCCTGGCTGGAGGTTCGGCGAATATAATGAACTCATGTTCCACGAAATGCATAGTATGATATGTACACACAGTTCATCCTTATAAATGCGGTGGAGAGGGAGGGAAGGGAATAGGTCAGCGGCACTAGCTGCTTAGAAACCCTAGCCGAGCTCTAGGGAGAGACATGTGTGAGGAAAAGATATGCCCAACTACATTTAGAGCTGGTAACAACGAACCGCCTAACCAACCGACCGACTTCACAACCGGAAGAACGATCGAAACATCCTCTACCAACGAGATAAATTTTTTTAGCGATCAAAAGCCTCTACGATACCACGACAGCTGGGAGCGCACCAATTCTAGGGAGCTTAGAGCTCTTAGCATATGTCCAGACGAGGGCTGAAAAACGAGTGTGAGCTACCTGAATCAAGTTAGAAGACAACTTCATAGCCTACAATCCTGCACGGCAAGCGAATCATAGAAGTGTTGGCACTAGTGGATAGTGTTTCAGCTGATAACATGATCAGATCAACCTCATTGTGACCAGATTCAGTTGCTTTAGTATCACATAATTCCAACATTTCTTGGACAACATGCAGCTATACCGTTGTGATGCATTTGTGGTCTCTGCCCCACTTTTCGCCACAGATGAATCAATGCCTTTTGGCACGACGATAAGTGTTGAGACCTTTGGTTGACTCTGGGGATCTTGATTCGTCCAGAGATTTGGATGAATATTGCCTTGAGTGCCTTGATGTATGAGAGGTCTGTGAAACTGCACCATAACCACATCTGTGTCATCTTCCGCGACCTCTTCCTGCACGAGAGCAATGGAATACGCAGTATCGAGATCCAAGGGACGCTGAACAGTGACAATCATGTGTACTGAAGGCTTTAAACCATCTATAAAACGAGCGGTGTAATGCAGCATGTCAGGATTTTGGATCATATGTTGTCAACTGATCCATTAACAACGAGAAAATGATGATGTATGCAGCAACCGTGCCTATTTGGCGCAAGCTATACAAACTACGTAATAAGGATTGGTGTCGTTTCTTGCCAAAACGATGAAGCACATTAGCACATAATTCCTGCCATGATGCTCACACAAATTTGTGCTGCATCGAGGACATCCATTGCACAACATTGCCATCAAACGACATGGATGCTAATGATATCCATATGTCGGGATTAGTATCAAACATGGAGAAATATTCCTCACTACGAGCTTGCTAGAATTTGGGGTTGTCACCAGAAAATTTAGGAAAATCCGTAGACGGTGGCTTGCCATGGCTGGTAATGTTGGCTCTCTTCTCACAGTTCAGTAAGCTACCGAAGGCATGCGATGTGCTGGAATTGACAAGTCCAGGAGCTGAATTCGATGGGATACCTCAAGACGGAGGTGGGATGTAGGGCTGAGCCCCAGTACACAACCCGTGTAGTCGTTATAGCGTGGTGCCCGTTTGGCTGGTCTCCGCGTCTCCCCCCCGGGCTCCTGATGGGCAGATCTGGGTCAGCGTAGTGGGAGGCGAGACCCATGGTGGCACGGATATCTTCTTCCACACCGTTGATGTAGGCCTGCATGGTCCACTCATCAGTACTCACGGTCGCTGCCACCGCCGTGTAGATGGCTCATTCCACCACACGATCTACCACTCTGTCCACCACCGTGGACACGGCAGAGTTCACCAAGGCGATGATGAGCGCGTGAATGTCGGCCTTGAATTTGTCGTGGGAGGCCAAGACGGTCTTATAGATTGCCTTGCCCTCGAGCGACAAGGACTCTCCGCCACCGTGCGTAATGGAGCATCGTGGGGATGGGGAAGATCCAGGATGAAGGAGGGGAAATTTTTTGGTGGATCGATTTGGGAAGTGTGGTGGATCTGGCTCTGAGTACCAAATGTTAAGGTCTTGCTTGATCTCGATTCGATTATGGAGGAATTGTGCCTCAATCTACAGGTTGTTCATCACGACAAGAGTTCTAGCGATTCGATCTACTGGTGGAAGCATTGAGCTAAACCGGACAGCCATTATCTTGGCCGATCTGATCCCGGTGGACTGGGTAGTTACTTTGTAGAGGTGGTGATCCACAGTGGATTGCATCTGTGACTGTGGGGCGGTAGTGCCAGCGGATTCGCGTGTAACGTAAGGATGCACGCGTGCTAGCGAGGACGAAATGGATATGGCAGCAGAGGGTGTGCAACATCCACTCGCCCGAAGCGTAGCAGCCTTGCGGGCCCTGTGGACGGTCTGGCCGCTGAACACTGGAGTAGAAATAGATTTCCGAAACTTTATTTATCGGCAACGCTGAATATGATACATTTGAACACACTTTATTAGTGCTTCCTTACTGCAAATAGTCCAGCTTGTTTGCACCGTTATCTTGATATGGTCAGCGTTCCTATTTAGTGTGAGGAGCCGAAGAGTCGTCCAATTTAGCCGGAGTCATGCGTGTTGACGTATAACTGTATTGACTAGTCTCTTCCATCAATCTTTTATCAGAGCCAAGAGGTCTTAAGTTCAAGACCTGGCATGTGTAATATAAAATAAAAATATTGCAGCCCACTTTCAATCCACGTTTAGGTCTGAGAAAGCCACACATGAGGAGGAGTGTTGCGGTCTTTTGGTCGCATTGGCTAGAGCATGCAATTCTACAATGCGGTATAGGAGTTTCTCCTAAACGAGGATTAGATTTATTCATGGGTTAGAGTGGCTGCGTGCATCAAACTATAGAGGCAACAGGACAATAGAACTTAGAGCATCTCCAACAGGCGCGGTAAAACTCGCGCGCGGCAAATTAACCGCCGGTTTGTCGCGCGGGAGAGCCCGCGCGATCCTCCAGCGGGCGCGCGAAAATGCTGCGGGCCCAAAATGTTTTGCCGCGCGCGCGCTTTTGTGCCATCTTGCGCGACAAACTTGCCGCTCTGGCTGTCGCACGCCCTATTAAACGCCACGCGCGCGCAAAGCCAACCGCCCCGGAAACTTCCCCACCGCCCGTGTGTCGCTCGCTCCGCCGCTGCCCACCTCGCTCCGCCGCCGCCCTCCTCGCTCTCCCAGCGCCAGCCCTCGCGTGAACCACCTCTCCGCCGCCGAGATGCCGCCCTGCCGCCGCTCGAGCTCCGGCTACCGCGGCGTCCGCGCGTGCCCGAACGACACGTTCTATGCCGAGATCCGCAGCGGCGACGAGCGCATCGGACTCGGGACATTCGAGACGGCGCACGAGGCGGCGCGCGCGTACGACGCGGTCGCCTGGCGCCTCGGCCACTCCCGCCGGTCGATGAACTTCAATGACGTGTCAACGCGTCAACAGGCGGAGATGCTCGCACCGCCGCCTCCGGCCGTGACGCGCGAGCTCGAGCGGCAGCTCCTCATCGCGGAGCGCGACGAGCGCCTCCGCCTCGAGTGGGCGCAACAGTTCTCGGAGGACGTCGTCGTGATGGAGGCCTTCTATGCCGAGAAGGCCGAGGAGAAGGCGGCGGTGAAGGCGGCGAAGAAGGCGGACCGCGAGGAGCGGAGGGCGAAATCGGCGGCGAGGAAGAAGGAGAGGAAGGAGAAGGCCGCGAGGAAGACGGTGAGGAAGAAGGAGGAGAAGAAAAACGGCGCCGGCCCGTCGACGATCGTCGTGTCCTCTTCCTCCTCCTTCGACTGGATGTCCACTCTGGTGTCGTCGACGACTATGTCGTCTAGCTTCTGGGATTCCGAGGAGTAGGATAGTTTCCAGTTTGTGGTGGTGTAGCGGTGTATTTTCTATCTATTTTCAGTGTTAAAATAACTATCAAATGTGTTTGTGGCGCTGCAAAATAGCACGCCTGTTGGGAGGAGGTTTTCGGAGGGTCTATACTTGCTGCAAAATAGCACCTCCGGTGGAGGAGAATTCGGCGCGGCGCTAGAAACGTTTTTACAGCGCGCTATGAGCACCGTTTACAGCGCCCGATTATTGAGCATCTGTTGGAGATGCTCTTATCTCCTATCTAAAAGCAAAACTGCTTTCTCAACTTTGATACAGCGCGCCTGAGATATTTGTCAACTTTATGAACGTGCATGATTTGCTTCAAATGGCAATCAGTATGCAACAAATAAGAAGTACTACATAATTAATTTTCCTTCGAATATCTTATATATAATAGTTTACCAAAATTTTCATATAACCGACAAGCATATACAGTAGTGTTCACCGATATAGACGATAAAATAAACTAGCTAAATCAAAAACTAATTAAACATCCAAATAGTAATCAAGCGTAAGGGAAAACGACCAAATAATGTTCTAGCTAGCTAAGACGTCTACTCGAACGCCCACTGATTCTCCTTGCGGATCTCCTCCTCCTCCTCCTCCGGCGTGAAGTCGTTCTTGATGTTGAAAATCGCGCGAATCTCCGGCCGGAACCGACTTGCCCTTTATCATGTCCGCGACCGTCTGGCAGCTAAGGTCCAGGAGCCCCTTGATATCCAGATAGTTGGCGGCAAGGATGATGTCGAACAGGATGGCCTGATCGACGGCGATGAACTTGGCGTCGAAGCTCTTGAGCTGGTTCCTCCGGCGGCGACGTGCTTGTTGCAGTACTCGATGACCATGGCGAGGATCTTGGCGTTGACGTTGGGAAGAGGCACGCCGTTGCTGACGCAGTCATCCTCCATCATGTGCTTGATGGTCTGCGACATGGCCGCCGCCTCGCGGGTGATCTCGAAGTGCTCGCCAGTCGCCATCGGAGCTCGTGAGCGTGATCATCTTGCTCTCCTCCCCCACGACCTCGTTCACGTTGCTCTTCTCGCCCACGACCTCGTTGATGTTGCTATTCTCGCCGCCCACAACCTCGTCGACCTTGTTTTCGTCCGCCGCCGTCGCCGCCATGTTACGTGCTTTATCTCTCGTCGAAACACTCGGTCAGGTTTATTAGATCGGAACGCTCGATCTCGATTGTTGCGATTTGATGGTGGGTGATCGACCACCTCCGGGGCTCCATATTTAAAGGGCCAGACCGCAAGGAAAGAAATCAAGAATAGACCGACTCGATATACTACTCCGATCTCGATCGATCTCCTATCAGACACGGACATGATCTCGTGCGATCAAGAAGAGTACGTATACATTACGGTGCAGTGATACACGTGCATATACATGATTTGCATCGAAAGAGGTCCTACGTTCACGAACCCAAATCCACGATGGGTACGACTTTGCTCACAGAACTCCATTTGCTCATATTGCTCTCTAGAACTAATTATCTGCATGGCTCTAAAACCATTGTATGATTCATTCTGATGTTTGATGAGAAAGGAAAGCAAGTCATTAATTGTTACGATACTAGGCATTGCCAGTGACTTTAGTTTTACCTCGCTAGCCGGAAGAGGGATACAGACAACTTATAATGGAGAATAGCCAGCCATCCTTCCATCAGGCCGGTCTTTTGAGATGGAAAGGGATCTCCGCTTGTGGGGCTGGATGTACCAAACACCTGGAACACGACATGAGTGTGCGGAGCTAGGCCCGTGACTCTAACAATTGGTATTAGAGCCAATATCGCCAATGGCCTCTTATTGGGCTTCCTAAGGGGATGGGATGTTATGATACTAGGCGTTGCTAGTGACTTCAGTTCCACCTAGCTAGCAGGAGGGGGCTATGGGTAGCTTATAAAGAATAGTAAGACAATAACCATCCATTCATCATGTCGGTCTTTTAGGAAGGGAAGGGTTCTCCGCTTGTGAGTTGTGCCGAATATGCCAAACATCTTGAACGTGACACGAGTGTGTAAAGATTGGCCTAGGACGCTAACAATCATCTTAGCCTATGGATATACAATGGTAGACAGAAAGAAAAAGAAGCTTAGGGATTTATTTTTTGAAACAGGAGCAAAAGCCTTGTCCATTCTATTAATTAAGGAGAAGTTTGTTTGACATCAAATTACAAAGACAACCAAACAACAAAGGTCTACTCTCTTGGCATCAATTCTCCCAAGCGCTTAGTGTTGGAGAAGGTGGTATGAAAAATAAAAAATCTAGCTCATAAACAAAATCATATGTGAGGGAGGAGGCAACAGTTCACATACTTTCGATGAATGTATCACTTAGCAGAAGTTGGCGATGTAGACACAAGTCGATTTCTGCAACTAACCTAAGTTAGTCGCGAGAAGATGTATTATCCTCTCCTTGCTCCCACGATCTAGTGTAGCACGTGCAACACCTCCTTGATATCCACATGTATGGGAGAAGCATCACCGCGTCAAACGTGTAATCAAGCACATAGACTACGAATGAAGATCCGGCAACGCTTCCCTGATCCCAACTAGATTAAATCTAATTGGAGATAGGAATCCGGAAGCGAGCGAGAGAGAGAGAGAGAGAGAGAGAGAGAGAGAGAGAGAGAGAGATCATCGATGATGCTAGGGTGGAGGCTTGGGCCCTGGGGTGGTCAGCTAAGGTTTGGGTCCTTTTCTGCCCCACCCCCTCCTTTATATAGGGGGCGGTCGGGCCCCCTTGGACCCTCCTGGATGTTGGAGTTCAGATAGTAATCCCCCCACCCCCCCCCAAAAAAAGCAGAACTCCTCCCTCCTTGGATGACCTAAGTAAGTAGCGCACATGCATCCCTTGAACCAATGGTGCCCCTCCGAAGTTTGAACTTCTAGATGTTTCTTTGACCTTCCGGAATATTGTTGAACTTCCAAATATTCCGGTCCTTCCGAAATGTTTTGGAGCTAACCTATAATCTTCCAATATCTTCCATATGTATATGCCCGGTTGGGTTTTGGACACTACCAGAACCATCAGTGACATCGTTGAACCATTTCAAGACTTCTAGAAAAACCTTCAGAATGTTCTCCCTCTCTTAGCTATAACTCATATTCTATAGATTCTAAAGCTTTAAGTTTGTGTGACCCAATGAGTTTGTATAGATGTGGACATGTTCGGACTCACTCTGCAGTAATAATCACATGTGTGCTCTTGAATTGTTGTAATGATTCTCACATATAACACATTATCATTATGATGTGAACCTCTTATATTATGTCTATTAAGATTTTGTATTACTTCACGATACTTTGAATTGCCCGAGATGAAACTATTATATGTTGTATCTTGTTACCCGACATGCACTCTTTACTCGTACCATTTTATCACTTTGTGACTAACCACCTTAGTCACAATGTCTATCCAGACGATGACGAACACCATAACACATGAGTGGTCCCAGATAGTATCTCTCCATCGTTGAAGGAGTAAATGTCAATATTGAGATGACCTAGAACTACGTCATACTTTCTGGTTACTCTTAAATCACCTTTATAGATACCCACCAGCTACATGATAATGTTTGATGATCTCATTGCAAGCATTTGGTATCCAAGTCGAGTCACTCTCATGGACTAATAAAACAAGTAAACTATAATATTTGTTCATGAGAAAATACTAACATCATATTCATGATGTGTTTGTCGAGCACCATTGTTTTCGCAAAGAACGTTGCTCCCACTGATACGTCTCAAACGTATCTATAATTTTTTATGCTCCATGCTTGTTTTACACCATTTGCTTCATGTTTTGTTTACACTTCGTGGCGTTTTTATGCGTTTTCCAGAACTAACCTATTAACGAGATGCCACAGTGCTAGTTCCCTATTTTCTGCTGTTTTGTGTTTCAGAAAAGCTACACAGGAAATATTCTCGGAATTGGACGAAACGAAGACCGAAACTTCTATTTTTCCCGGACGAAGGACGAAGACCGAACGAGAGCCGGAGGGGAGCCAGAGGGTAGGCTCACCATAGGGTGGCGCACCTCCCACCTGGCCTGCGCGACCCTATGGTGAGGTGGCCCTGGCCCACCTCTGACGCTGCCTCTTCGCCAATATAAAGCCATCCGACAGAAAACCCTAAATCGATCGGTGTTTTTCGAGAAGAAGTCCTGCAGCTCCGCCGCCACCACCGACGAATTTCGAGGGACAGAAGTCTCTGTTCTGGCACCCTGCCGGGACGGGGAAGTGCCCCCCGGAGCCATCTCCATCGGTCTCCATCACCGTCACCGCCGTCTCCATCGACCTCACCGCCATCTGCATCGTCGTTGTTCCCTCGAATGATGAGGAGGGAGTAGTTCTCCCCCAGGGCTGAGGGCTCTACCGGTAGCTATGTGGTTCACCTCTCTCTCCCATGATGTGATCTTGATGTGATCGTGAGCTTTGTATCTAGTTGAATTGGTAGATGCTATTATTCAGATATTATGCTACTCCCGTGCTTTATTATTGTAATCTTTGGAGACACCTTGTATCGTAATGTGAAGGTGACTAGTGTGCGCATTATGTGTGTCTTTTTGGTTAATGTCTCTATAAATTGTTGGTGTTTGTTGGAACCATCTAGTGCGTTCACGGTGATAGTGTGGGACAATCTAGTTTGGGGACATGCGAACTTTGAGGAGTGCTTCGTAGCCCTACGCATGATTAGTGTTCGTTATCCATTGGAGAATAGTTTAGAGTGGCATAGTGAAGTTAGTATCTATTGGTTTAATCATGTTATATTTGTTGAGAGTGTCTACTAGTGAAAGTATGATCCATAGGCCTTGTTTCCAAGCATTAAACACTGTTTACATTCAGTTTTGTTACATGTTTGCTCGCAACGATATTTATTTTAGATTACATTTACTACTCATAATCATCACTACTACTTGTATTTCACTATCTCTTCATCAAACTAGTACACCTATACATCTGACAAGTGTATTGGGTGTGTTGGGGACACAAGAGACTTTCTGTATCGTAATTGCAGGGTTGCTTGAGAGGGATAGCTTTGACCTCCTCCTCCCTGAGTTTGATAAACCTTGGGTGATCCACTTAAGGGAAACTTGCTGCTGTTCTACAAACCTCTGCACTTGGAGGCCCAACACTGTCTACAAGAACAGACGCGTGCATAGACATCAAGCTCTTTTCTGGCGCCGTTGTCGGGGAGGTAAGGTAAAAGGTACTCGCATCCTCTTGTGTGAGTGCTCGAAGTTATTTCCTTTAGATTCTGCAATTATATCTTTTTGTTTCTTGTTTTTATTTTCACTAGTTAGGCTTAATGGAAAACAAAGAGTTTTATAGCATTTTTCCTACGTTAGGATATGAAGTGTTTGAAGAGAAAATTGAAAAACCTTTGGAGCTTTATTCGCATGCTAATAGCAATGTTGTTAGTATGAATGCTTTGAACACCGTTATTGCTAATGCTATAGAAAAGTCTAAGCTTGGGGAAGCTAGTTTTGTTAAGCATGATATTTTTAGTTCCCCAGCTTTAGTGGAGAAAATTTGCTCTGATGATATTTTATCTCCCATATGTGATAATTCTTATGATTTGTGTGATCCTCATTCCTTTAAAATACCTATGAAAATTGTTGAATGTGCTTTGAATAACTGGTATTTAGGGGATGGAACTGTCCATCACGGTGATCATTTGCTCTTTATACATGAATTATGCGAGTTGTTCAAGTGTGCAGGCATTTCGATGAACCAAGTTAATAAGAAGCTATTTTCTTTATCACTGAAGGGCAGAGCTGCGGAATGGTATAAAACGCTGAAGGATGGCCGACCTGTTGACTGGGAGGAAATTGTACCTCTCTTTTATTCTAAATTCCATCCTTCTAGTGAGGTTTATAAAGATAGGAATTATATTTATAATTTTCATCCGCATGATGGAGAAAGCATTGCCCAAGCGTGGGGAAGATTGAAGTCAGTAATGCTCAAATGTCCTATTCATGAGCTTCCCCATAATATTGTTATTAATAATTTTTATGCAAGGCTTTCAGGATATTACAAGGACTATCTAGATGCATGCTTTGATCGGTCTTTCACAAGCAAGGAGGTTGACACCAAGTGGGATCTGCTTGAAACAATTCAAAGCAATATCGAAGATTGGGATAGCAACAAATGTAAAGGATTAGGTATAAATTATGAGTATGATTGCATTAAGTCTTTCGCTGAAACTGCTGATTTTCAAGAGCTTAGTGCTAAATATGGTCTTGGTCCTCAAATTATGGTTGATTGTTTTAGAGCCTTTGCTTCCCATATTAATGTTCCCAAGGGAAATGGGGATGTGTATCATGAACCTTTTAAAGACACTTGCATAGAAAGTGATATTGTTATTGATGATTGCAATAAACATGCTCAAACTTCTGAAAGTATTATTTCTTATAAGCATGTTAATTTTTGTGGAGTACTTAGACCTTGTGAACAGAGTCACGACAAAGAAGATTATTGCATCCACCACATGAATGAAGAAACTAGAATGTGGCACAAGGCTCTAGATGAGCTTGGTGAAAAGGTTTGTGAGCTTTATCCATTTATTTGTGAACTTTGCCATAAAAAGGGTCATTTTAATTTTCAATGCTTAGGCCATAATAATGACCTTTCTCATCCAATGAGGACCGCAATTTTGTCTTGTGATGACAATATCACTCTCAATCAGCATGATGAGTTTACTTTATTTTTGGGGTGTGAAGAGTTATCTAGAAAGACTTCTTTGGTAGATATGAGTGCTCTTAATATTAATAGCATCCTTCGTGGTTGTCATCTCTATTGTGTTAAAGATTGCCTCACAAATACTTACATACAAAATGTTATAAAAGAGGATGCTTTACCCAAATTTGACAGGCATGATTTTTGTTTCTATCTTATTAATAAAAAGGAGGAATCCTCCAAAGTTTTTTCTGTCGTTTCTGTCAGTAAACCAGATTATGTGGAGAAGCTTCCTTTCAAGCCTCTCCCTCCTAAAGAAGAAGAAGAAGAGTAGTAAAAGGCGAGAGGAAATGGTATCTTCCCCTAAGCATGTTGCTCCTATTATAATTTTTGACGAGTCTGAACTCAATGATGTTCTTATGCCTGTTACCTCTGTTAGTGATCATGATTGGGAAAAGCACTCTACTTTCGATATTGAAAATCTTTTTGGTACCAATTCTGAAAATGTTGATGTTAATAATTGTTGTACTATTAGTGCTATCCATGTTCCTTCCAATGATGATATGTTTACATATGAACACACTTTGGAAGATAGTTGTTCTATTGCTTATGATGATTACAATGATAAGTATAATATTTTTAGTTCACCTACTATTGAGGAGGAAACAAGGTATGATTACAACATGCCTCCTATTTTTTATGATTATGGTGATGAGAATAGTTATTTTGTTGAATCTGCTCCTACTACGATTGTTCATGTGGGGAGTATTAATTCTTTTATGCATGTGGCTCATGATAAGGATGTTTTATGTGATAGTTATGTTGTTAATTCTATTCATGAATCTACTGAAAGTTATTATGAGAGAGGGAAACATAGTTTGATGGATCTGAACAATATTAAGTTTCCCCTCCTTATGTTGCAAATCTTGAAGTTGCACTTGTTTTATCTAACCATCCTTGTTACTATGTGCCTCATTGATTTATTTTCTTACAAGATTTCTACGCATAGGAAGTGGTTTAGATTTAAATATGTTTCATATTTGCTTTTTGATGCTCTCTCTTGCTTCAAGTTATTTTATGGCGCCTTCGCCTTAAGCTCTTTTCTAGCGCCTACATGAGCATCTTTTCAAATCACTGCGCCTAGCTCAAAGGCGTTAAAGAAAAGCACTCTTGGGAGATAACCCAATGTTTTCTTTTCAGTACTTTTTCTTTTATTTGAGTCTTGGAAGTTATTACTACTGTAATGACCGCTCCTTATCATTTTTATTTCGTTGTTGTGCCAAGAAGAACTTCTAATTTGAGGGAGGTAAGATTTGGGGAAGTTGTTGTCCTAAAACAGATTTCGGTGTTGCACCGTAAAAATTTGTGAAAATTCTTAGAATATCTTTTTGATCTGAGATTTTTTGTGCATATGCCCCAGGTTATATCCAAACTTTTATTAGATTTTGAACTTTTCGATTTGAGCAACAGAAAACCCTCTGAAAAAATGATCTTTGCCAGCTGTTCTGTTTTGATAGATTTCTGCCACTATTTGTGTTTGCCTCTCGATCGCTTTCTTTTTGAGTTCTTTTGATCCAGGAACTTTTGAGGAAGTTGCTACAGTATTATATGCTTTAATATGTGGTGTGCTTGAGTTAAAATCTGAACCAAAAGAGTTGATTTATTATTATGCTTACACTAATGTTCCTAATAGAATTGTGTGAAGTTTTGTATGAAGGAAGTTTTCAAGTGTAGGGAATGGAGAGTGATGAGATGAGATGAAGTATGGACAAAAGCTCAAACTTGGGGATGCTCATGTCACCCCAAGAAATACCCAAGAGGTACAAGCGTCAAAGCTTGGGGATGCCCCCGAGGCACCCCTTCTTTATCGGCAAAAATCAGGTCACCTTTCAAGACACAATATTTTTATTGCTTCATATTTTATGCGTTTTTCTTGGAGCGTCAGTTGTTTTTGCTTTCAGTTTTCTTTTGTTTTGGTTGCTGCAATAAATGGTTGGATCACATCATGTTTATTTTTGAGAGAGACACGCTCTGTTTTCATTGCCTAGAACACTCCAGTTTTCACTTTTATCGTTCAACGAGTGTTCTCTTTTTCTGCTACTGCATTTAGCTTTCGTTTTTCGCCTTGATTTTTGTTCCGATCTTATTATATCTTTGCATCAAGGTGTATTTATACCACTGGTCTATGTTGGTTTTCATCAAAAGAGTTGTCCCAAAAAGGTTTGAATGGTGTTGGAAAAGAGAAAAAAAATTCATGCAAAAAGTGGTACAAAAAGGAGCTTGTTTAGACTGCGGCTTAGACTTTTACATGCCATGATTGATGTCGTTTGATAGTATGCTTAGTGATTTTTTCTGTAGCATGACTTGTCTCAAATGACTGAGATTGCTTAATGAGCCTTTGAAAAAATCATGCGTTGTTTTTTATTATATGGAAGCATTTATTTGGTTTTCTCCTTGATGCTTTATTTGGGTTGACTTGGCGCATGCTTACAACATGTTTGACTCTAACAAGTCGCCATAAGCCTCTATGATCATTTGGTTTTTGACTTGTGATGCCACTTTATGCTTCTTTTAATGATGTTTTGTCGCTATGCATGATTATGGCTATTATTGCTCTCTTAGTTGGTCGCTCCCAGTCTTTTGCTAGCCTTTATTTTGTACTGAGTATGAGCTCTACTCGTGCATCCAACACCCAAAAACCAAGTTATTCCAATGTGTCCACCATACATACCTATTAGCAATTTGCTATTCCAAAGTACATTTGACTTGCTTTTATCTATCCTTCAAATTAAACTCTTTTTGGTGTAATGTGAAAATTAGTCAGTAAAGCTCCCACAAACCTGACGGCACACTTTACTTTTCTCACTTTTAAAATTTTGACATTGTGGCTCTCTTATGTTGATGTTATTCTTGCAAGTTGTAAGTTGGAAATTAGCCAAACCATGCCATCATGGGGCAAGATTTCAACATTGCACTTTCTCTCATTTGAGTTGATATCGTGATCTTTTGTTTATGGATACTCACGATGTGAAATAAGTTGGGATCTTGCAGGATCATGGAGTTTGTATATGTGTTAGAGAAACACCTGGGCCGCTAATCTAAGCCATGCATCATTCATGGTGGAAATTTACAGCATGCCCATAGTGGACATTCGACGACGCATCTCACAATAAAAACCTATGCCAATGGTAAATAAAAGAGATGTCGAGGTGTTCATTGTCTGTTTGTCTTGTCATTTTGATGTGGGCTTGTTCCATGTCATCGGGCAGGAGGTACCCCGTTGGCGGTTCTCGATGATACGTGTATACTTACAATGACAAGAGCTTGCCTGGGACCTAAGTCGAGTAGCATGAGGTTTGGGTATTCGTACTTCACGGGACACGAGGTTTTTAACTTATGATTTGTTAAGCATATGCTTCGTAATTGTACTTGCATTAACTTTAACCACTCAAGATGCCTATGATGGGGGCAATGAGAGCTCAAAGCTAGTAAGTACCATAATTTTTGAAGGTTTATAAAACTTGCAATCTCTGCTTCCCTCTGCAAAGGGCATTTCTTTTACTTTTATGTTGAGTCTCCACCTTCTACCTTTATGCACCATCTAAGAGAGCATAGTTGTCATTCTGAGTTTAATGTGCATAGTCCCAAAGTTTATCATTTATTGATTCATGATTATGGTTTTGCTTGTTCTTAAATCATTTGTATCTAGTCGCCCTCTTAAACTTGAAGGTGTCCTATGCATTTATGTTTTGCTATTCCATGAAGGACAAGCTGAAAACCACTTTGATATGTTTTTCCATATGATTTGAACACACATTTGACTTTTATTGTTCCATTATTCATGACCTTTCGTTTGTGTTTCTTTTCATGTTATAACATTATTGCTAAGTTTTATTGTCAAGATTATGTCTCTTATGCCCATGTTTTAAGTTCTTTGATCCTAGCACTCAATGCTTTACTTTGTTGATCAAGATTGTGATGGTGCATGTCACCTCAAAAATTATTCTTTTGTTATCACTTACCTACTCAAGGACGAGCAGGAGTTAAGCTTGGGGATGCTTGATACGTCTCAAACGTATCTATAAATTTCGATGCTCCATGCTTGTTTTACACCATTTGCTTCATGTTTTGTTTACACTTCGTCGCGTTTTTATGCATTTTCTGGAACTAACCTTTTGACGAGATGCCACAATGCCAGTTCCATGTTTTCTGTTGTTTTGTGTTTCAGAAAAGCTATACAGGAAATATTCTTGAAATTGGATGAAACAAAGACCGAAACTTCTATTTTTCCCGGATGAAGGACGAAGACCGAACGAGAGCCGGAGGGGAGCCAGAGGGCAGGCTCACCATAGGGTGGCGCCCCCCTGGCCCGCGTGGCCCTATGGTGAGGTGGCCCTGGCCCACCTCTGACGCCGCCTCTTCGCCTATATAAAGCCATCCGACGGAAAACCCTAAATCGATCGGTGTTTTTTGAGAAGAAGTCCTGCAGCTCCGCCGCCACCACTGATGAATTTCGGGGGACAGAAGTCTCTGTTCCGGCACCCTGCCGGGATAGGGAAGTGCCCCCAGAGCCATCTCCATCGGTCTCCATCGCCGTCACCGCCGTCTCCATCGACCTCACCGCCATCTCCATCGTCGTTGCTGCCTCCGATGATGAGGAGGGAGCAGTTCTCCCCCGGGGCTGAGGGCTCTACCGGTAGCTATGTGGTTCACCTCTCTCTCCCATGATGTGATCTTTATATGATCGTGAGCTTTGTATCTAGTTGAATTGGTTGATGCTATTATTCAGATATTATGCTACTCCCGTGCTTTATTATTGTAATCTCCGGAGACACCTTGTATCGTAATGTGAAGGTGACTAGTGTGCGCATTATGTGTGTCTTTTTGGTTAATGTCTCTATGAATTGTTGGTGTTTGTTGGAACCATCTAGTGCGTTCACGGTGATAGTGTGGGACAATCTAGTTTGGGGACATGCGAACTTTGAGGAGTGCTTCGTAGCCCTACGCATGATTAGTGTTCGTTATCCATTGGAGAATAGTTTAGAGTGGCATAGTGAAGTTAGTATCTATTGGTTCAATTATGTTATATTTGTTGAGAATGTCCACTAGTGAAAGTATGATCCCTAGGCCTTGTTTCCAAGCATTGAACACCATTTACATTCAGTTTTGTTACATGTTTGCTCGCAGCGATATTTGTTTCAGATTACATTTACTACTCATAATCATCACTACTACTTGTATTTCACTATCTCTTCGCCGAACTAGTGCACCTATACATCTGACAAGTGTATTGGGTGTGTTGGGGACACAAGAGACTTTCTGTATCGTAATTGCAGGGTTGCTTGAGAGGGATAGCTTTGACCTCCTCCTCCCTGAGTTCGATAAACCTTGGGTGATCCACTTAAGGGAAACTTTCTGCTGTTCTACAAACCTCTGCACTTGGAGGCCCAACACTATCTACAAGAACAAACGCGTGCGTAGACATCACCCACATATTATAGGAAACCTCTCATAACACTTTGCTTATGCCTGTAGTTAGGAAAATAAGGCAATTAGATAATATGTGAACTAGTATTAGAGGGAAGACTAGGGAACTCTCGGTGTTAAATATTCCACATGTGTAATTAAGTTTTCCTCCAAATCACATATTCAAAACCAATATAGTTATAGCATGAAACATAAACATATATTAATTACGAAATCAGAACTATGAATAATATAACTTTATTATTCTCTCTAGGGCATATTTCCAATGCTTAGCACCCATGATCACCGATAGACGGGGTTCCCCCTTGATTTTATCTAGTATTACAAGTGGTGGCGCATGCTTATTGCGAAAAACCCATGTGTTACACTCATTCCATATTTCCTAAGTCACAAGCAAGGAGAGGGAGGCCATTGCTTTTCGGTTCGAGGTGGAGTCGTCCTTCATCATGCTTTTACCAATTCATGATTGTGAGCCCTGACCACTAATTCTAGCGAATTTTTGGGATGCCAATCCATTCTTTGATGTAGCACCAAAGGCGAGTGGACAAGCAGCAATGGACAAAAAGGTGGTTAAACAATTTTGTTGCTTGTTTGCAAAGAGACACAACCCACAATTTGGGCATCCTATTTTTCCCAAATGACGTGCCATCCAAATTCTATTTTCAATTGCAAGCCAACCAAAATATTTAACTTTTGGAGGACCCCCAATTTTCAAAACCAACTTGAACATGCTTGAGGAGGTATAAACAATTGCAACTCGTATGCCGACTTGGCCAAATTTTGATCATTAATTTTGACCATTTTATAAGAGTTTCCATCTAATATCATGATTTGTTGCATCATCAAGATGCACATCTTGCATGAGGCTCCAAATTAAGACTTGCTAATTGAGTTAGGTAATCGATGGCTCCCAACTCAACTTTTGTAACCCAATCCTTGTCCTTCATGGCATTGTAAACTTTACATTTTTTTCCTTTTTGATGAGCAAATATGAGCGAGGCTATCTCAATGGGCTTCCTTCCTTTAATCCAATGTTCTTGCTACAAAGGGGTCTTTTGGCCATTTCCAGCGGTGATAGAGGTGGCGGCATAAAATTGTTTGTAACTTCCTTGGAGCATGGGTTCCTAGATCCCACCGAAATTTTACCGGATCTCATCCACTCAAGCCATGGACATTGAATACGAAGAGCTGTGGTTTATTTTTTTCCTAATGCATCACCCGAGAGCTCAAAGCTCTTTTGGGTAACACAATGTTTCCCAATTGACTTTGAATTTTGTGCTAGTGGTGGTATTATTTGCAAACCAAAGAAAGGCTCTCTTAGTTTTTTTATGAACTTCAAAGTGTCCAACGGTACAACAAGAGGGGTCAAGCAATATGTGGCTTGTTAAGTTATCACCAACTTGACAAGGGCGTTGCGGCTAGACATTTTTATATATTTTTTATTCCATGAAAGGAGCTTTCCGGCACATTTGTCCTCAAGGTGATGAAAATCGACCCGCCTAGTTGTCAAACAGATATCATAAGGCCGAGATATTTCAACTAGAAATAAACCCGCGTCACTGTAATGCCTTCAAGAATTTCATCGATGTTGATATGGCCACATATAATGGGGCCAACAGAGCTGGTTTAAAAGTTCGTGCATAACCAAGTCACCTCTCCAAAGCTTTCAATTATGGTCGCCAAGTTTTGGTTGTCTTCCTTAATAGGGACAACAAACAGTACTATGCATCCACATATAGAAGGTTCTTAGGATGGATACCCAACCCTGAAGCTTGTGAAGGAGGCCATGCCGATTTGCACACTCAATAAGTTGCGGGTCAATCGTGAGGATGAAAGGAGTAGAGATAGCAGCCCTCCTTGACGCAACCTCGCTCGTGCAAGATTGGGATGCCGGCAAAGCCATTGAGGAAGATGCGAGAGGACGAAGTTGATTGGAGAGCAACGACCCATTTGCAGAGTGGGATAGGAAATCCCTTACATTTGAGAAGGTACTGGATAAACTCCCAATGATGGATTCGAACACCTTATGAATATCAAGCTTGAATAGGAGGGTCGAGATCTTTCCTTTATAAAATATTGTGGCAAGATTCTTGATGTGCAGGAAGTTGTCATGTGTGCTTCTTTTCTTTATGAAATCTCTTTTGGCATTTAAAACAAGGTCATTCATGCCCGAGGCGGAGTGCAAGCACCTTGGCGACGATTTTTGCAATAGCATTCATCAAGCACATTTTTTCTTTGGCAATAGAACAATGTTGATGGAGTTTAGCTAATATAAATTGGCAACATGGATGCTACCGAATTGATCCACCACTTTCATGATGTCGACCTTTCTTACGTCCCAACACTTCTTGAAAAAGCCGTCGTGAAACCATCCATACCAGGTGCCTAGTCTTCCAGCATTCAATTGATTGTGTGGCTATGGTGGTTGGTTACCGAGCTCTTGCATGTCTGGATTCTCAAAATGGGGATCTTCCTAATTGAAGTCTGGCTTTCTAGCCCCTCTACACCCATTGACGCTTGGAAATGATTTTGTATGATCTCCTTCTTTTCCCCATGATCGGTGACCCATCCGTGATTATGCTTGAGAGGGTATATGTGTTTATTACTTCTACCTACATTCACCCTCATGGATGAATTTTTTATTTGCGTCCCCTTCCTTTATGTTGGCAAATCGCACACATTCCTTTTTTTCCTTGCCCTTTCAACGATGACAAAAGCAATGAGTTTCCTCTTTAGGCGAGACCTAAGATCAACCCCGTCGGACAAGAAGTGCCAACTTTCTTGGAACATGTCAAATAGTATGATGACAAGAAAGGCAACATGCAACATTATTTTGGTACAAAAATAAAACTATACACACCTTGGTAGCTACTCACCCCTTTACATATCGACATCTGTCTAACGTCGTTAAATACTGCCGTCCCCGGGCCGAAACCACTCCCCTCTAACCGTTCTCTATTATTTCTCTTTTCCCCCCAACCTCATCCCCTCTTGTTGACCATGGACGCCCTCGACTCCCTCGCCGCCGGCTCTGCATGCTCATCCTGGCCTGGGCTGGGCGGGCGCCGGTGAGGTTCCGTGGCTGCTCGACGCGCAGGTCGTCTTGCACATCTTCAACCTCGGGGTGAGGTGGGCATGTATGGGCAGATGGGAGAGCTCCGGCGGCACCCCTGAACTCGTTGTCTCCCTGCCTCATCTCCAACCGACGATGGGAGCAAGGGTACTCTGCAGCTCATCCCCGACGAGGTGCTGCCCGAGCCCCTCCTCTTTTCCCTGCAGTTGGTGGTGGTGGCAAGCTACCAAGCCCCTCCGCCTCCCCAGACTCGTCTTCCTGCTCGCCGGCCGCCATGGTCCCTCGCTTCCCCCGGCCCCGGTTCCCCTCCTCTCGTCCACGAACCCCGGCACCGCCTACTCCGCGTCCCCGGCCACCATGGGCTCCAGCGCCGCCCCAGTCTGGGTCGCCCGCGTCCCCGCCTGGTGCCATGGTGACGAGGAGTCGCCGATGGGGGTCCGGGGGCCGCCACTACCCTTCGTGCCTCGAGCAGCCTAGTTGACCTTGCTAGAGACTGCGGTCAGGTGACGCCGGCGCCGCCCCAGTCCTCTGCGTCAACGGCGCAGCCCGAGTAGGGCGTTGGTTGCCCTTCGATTTGGTGCTCCACCTCCGTGTGTTGGGACGGGTGACACCGCGGTACTCGCTAGGAGGTGGAGGAAGGCCGGCGTCTGGCAGGTGGAGGAGGGAGGATGCGCTCGCTGGGGCGGTGGCTAGGCAGCTCGCTGGAGCGATGGCTGGACAGCTCGAGGTAGGAAGAGGCGGCTGTGTGGGGGGGGGAGGAAGGGGACCGGGGCGGACGTTGCGCCGTAGGTCGCTGGCAGGACGGATCTGTAGGCAGAGGGTCGCCATGGCTCACATCCTCGAGCGTAGCATGGCCTGCTGCTCCATGCGGCCGGATCTGGGAAGTCTCTCCGACGGCTGCGTTGCGGGAGGAGGGCGGCGGCTGTTTATCTCTGTTTCTTGGTAGTCGCCCAGAAACTCGATTTGTTCGCGGGGCAGTAGGCTAATTAGCCGCTATTAGCTGCTAATTAGACGCTACTAGATTACAAATAGCTGCTGATTAGTTCTAACGACACGCTTGGCGATAAGAATTTGCTTCTTGTATTCGCTCTTTACAAAACATGTCCTATCTATGCATGCAGCTGCCGTGTACTAGCCATTAGTACCAGAAAGAATCCAACGGTCCTATGCAAGATCAGAGGGTGAGTAGGTACCCAGGTGAGCACCAAATCCACTCTCTATTTTGGTATTTGAAAAGGTGCTTCTACTGCATTTACTCAACTTTTGGGCTGTGTGGTGCAACTTGTGGAAAAGGATTTTACATGGCTTGACATGAGGGGTTGGATCATATCATGCCTTTGGCACAATCTCGTTGAAACCGGGAAGGCGGATCAAAAAAGTCTCAAACTTGGAAGTACTCGGCCTTCTAGGTCCGCTATCATCTACAAGGAGAGGGCAATGGTTTGAAAGCGATTAAGCGAAGATGATAGGGCATGCAAGACATGGATATCGAAGTTAAGGTCCCATTTAGAATTGCAATAGAAAGCATCAAGCTTGCATCAGGTGGGGTTATCTATTTCGTTGCTCCATGTGAAGAGGATATTTGCAAATGAATCTCATTAAGGTCACAAGCTTGAAGCGTTGCTCAAAAACAGTTAACGTGGCTTCGGTTGATGTTGCACTTGTTTTTCTCGTAGGCTCTTTGGATTTGATTGAATTCAAGTCACCAAGGGCTAGCCATTAAACCCCTTCAAGGGGTTTTTGTCAAGGAGCTTGGCAAAGAAGTGATCCTTTTGATTGGACATTGTCGGTCCATAGATTGTTGTGATCTTGAAATCACCCTCATGACTAGTGTTTAGCATGTGGACATTGGCCCATAAGGAAAATTTCAGTGGTTGTTACTTGCACCACTGAGTCATCCCATAGCAATAAAATGCCGCATTGCATTCATGTAGCTGGCCGCTCAGCATAGCTCTTTAGGCGATTGCCTCCAATATAGCAAGCATCCAAAGGAGAAATGGTCTCCAATTTTATTTCCTGGAGACAAATAATTTGACAGGATAAAGTCACAATGGTCTCATGGACGGCATCACATTGAATCCCCGCACATTCCACCCAAGGATATTAAGTAGTTGTTCTAAAATGGAAACAAAGCCAACTCTACCGCTGGCCCAAATTTCGATCCTGGTACATGCACCGTTTCAAAGGAAAGGCACAAGCTAGCCCTAGGGAATGCACAACCACGATGACAGTCTTTGAATTACGACAACATCGGGAAAACAGTACTTTTTTGACAAGGTACGCCCATACATTACTTATATTGATAAACATCACGATACGTAGTTGGTACACATACAAGTAATATAACACAAGGAGGATACAACTGATTTTACCGCTGTAACCTACCATCACCGCAACTACCAAGTACAAACCTTTGCCATTGTCAGAGAAGAGGAGCACCCATAGTTGGTCCACTCATTGGTGCTGAAGAAACCCCTAGCCAGGTGACGTTAATTAGCCACGATAGCTACCAGCCTCGTAAGGCTAGATCTAGCCCGATAAGGATCATCGGCCGAAGGAGCCCTCTGAACTTCTTCAACACCGGATCCGAGGCCAGCGCCACCTCGCCCTTTAGGCAGCCGGATCCCACACCGTCTTCCACAAACATGCAACAGTCAAGCCCGCCACACTCCAAGAGCAGCCCAACCCTGCCACCACGCCATGATGTAGTGTCGTATCGAAACGGCTCCAACAGCTTGAACTCCACAAACCTCTCGCCGGTGCCAGCGTTGCCTCCAACAAGCAGGAGCATGGGTTGGGGGACTATTATTCCAACTTGCACCATCAACATCCGCTCTACCATAGCATTGACAGAAGAAACTCAAAAACCTACATACCCTAGAACTAAACATACACGAACGAGAATCGGGACTCCCCTCCCTCTTATGATGCCAGAACAACGATCAGAGAGGAAGGGGAGCAACAGATCGCCGACAACCTTTTTTTCTGGAACCGCCGCATCGCTGTGCGGTTTGTTGCGAAACTAATAGTACTTGCAACAGAGCTAAACATGAACAAACTAAACATTCGCAGTAACAGTTTCTTTGACCTCCACGTCGTGGTCCATATCCTCCTCCTTGGGTGAGCCCACCTTAAACAGGATCCTCATTGTTGGTAACACGTGCTCAGGCACCTAGCCATTTTTCAAGAATTTGTCCTGGATAGACGTATCGGTTTCATAGAAGAAGGGCCAAGCGTCAAATGTACAACACGGTCAACATAGGTGCCGAGGACGCAACACCACACTGCCTATTCTAGGACAGTAAGAAATGAAAAAACACACGCCAACTACTCGTGAAGCCTCCACCTATCCCTTAGAGTGAGCTCGGCCTTGAAGAAGCATGCATCCATCCACAGCGTAGCCTCTAACCGTATGTTGCGAACGACCATGGACGATAATGGAGTTGCCCTTCAAAGACGATAGCATTCTGATGCCTCCAAAGGCACCAACACACTAAGGCCACTCCGGTCCAAAATTCCCAGACATCTACGGCCCTCCCACGCCAGGACTGTAACCAGTCGGCTATCGAGATCCCTTGCGGGGGCAGCCGCTCCTCCCTATCCCACCAACAGAGATAGGCATCCCATACTTCTCTCGCCAGCACGCAGCCAAGCAGCAATGGGCGATGTATTCCTGAGCTTGCTCACAGAAGGGGCACGCCGAGGGGCGCGGAAGTCGACGTCTCTCAAGCCTGTCAGTCGTCCAACATCTGTCGCGCAACGCCGGCCAAAGGAAGAATCTGCACTTGGTGGGAGCCTGGGACTTCCAAACTTGCAGAGCGCCTGCCATGGCCACACTCCCATGGAACATACCAAGATAACAGGACTTCGCGAAGTAGGTTCTCCTTGGCACCCCAGTTCCACCGGAAGCTAGGACACCCACGGTGATCACTAGCCCCTCCACATGGTCAGCAACCGCTAGAAGCTCGACAATGGCGAGAGCATCAAGGTTGGCCGGGATGTCATCCAACCATCCACCATCGACACAGTCCTTGACCAGTCGTGATCGGGACAATCTCTTCGGGATCAAAGCAAAGAGGTGCGGCGCTAGGTCCTTTAGGCGTCCATTCGGTAACCACTTGTCGAGCCAGAAGAAGGTGGAAGCTCCATCGCCCAACACTGAAGAAGTTGCCGCTTCGAATATCTCGGTCACCATGGGTGGCACTCAATCTCAAATTCTTTCCATGGCCGTGAGGCCTCCACTCGGCTCAGCCAAAGCCAGCGCACCCTGGACGCAAGGTTCATCTTCCAAGGCACCTGGCCATGGAAACAGCTGGAAATTCCGCCAACTCCTATTCAGTCACCTTCTCACCATCTAGGAAATTGGCGGACGAACGACAGAGAATTGCGGCTCAATGCAATTTCATCCATTGGTCGACGACATCCCCAGCTCTAGGCCGGCCGAGGACTTCGTCGTGATCCATGTCACCTCCTCACCATCCTGCCAACGGCCTGGAGACTGTTCAGTCACCTCCTCGCCATAATTGTTCGGATTACAATCTCGCATAACCAGTTATGTCGCATAGGGTCCAAACATAATACTTTATATACTAATGAATATACAGAACTCACGTAAAAAAACTGACTAGGGAGACTATTTTTCCATCACAAGATCATCTCTTATCTCTAAGTTAAGCAAGACATTTTTTTTTCTCGCCTCTGCCAGTCATCCTAAGTGGCATTGCTAACATAACACCACATTTTACTAAGTACTAGAAGCGAGGCGCGGCGGCACGCCACGCCCTTGGGCTGTACAATTTTAGCGGCTATAGTCAGCATTAGTTAGTTTGAGTGTGTGACGTTTATTTGGACGCTCAATGAAGAACTTGCTTTACCGATCGAAACGCGACGCGAGAGGCTCTAAAAAATAATAATAATAAGACACGACCCGAGAGTAACAATAAAGGACTTGTGTCAATCCGAAATTAAAGGACACATAGTGTCTCCAATGTTCCCCATCATCCATTAGGTTCTGAAATTCACTTGTTGTTTGCCAATTAAATTAGGCTTTGTTTTTGTGTGTTCATACAATTAAGTTTGAATTGAAAGAGCAAATCAACAAAATACATAAAGACCATTGTCCATTACCTAGTGAACTGGTCACAACCATAAGAAGCGATACAAAGATAGATGGGATAAGAAATAGTCTTCCGCACGGAATAACATACGGAGTAGACCACATAAAAGGAAAACACTGAATGTGCCACAAATTAAAGTATAACCGGCTGGTAGAGAAAATATATATAACATAGCAGCATCTATATCTGAAGTAAGTTCGTTTTATCCATGGCTGCATCAATTGCTGTAGCTAACTTACGCATCAAATACTTGCAGCTGACATCTGCAGATATCATAGGTTAATTCCCTGAGCATAGCCTTGCTCTTGCAATGGGGTTCAAATAATCAGCCCCTATTTTCTGCAAAGCATTAAATTCCATACATTGAGTAATTTATAAAAAATTATCGCAGACATCTAGGTAGAGAACACATTGTGTAGGATTGCATCAGCATGGACAACACAGAACATCTAGGCACACGCTGTCTAGGATATACATTTGCCATCTGGAGAGATCTGGGTCGAATATAAGATAGTATCTATAACAATAAAGTCTAACTCATACACATTCTGCCGTCTTTGCTACTCTCTGCATTCCCAGATGCAGGCAACACACACAAGGTTCTTCCATTGAAAAGATCAAGGCAATATGTCCTTGACCAAGGAGAACATACATGGTCTCAAATGCACTTTCGGCAATTCTGAGACGCTGATAGTCTTTTTAAAGGAAATTATGAACAAATTTGTGAGGTTTATCATAATGTATGAAAACATTTCCTACTCATGGATAGAAGTGTTTCTTACGATTACTGCAGTTTTTCCTTGATGAATCTGCAATTGAAATTTCTCATTAGTTACTCTGAACATTTCCCTTTCGTATGTACCCTTTGCAGATTTACATTCATGCTGACAAACATTTTGCAAGTAGGACCTACCATATTATTATAAAAATACATAATTAAATAACATTTGGGGAACACAGTAGGAAATACCTACTCCGATTTCATGTGCTTCATGTAATGAATTCTTCCTTCCATAGCCTAAACCCATCACTTCACCTATCAGGTGTATGCTTCTAATGAGCAGAGATTGCATATGCCAGCTAATATGAAGAGAACAAAAAATCTCTTGATGCCCACAACACCTTTTTATAGAATGCTGCACTGGAATAAACTTCAACCTGATGATGCTCCAGAGATGATATATGGTCTCATTCCAAATGTTCTGAGAATACATAAATTTCTGGATTCAGATTTTTTGAGATAAGCTTGGACATCTGGGCAAGCAAAGTAAACCAATAACTAAAGAGAACTTATATGGAGAGAAAAAATGCTAGACAAATAAAGGAGAGAAAAATAAACCAATGTAAAGGAGAAAAAACATCCTCTCGTACATTAAAATATTTAAAGTAGGACACTCACAATTAGTCTAAGGTCCCTCTCAATTTGAATAGCAAGTGTAGTACCATTAGACGCGAGCTTTTCAAAGTTTGCATACAATCTGTGTAGCACCTTATTAGCCGAGTCTTGAGAGAGACAAAAAAACCAAGAAACAACGAATAGCTACAACAACCAGAACATGATTTGAGGTGCTGCTATATAAGCTTTTCAAAGTTTGCACAAAATATGTGCAGGATCTTATCAGCGGTTAATCAGAACATAAACAACTGTCTATTTGATGCCAAGCATAGCAATCTGAATTTTGTTGATGAAACCCTACATGTCAAAAGCAGAGTGCAAGACTTGATATTACAACAGGATGCAGCAGAACATCTAAATTGTCAAGTCTGGCACATGGCATATACTGGTTATCGTAATAGAGTATCCATTCAAGTAACAGAGTCTAGACGAACTATAACACAAACTTGAATTTAATAGCTTTTCTGTACGGGAGCTACAACACATCATACTGAGGACCATGATGTACCTGTTCTTCAGCATTTGTCCTTCTGAATCCCCTGACCAGCAGATCTATTTGGCTGGAGCTTATGGAACAATATAAACATGAGAATGGTCACTTTCAGAAAATTCAAACAAAGAAGACTGAATCACAGATAGAGAAGGGGAAAAGTTCAGTAATTCTCTTTGCATGATTGAAAGTGCGATGGTACCACAGGCAGAGGGAGAGCGAAGGAGACGACACCATGTACCCCAAAGTGAGATGTCCACATTTTTGGTATACAAGGCCACAACACATTTTGTCACTAAACCTTCACTAATAAGTGAAAAAAAATGAGTTATGTGCACATAACTTGTTTTGTGTTGGCCAAATTATTAGTCAAAATTTTGATTCGAAACGCCTTGTGGCCTTGCACACAAAGAGGGAGTATTTGACATGAGTGCCTCAACATCACATGAAAAAAAATATCATCTTTCCATTATATTCTGTTATCGCTGTATCCAAGTAACAGGAATGAAGAGCCAAATGGCCTCATCAATGAAACAATCAAATAATTGACAAATAGTTTGACATCATTCACATGAATTACTGAACAACAACTTTCTATGGGTGGCGTCTCCCATGTACAACAGTTGGTTGAGATCACATAAAATTAGGGACAGAATGGCCAGACAACACTCTCTTCTCCCCATCAGTTGTATTGAGCTCCTAGAATGGTACCAAACAAGCATAAATCTGTAGTAATGGATCATGTTGCTGAATAATGTCAGCTTCGCAAATTCGCGAGTGGCTCACATTCATAACGTTCACAGATGCACAAGGCTAAGAATGGTTTAGTTGGCGACAGCAACTTATTGGTCAGTGATCCATTTTCAGGCCAGTGATCTTCTGGCAGGGTCTCTTACATGTACCATTTTTCTCCCAAACGTCCTATGAGTCATCTGCAGCTGCAGACGCTACACCCTTTTTATTCCTGGTAACTTTGCTTGCCGGAAAGTGAAGCCTCGCATACAGTGGTCTTGGTGCTCTAGATATCCTATCAAAGCCCCTCACGCACACAAATCCTGCACATGTTCCGAACACATAAGCATCTACAATAATTTTCCTGAGTAAAAATGTTATTGGAACCTCCCAATTAAACTAAAAAAAATCACCCATAGCATTGCACCCCATTATAGCCTCATCCAACAACCTTCATGGATGAAAACACTTTTGACATTGGCAAATTTTGTATACTTATTGTCTACCTCCAATATGAAATCCTCGACAACACATAATTTCCAAACTTTTTCTTTCTTGACAAATAAAACCGATATATAAGATAATTATATCCTTTTGGGAGCAGACGAAGCATCAGGCCATACAATATTTGCTTCTGTCTGGTGCGACTAGGTACATAATATTTCGCCATTATTATATTTTAATCTATTTATATTCGTTGAGTAATTTAATACATGTAGATTTTGTATGAAAAATACTTCAGCAATGCTATGTTTCTTTTTTGAAAGTAAAGGTATTAGAGATGCACCCTGGGGCATGAAAAGGTCAAGAAACAAATGACAAAAGCGTTTTACTGTAGGAAATAGTTTCGATCACATCCATCCCCATTATGCAAGTAAAAATGATTTTTTTTTCTTGAAGGAAACCATGATTCTACAGTGTGTTGTGTGCAATCATATGCTACGTGCTTAAGCTATCACAAACAGATATCTGTCCATTTCTTCATGTACATTTGTACTGGATATCACGGACAGTAATGGAAACATTTAGATTACCTCTCCAAAAGCAGTGTTGTATTTCTTCAGTTGTTAAACCTGCAAAAGAAATATGTATGTCATAATCGGCTGCACAACCTTGATGTGGTAATCTATTATTAACCATTGCCTTTTTCTTAGTGTTTGTCCAGTAGATCATAATCCACCAAAGGTATATTGCATATTTATACAGGGCAAATAAAGCTAGTATGGAACTACAGTTGACACAGGACAAATGGATATGGGAGTATATTCTGGTGCTTAACAGTAACAGATGCAATCTGCCAATCTCCCATAAGTGAATACGAAACCAGGTGAAAACTGACTCTCTAGGAGGGCAACACTAGATTTTGCAAAATGGATCAGTTCTTTCAAGATCTAGTCCTTCCCAGTTCCCAGTTGTTTGCGTAATTAGCTATTTTTAGCAAATGCTAATGTTTTAAGGATTTTATCAACAATTGCTAAGTGTTTTGTTCATTTGCGTACTAATTCAATTCAAGAACTCATAGAGCCTACCTCCCTCCTTCCTCCATCCATGCTTACACATTTTGTAGTTAAAACTCTAGGCTCCCACGCCTCTAACATCGTCTCGAATGTCTCACATTGCACTTATCTTGTATTTGAAACTCCATCAACATATGTTTTCATGCCTCTAACATCACCACCTAATGTCTCCACACCTGCGCTAATCGTGCATGCAGACATATTTCCACATTCCTATTTAGACGAGTGGAAATGAATAACTATCGAGGTTTGCTTGGGAATAACGTCTTGTCTAATATGCACAAATGGGATTTTCAGAATGAGTTTTCTAGTTTGGTCAAGTGACTTGATAGCTTGAGCACCATTTGATAACATTGCCCCTAGACGCATGGTCGAACCTGGCTTGTTCGAGCTCGGCTCATTGATAGCCCTTCTTACTTAAATGTGTCACGGATTGCAGGGGGGAGCTCAGGGGTGGTAGTCTGGATATGAGTAGGAAGCAGTGGCCGCTGGCCAGCAAGGTGGATGCAGTAGAAAGAGTGGTAGTTGTTCGGCATGTGGTGATTGGAAAGGTCCTCTCGTATATGTTGGTAGTGCATCCTTGTAGATCTGCGTAAGATGGACTTGGCAGTTGACATGAGCGGGGTGGATCTATGTGAGCGTTTCCTGGTGCACAGGCATCCAGGCCAATTTTTTTAATAGTGATTACGTGCTATATTGGGTTGCCCACCAGGTCCAAAGAATATCTAACTGCATCCGAGCCCAGCGAAAACTACATTGGATGTGGCATTGTTTTTAAGAGGCATTAAGAAATGGCTCATCATTAGTTGGACGCTGATAATGAGGTCAAATTGTTAATTTTAAAGGGTATCCAAGATTCCAGGTCAGATCTATTTTGCAAATGTCAATTGATATGTCAAATTATATATGCCAAGAATTGCCTAACACATTACCATTAGTACATTTTTAGTTGAAATTACATACATTGTTGCATTGATGTTGAAGTTGTGCGCCTGGATTATTCTTCTCTAGCTATGACCTGGGCACTAAGTATTCTACCGATGACATGCTAGATGCTCCTATATGCCTCAAACTAATCCCATGCCATATTAACATCATTAAAGCAAGTCCAACAAACTATTATAAGTGGCAACACAATAATAGTCAGAGTGACAAGAACTGGAGTTATGTTGTCAGTACTTTATTATGTCTATCTCAAACCTTCTTGGTCCACCTTCATGGTTTAAAAGATAGGAGCACGCTCGGTTCTCATTTATGGAAATACCTTTAAATATTGAAGGAACTGAAGTTCCAAAGTAAACTGTTCTCTTAGGAAGGTCCCATATCCAGTCCCTTGGAACATCAACTGGGTTTCGGCTTGAGTCATGATCAGCAAATACCTGCAGTATAACATTTGAATAGTTATAAGTAAACTTGATATCAGGAACATTTGCAACTTCTATTAATGGAAATATACCACTTAAACTAAAGTCAGATGTATCTACTTTCAACCATTACCTCATTTACTTGAAAATATGTCCCATTGAGTGGAAAACTTCCTCTCATAGCTGTTCGGCATGGTACCTATTTGAGTTTAATCAACAGAAAAGTCAGAGTCTACCATTTTAAAGATAATCATACGCAACCTCATTGGATCATTGATAATTGGCATACTGAACTTCTGTACATACTACGGTGCATAATTAATCCAGGGAGTTCACAACCAGATACCATCCAACTACAGCATGTTTAAAATATATTCGGTTTCATCATAGTGTGGATAGTATGTACAACATGGGATATGGCGGATCAACCAAATGCAATTTAAGCAATCGCAATGTTTCTTGACTTCCACTGCAAGGTCACAATGAGGGAAGTCATTGATTTGCTTCTCACGCACTCTGAAGGATCAGGCCAATCGATCTCAGTGTCATGCACAAACACCAAAACAGTACACCCAGTAATACATCACACTATTAGTTGAGACAGGAAGGATTTAACATAAGCCATTTCTTCTCCATTATAACACTCGATATCTATCAGCTGTTCACGCTTTTAAGACTACTAAGAATAATTTTCTAGTCTCTTCTTACTCTTCTCCCTGGAATATAACTTGTAAACCTTCCTACAGGACATCTTACAGGCCGGCTACTAGTATAGATCTTTGATTTGCCCCCACAATGTATTTGCTGCTACCAAACCAAGCTATGTGCACAACTTGACCTGACCAACCAGCTAAAACATCTTAACATGACCAGGCTGCCAATTGAAATGCTTGTTTGAATAAGAAACAAGGGAGTCAGCTGGTTCCTGGTTGGAAATAAAACAAAGAAAGAATATCACATCTTGTTTCGAACAATATAAAGCCTAAGGCTCTGTTTGGCATCCAAGTTTCCCTAAAACCAAAGTATTATAAAACTGCAGTATTTCCATGCCTAGGCAACAGATACTTCACTTTTGGAAAAGGTGGTCCAGACCTTTTTTCTATGAAGTACTCCCTCCGATCGGAAATAACTGTCGGCAATTTTGTACTAGCTTAGTACAAAGTTTGTACTAAGTGCCCGACAGTTATTTCCGATCGGAGGGAGTATATAAAAACAGAGTTATTGCTAAAGCATAACACCTCAAAGTTAAACCATGGTATTTTTAGAAACCAAAGTATTTTAAAAAATGACGCTGCCAAACGCACCCTAAGCACGAAACATACATACTAGCTAAAACCATGAAACTTCAATAGCACATCATATCTGATACAGCTGTCTAGGCAACAGATAGATGTTCCACCAAAAGGTAAGTTCAACTTGCTACAAAAAATCAGCTTGTCTATCAGATTATAAGTATGCTTACACGATAAGTAAATACTGATTATCAGAATAGCCTTTCCAATGAATACTTTATCTGAACAACTTATCTGCCAACTATGAATCGTCCAATTGGATTGGCATCTTTGGTTCTTCAAACCGTTTGGATTCTTTACCAAGGCGGTTCGAAGAATTTTCTTCCATGTTTTTTCTTTCTGTATATTTTCTTTAACGCTTCATTAGGATGGAGGATAGGGAATTTCGGAATATGAGACACAGCAAGAAGATGTCACGTACTCTGGATTCCCACAGGATGTTAAATCATAGGAAGTTTACAAATGCTGTTTTTTTTATGGTTTTTAGGAACCAGCACCAAATTTTGAGAAAAACAAGTCCTTGGAGGGGGAGGATGCATCGGATTTATCGAAGTAAAATAAATTGAGGTTTGAGCTCATGTTGACTTTATTATGGAATTAGGGCATAGGAATGCAATCCGTAGGATGTTAAATCACAGTTGTCATTATTACTCTGGCAAATATTGCATAAATTAACAACGTACCAAAATTGTTCCTCTGACTTTCTGAGCCTGAGCCTCCCGTGTACTGTTGCAACTAAAGCATGCACTGCTGTCACATAGTTTACCGCTCTCATAGGAGTTGCAAGATGTCTTAGGTGCGTCAGTTGACTGAGCTGTTTCACCTGTTTTATATTTAAATAAACATCAAGAACCCTCGATTATACAGGAGTATGGAAGCCATAATACTTATATGTGCTTCGTACCTGGGGTCCATATAGAGAGCAGATACGGGCAAGGGTCATCACGCTCTCTTTGGTCATACTGCACAAAGTAAGAAATATTGTCATTATGATCTTAATTCCTGATTAGTACAGTTTAATTTCAACAATGTGTTATGAACTCACTCCTTCCAGAAGTGGATGTGAGTCTGGCAGTTCATAGCTGCAGCCATGTAGAAATAGAGATGTCAAATAATAACATTTCAGATATAGATCCTGTGTAAACTTCTCGAATATAACAAAACATGAGGGTACTATAATTATCATCAATGATACTGGATTTATGGAAGACGGGACATACACTTGATGCTCTGTTCTTAGGCGACTAATATTCTTGAGCTTAGGAGTTGGGATAGATGCAGCTTCCGGAGTTATCGCAACCAAGGCACTTGACATATCAGCATCTTCAATTTCAATGTTATTGACTTGCATATAATTCTTGAGATTCTGTGCGAACTCATCGAAATTAAGCTTGATTGTAGGAATTTCTTCAGGATCTTCGAAGAAAAGATCCTCTATGGCTCTCTCTTTTATCTCTGCTGTCTCTGGTTCTGGTTCCGGACTTGCGGGCTCTTCAATGATTGGCTGGCGATTATCCAAAACATGGTCATAGGCATGTGCATTCCAATCAATTTGATTTACAGGCCTAGAACTTATATATGGCCGGTGGCAGCTCTCTGCAGCAATTGGGTTTCCTGACGTAACTAAACTCTTCTCTTCAGGTCCGGGAAGAGCAAGCCTAGCACTGTATGAAAACAAACTTATTAGCGACATACAGCCATCCATCTTGCGAGAGCTAATAGCTACACTGGATTTGTCAAAGCTATTGAACTAGAATAAATTCCTCTCCAGCAACCCAATTTTATGCAGTTGCTTCCGTCAAGAAAGTACATAGATTGTTATCCACACAAGGGAGGTATTGTAGCTACCAAATTTGTTTCCATGTGACTTTAGCCACCAAATAACACACTGCAATACTAGTTACACAAAAGAATAGATCCCACAAATATTTGATTAGCCTAGTAGAATGTATATCAACATACACATATCTTCAGACATTACCTCGCAAACGCACTTGCAAAGTGCTTACATTCAGCTCTCATTGGGCACGCATTGCAATTCGGCTTACTTTTTGTACAGAACACCTGACAAGGAAAACAAAGTAAAACAATTTCAATTTCGCGCAGTAAGCCAGTTATTAAATTTTGCTTTACTAAATTTGATATATCTCATGTTTACCTTACCAAACGTTATCATTTGATAGTGAAGCTCGTACCTGCACAATGTAGATTGTCACTATATACCTGCAGATAATTGACCTTTTCCAAAGTAAATATTTAACAGGGTTTCTGAAACTTACAATGTCCGCTGATCAAGCTTGCATAATCGAGGCCAGAGGTATTTCTGTATGTTCTCCAGCATCGGATACCTTCAGCAGTGGATGATCATATTTCGTCATTTGTGTGAATAGTACTCAAACCAACTGCAACGAGTGAGGACACTTACAGCTCCAAGAGATGCAACTGAAGAGACTCAGGTAAGGGTTGAAGTGGCACCCATCCAAGCCTCACACAAATTCTACCAACGTTTGTGTCCACCTACACAATTAAAAGATACAGATAAATCTCCAGAATGAAATGAATAATTATTAACAAAAATTAGGAGAGGGAGAACATACAGGGAAAGCCATATGATGGAGTGTCAAAAGACGAACACACTCTACACTCTTGAGTCCAAGTCCTCTAATACTTAAGAGGTACTCCCTGAAATAGACACAATAAAAATGTTTTAAATGCCAAAACCATTCAACAACAGAATTTTACATGCATTTAGCACATCGCCACAATGCCACAAAATATAAAGATGGGATGCACTTAGTGCAAACATCTAAATCAGTTGATCATGTAAACTTCCCACTTGAACAGTCATACAAGACAATTGGATGAACTACATGGTTGAGGTCACATGGGTCAATAAATTTTAGAATAACCATGCCACATGTTAAAATCCCTTTTCAGCTCCCACCATCTCCAGACCCTATGAGTCCATGCCTCTAAAGTACTGAACTGTTTCTTCCATCTCCAATTGAATTCCCTCTTATCAAGCTTCTATTTTTTAAAGGATAAAGAGCACCAGATACTACTTCTGACTCAAAACAAAAATGACTAGTCTATTTTGCCGTTCCCAAAATGTGACTTCAGTTTTTAATGTCAAACAGGATATGTTAGCCTATAAAGCATTTCGTAATGATATGACAATTAATCTTCTTGTGACCGGTATATCTCTAATCTTATCTGTGGCTAAATATAATAAGATTTGAGTGGACGGAAGAACTGCACACCTACACAGGAACCCTGCACTATTCTGATTTGATCAATCAAGCCCCTTAGTCCAGATTTTGTTCAAGTAGAGGCATTTATACAAAACACAGTCAGCGATGCCCTTTTAAGAGTCACAGCTGATTTGACATACTAACTACAATTCAATCAGACATTATACTTTTGCATAGCATATTGCATCAAAGCAACATCAGATCCTGTCCAGGAAAGACACCTAAGGAAAGTCAAAAATGGAGTCGGCTAGGAGAGAGATCAGGAAGGAGACGACTTGATCTCGGAAAGTGAGTTGAAAAACAATTGGGATAGAATACTTGGGAAGAGTTCAGGAAGATTAGGAAAGCATGGATCAGATAAATCTACTGGGAGGTTTCCTAGTTAAACAATAATAGGTCAAATTAAGAGGTAGGAGTAATATTTAGGTGTTGGCTGTGTAACTTTTGAGGGAATCAAGCAAGAAAAAGCTATATTTACTCAATGTTATTCTCTCTCTCAAACCAATTGTTCACAGCGGTAACTGTTAGTTCGGTAACTTTTGAGGAAATCAAGCAAGAAATATGAATCTGTTCTCTTGTCTCAACCTACGTCTAACCAATCTCTTGCCACCATGCTGTCTGGTTATCGTCATTTCTTCAGTTATCCCATTGTGAGTGAAGATTCAAAAACAGTAACACAGACCAAATTCCATTCAGCTACCAAAACAGGAAAAATCTAGCAATGAAGCCCGATTGAAACAAAAAAAATCAATGGAAGGCCTCGTATAATTTTTAGGACTTTTACGGTACACTAAAATGAATATGGACTAACCGTTCATTCTAATCAAATGGACAAAATTAGTTGGTACTCCAGCTTAGATATCTAGGAGTACCACCAAAAAACAGTTAAGTACTCTGATTTGAAGGCTAAATTGGTAATCTACATGGCAGCTACGGAGTTACATACTTTATACAGAGCGTGCGAGAAAAGTAAGCATGGGCCGGTTCAACTAAAGTGGGCCAAACCAGCACAAATAGTAGGTCATTTCCTGCTAGTGGGCTGAAATAATATCAGATATTTAAGTAAAAAATCAAACGGAAGGGTGAGCCACGGCCCGGGATGGTCAACCCGTAGCACCGCCACTGCCGCTAAGCGCGAACCAGCCGGCCGGAGACCAGCCAGCCAAGAAATTACAGGATGCATGCATCACCAGAAGACATTGATTCTTGATGAAATCAGCATGCGGGAGTTGCAAAAATCCAAAGAAACACGATGCCCATCGATGAACATATTACCAACAGCTTCAAAGTATCATTTTTTTCCCCGCAAGATGCCCAAGATCTAGATGCAGGCTACTGCTTGATTGCCTTCAGCAGCGAAGTAAAGAACATGTTGCAGTTGCTGTTCAAGGAATGGTATGTGGCAGAGGATCGGGAGTCCTCACCGATGATCAGGGCGCCAAGTATTCATCAGCCAGGAGGTGCCGTCAAATGTGGCACACATATGGTTGTGTGAGATTAGGGAAGTGACGGCGTACACTTGATCGGGATTCGGTGCAAGATTAGGGACATGAAAATTATCCTTACATTAACGAGACAGAAGTCCAAAGTGCCCTTTTAAATGAAGGGTTAGATTTGGTTGGTACTCCAGGGTACCGTGAAAGTGCTCATATTTGTTCCTCAAATAGTGATGACGAGACAATGTGTAGAACAAACAAGTAGTGTTATGAATGTTAGATCATATATAATGATTTAGCTTACTTTGCTTTGTCTGGATCCACATAGCGCAACCATTCAAGATCAATGGACCCATGGTCTGTCACCAACCGGTTTAGAAATGCCTACAATGAAAATTGATAAAGATGAGCATACATGACAGGACAATGATATTCCAACAAATAGGCAAATCTAGATTGAATTGACATACTTACTTTTATACGCTCCGACAGCATGTTATTCATCCCTCGCTCTCTAATTGTGTCAGATATTTCCTTTACATCTATTTGCCTTATTGTTTCCCAATCAAGTGCGTCTTTTGCATTCTGACCTCTTTCTTCATTTCCGCGGTTGGCAATAACTTCTTTTCTTAAAATATCCCAATCATATGTTCTCTTTTTATGAGCCCCAACTCTTGCCTTCTTTGTTTTTGATTTGTCAGCAAGAATTTCAGGGAAAGCCTTTTTAGTATCTTGGGGTTTCTCTATCGAATCTGAAGCAACACCCTGTAGGAGTTCGAAATTTACTTTCTCGCTTTGATCTAGGGTTGACGAAAAATGACCACCGTCCTTGTTTTTTAAAAGTCCAACATTACCATACTGGTGGCTACATCCTGACTGATGCTTTTCACCTCCAATTTGATTTGCTTTGGTAGTAAATTCCTCTTGCAAATTAGGAGTAACATGCTGTTCCACAAATGCAGCTACAGCATCATTTGTTGAAAGATTATTTTCACTGGACTGCTCCTTAGCAAATGAAACCGCTGAACTTGACGGATGAAAATATGTGTCCATGATTGGTGAAATGAAGTCAACTCCTCGTGTCGTCGCAGAAGGGAAATGAATTTTGTCCTGACTTAAAGATCCATCTATATCATATAAAAGGGCAGTTAAAGAATCAGCCATTTTGGTTTTATCACATTCAATTCCAGGAGAAGATAAAGGACAATCAAATCTAGTCTCAGCTGCTGTGGCATTGGAATCATCTGTTCTATAAAGGCCAGTGCATATTGAGTGCTCTAAATAACTGGCATGTCTTATATCTGGCAGATGAGCTTGGCCATTCTGGTGACCAGAGACAGAAGCATGAAGTGGTTGATGCTTGCTGCTGAGATGATGTACTTCACTGGGCATTGACCCCTTGTTTGCACATGGCTCTGGAAATCGATCATATTCCGATAAACCAATATTTTCATTAAACTTGCTTTTTAGCTCTTGCATCCTTAGAAGTTCTGTATATGTGGTGGAATTGCTCATACCATTGGACATATTTCTGCCAACAAAGTCTTCTGCTGTAAAATTTACGGATGTGCTAGGAAACATATGATCAGTCATGTGAAACAGATATTCTGGGGAACTTTGAGATGAAATGGCAGAGTTTTGTGATGAAACAACATCCTCCAATGCCACATCTTCAGCTTCAACAACACTTTCAGTCCCTGCGGCCTGTTTCTTTCTCTCATGCAGTCTAACCGATAGTGCCCCATAAGAATTATAATGAACTCCTGCTGCACAGTCTACTCCATCTCCAGGAGAATTTCCGAACAATCCAATACTGTTGCTTCCCTCGTTTTCTTCTGTTGTAACTAAGGAGCCTGTTGTGTTACTCGTCTCTTCAACAAGGATACCGCCCTGCAACTTGACAGAATCACCAAACAATCCAGAACAATCTCCATTCTCTTCTGGCATGGCATGAAACATCCTACTTGCAGGTATTCTAGAAACTTCCGGCTTTGCAGGAAATTTTGCAGCGAGAGCCATAAATGCAGAGCTACAAAAATTAAAGACAACAGTCAGACAAACAACATAACCACAGAATGCTAGTCACAAACAGCTTCTAATTCAAATAGGTTGTAAGCTTTATTTTACCTAGAAAGATGGTCTGAAACATTCTGAGTAAGAAAAACACCTACTACTGAATCCACAACTGATCCTTTCCAAGGAGAAAAACGTCGATCTCCTGCAAATGGACAGAGGTCATTCAAGAGTTACAGCCATAAAGTGCCTTCCTGCAAACCCGTAAACACAGAACTGCATCCAATACTGCACTCAGGAGTTTGAACATGAGAGCAGGTCAGGTTTTGGAATCCTATACATGGACTCAAACTATATATGGAAGAACATATATATATATAAGACCCTATCAGGAGTACTGATTTGAAATAGTAGCAATACCTTGAACTAGATGCATGCGAGCAATGAATGAATCAATACGTCCTCGGAATATTTTTCTTTCTTCATCAAGCCATTTCTCCTTGTCCTTATCCATCCCTTCAGAACCATCAACCATATCCGGTTCCATTAATAACTTCCACATTAGCGCAGTTACTGGATCAAGGTTCACTCTGGCCCGAGCAGGTTTTGTTTTCACTTTCCCCTCATATGGAACAATTGCACCAAATTCTCCTTTGTAAGGGACAAGAGCACCATGTGGCTCAGGTGATCCAGTGTCATCTGATTTGTTTATGTCTAAGACTTTCATCTTTTGAATTATGAGATCCAAAGGATCCACCGCTAGAGCTCCAGGAAAGCTTTCGCCAATTTTTTCTGTATCAACCGCATGATGTCTAGAGACACTACAAATATCCTCATTTTGTAATCGATCAGTATGGCTATCTTTGGACTTAAGTTCTGTACCAACCACCTTTTCTTTCCTTGGACGGCCTCTAGGCTTTGGCATCACACCAGGTTTTATTTCTTTTCTGGGCCGTCCTACTTTTCGCTTCTCACTGGCTTTAGCTGCAGTGGTTTCTCCACAAACCTCCACTTGATGATTCTCATTTCTCAGAACATCAGTACCTGCTGATGAATTTATTGGATCAGTAAGGAGCCTAATAACTTCTCCAGAACTCTCCAGTTGGCAACTAATTTTTTCCAGATTGGCATTACGTTTTGATTGGGTTGTTGGAATGACGGGGGAACTAATTTGTTTCCCATTGATACTTCTACCAAGCTCGTCAGAAGGACCAACGCAGAAACTATTGCGAGTATCATCTTGAGGGGAAGTGTTACGCTTATGCAGTTCAGCCGGCAAATCTGGTCCTACTGTGTTGCCTTCCAAAAACTGAAGTTCATGACTTCCAGTTCTCGGATTATAGCTTTGGCTTCTGAGGATGGTTGGATTACTAGGCAACTGTGTAAACTTTTCTGTCATGAGCCTGAAATGTTTGTCAGGTGCTTCAACAGAATCCCTGCATACAGTGCTATGCATAGCAGGTCTGTAATGGTGTTGCATCATTTCTGGTCTTTTAACCATGGTGTGTCCTGATGCTCCAAAACTAATCATTCCTCGGGAAGCTCGTGATTTCTCACGGGCTATCAATCTTTGAGCATCAGCTAAGGTAAACACATTAGAGTTGATAGCTGAAACCACATTTGTATTCCGATTGTTGGACAAATACATAGATGGGGTAGAAAAGTTACCCACAGCTCCATTCAGACCGTTACTATGATTATCTGTTCTCATTCTTTTGTAATTTTCAGGAAAATATGAGCCCTGAGAGGTTGCAGAATGGCAAGCATCTATAGATGTCCATCCATTCCTTTGCTGGTCGAAATTCACACCTAATGAAATATGAGCACCATTGGAAGCAATATGTTCTCCTCTGGTATCCAGTACATGCATATGTGATGAACCGTGAGTACCATGAGGTCCAAGTGCACCACCTGTTTGCATGTAAGAACTGGCCGTAAACTTCAAATAGCTGTCTATCGCTGTGAGCTCACTCAAATTTGCTATCATGGAATGCCCTTCAATGTGCTTGGGCGGTGAGATGGGGTTTTGTGTGGATCTGTAGCCATGTGACATTTGGTCGGTTGCCCAAGCCTCTCTTGAGTAAGGATTGGGATTGAAATTTTCCCTCATTGCGACCCCTTCGGAACACTGAGCAGTCATAACTGAATTTTCAGGAATCTTGTGACAATTCATCATCTGTTTGTCCATTTCTGTTTCTCTCACAGAAGCTTGTGGAGAAGAAAGCAAGTATTCAGTAAAATTAGTTGGCATGCTCTGCATTAGACTGATTGAACTGTTGAGATCAGGTAAATTTCTGCCTGGCATGCCAGTACAGCCCTCTAGCAAGGGATCTTTTTGTAATGTTCCCGTTATTCCTGACTGAAAAAATTGTGCAGGCCTGTCCGCAAAATTAGCATACCCATTTTGCATCTGATCTGTAGAGCTATTGAGGTCCAGTAATATTCTTTTTGGCATATAACGTGCAGGCAAAAACTGTGCATTGGCCATTTCATTGGCTGAACTGTAAATTGCTGTTCCTGTATTATCTGCAGGCAGTAACTGTGCACCAGCCATCTGATTTGCTGAACTGTACATTGAACTGGTGGTAAAACCCACATGGCATGGTAACTGGGTTTGGACATTACTTTGACTGGTAGAAGAATCGGATGGTTGATAATCCTTGGGATCGGTAGATACCAGCTGAGCTTGATATCCAGGATGTGTGCTCTCTCGTGGAACATCCCCATCAATGTTCAGACACCGCTTAGCTGATTTCGGCTTAGATCTGCTGTGTGAATCCCCAGTCTGTTCTGGGGGAGGTTGGCATGCTGGTGCATTCTTGCGGACATATTTTCTTTTGCCAGATGGTTTTTCTTCCTTTGCCTTGGCAGGCTTCGGAGTTGCAGACTTAGGGGTCTTTGGCGGTTTGAAGACCTTTGGCCTGTGCTTTTTCCTCTTAGCCTTTGGTGGTGGAGTGTTGTTCAAGTCAATAACTTCAGTTGGTCCAGCACCATTTTGAATGTCTTCAATTGCCCCAGCATCAGCTCCAGTGACTTCAATTGGCCCAGCAGCACTCGTAATGCCACAAGGATGATCAGACTCTTTCCCCAATAATGCAACCGCGCTATTTGTAGTCTGGACCTCTAAAGAAGTGTCCAACTGAGATGACATCATACTTGAGAAATAAAGATCGCCTGAGCTCTGTGTTTGAGGAAGCCATTGTCCAAAATCCTGCATATTTACTGTGTCTTATTCATCTACCTGGTGCGTTTCTATCAAGCTTTTTTTCACTGATCAGGAGCAGCAAGACTGGATCAGGCAGGGCCACCTATTTGGTCTCCCAGTCTACAGTTCTGTACCTGCAAAATATCAAGGAACACTTCATCAACCTTAACTACACAGATAATGAAGAACTGTCAGATATACACAACGAATACATTGTGAGTATCTAAAGTATACTGTTTCCTCTGTCCCAAAACAAATGACTTAGTTTTGTCTAGATACGGATGTATCTAGACGCATTTCAATCCCTAGATACATCCGTATCTAGAAAAAGTTAAGTCACTTATTTCCGAACCGAGGGAGTATACTAAAGCAAGAAGCTAATTATCACTTTATCAGTGGCCAACGTGAAACCCCTGACACTCGTATCAGAACAACAGAACAAAAAGGAACAGAAAAAAAGTATGCAGCTGGGTAATCCAAACTATTTTTGTTAGGGTCTTCCACCCGCCATGGTGTGTGGTATGCACCCTCCATTTACTCCCCCTGAAATTCACATGGCCGCATTTGTCCTCTAGAGCAAAAGCATTGGCGTACTTTAACTGCCCTGGCGCAAGAAGAAACATGGGAACTCATGTGCCCCCCACCGCTCCCAGTTGGAGCTGTGTGGTTGCAGTTTCTGGCCATGGTCCTCCGGAAATTCATTTTTTTCTGTGAAACTACAGCTCCCAATCAAGAACCAAAAAGATCACAGGCTGAACTGCGAAACTGCAATTGATAGGCATTCAACGTTCCGCACGAACAATACTAATTTCTATCATATCCGAGTTTCAATTCCACCGATCACACCTCTCAATCCGAAAAATTTGATATTTCAGCACCAAAGAAACAAACTTTCCACTCGACGAATCTCAGCTTTCTAGTAAAATCATGGGCGAAAACTCTAGACATGAGATTGGGAAACCCAAGAACGTACCTCCCACTCGCAGCTCCAGGGGAAAAAGGGACGAAAGGCGCCGGTGGCAGAGGACGGCGTGGCGCCGGCGGCGACCCTCCAACCCAACCTGCCTTCGCACTCAACGGGGAGCGCGAGCAAGGTCGAGGGCGGCTGGCCCGCAGGCGAGACGGATCGGGAGTCCGCGTGAGGAAGAGAGAAGGGGAGAGTAGGGGAGAGTGGGGGCGACTTGGGCGTGAAGAAGGATCGAGCGAATCGAGTGGAGGAAGGCAGGCACTGACTCGGTCGAGTGTGGATTCTTCATCTTTTAGGGAAACGGAAGAGGAGGGAGGGGACAAATGGTGTTAGGTTGACAGACAGAGCAGTGAGGAGAAGAAGATCGCTGGCGTGATTTACCACGAGGGAAAAGATCTCCTGCGGCCATAAATAAGCAGCCAATTATGCGGCTATTCTAGGCCGTGCTGCTTTACTTTTTGTGATCTTGTCATAACGATTGCGCAGCCTTTACTTTAGCCGCAGCGGATCACGGCAGAAGTCGCTATCAAGCTACCCGGTCAAATGGACAAGTGCTCGCGCGCCGTCTTATTTGAAATATTATATTTTTGAGTTATTTTTCGCGTCTAGCTTAACGGTCGACTTTGTTATCAAATTTTCGACCGTTGAAGCTAGCCGATAGGACTTCTCGCTTATCGTTGCAAGTGATCTCGCTAGCCATATTATATAACATGTTATTTTAAATTTCTTATGCAAGCTATCAATCCTCAACTATAGTTGCATCTGGTCATTTGTCCTTTTTGAGCTACCTCGAGGACTGTACTAGTTGAAAGTTAACATTATTCTTTGTGTCTAATCCCAATGATCCACTTCAGTGCTAATTTTTCAAGTTGTCATTTTAAATGAGTTTAAAATTTACTAATGATATGAAATGTTGGTTGAATTCTTAATAATATTTTGTTAATTTAGTTGGATAGAGGTTGATGGGGCTATGAAACTAAGGCACCGACATGAATCGTGACTTTTGTGTGTTTAGCCAAAAAAATCCATAGTCACATATGTTCTATATCTTATATAGCACACGATTACTGAATGTTATATGTCTGTAAAAATTGTGAGTTAAGGACTGTCCTACTAACATAAAGCATCCATTTATTTATGAACATATGACTCTACATAAGTTGTACTCCTCCAAATTCAGCTTAGATGTATATTTTTATCTTCATATATTTTTGTAAAAATCTCCCGGACTCACACCCTTCCCTCTCTCCCTTGATCTTCACATTACTCTTGCTTCTTCTTCATGCCTCTCTCGTTCCTTTCTCCTTCTTTCTCTCAACGTCACCCTCCATCTCATTGACGTTCCCTCTCCCCACCCCGCACTTCAATGATCCTTCACCGATGGTGCCAAGTGGCATTGACAAAAGTGGCCTTGCATTGCATGTATGTGCCAAATGCGGTTGGCGGTTGTAAGCGGCGGCATGTCCATCAATCTTGTGACGGTGTGGCTTGTAATGTGGGTGATTCAATGACTATCCTCCTATATAGTATGGTTGCGCCCACTAGTTTTTGTTGTTTTGTCTTTGATGTGTGCCGACGGCGCGTAGTAATGAAGTAGAGTATCATGCTTGGTAGAACAAGCTACACATGATATTCGGTATATAGGCTCATCTCTTTTTTCCCTATGTCATCGGAAAATGGTTGAAAAATGTTCATCCCATGTGCATAATTTTATATATTTTTGTAATGTTAAAATCAAGTAAGGGTATATTAGCCAAAATTATATTTTGATGTGATTTATCCATGTTATTTTGCCTTTCGGATACATCCTTTACAAGTGTACTACCTAAGTTTTGCTTCTAGTATTGGATCGCCATGCGGGATATTTGTCATGGCTAGGTAATTAGAGGTGGACCTAAATTATCTATCGGCTATTTAGAGCATATCCAACTACTTACAAAGCTTCTAACCCTTCTATGAGTGCACATTCCCACCTTAATATAGACGATTCATTTTGATTAGACTCTATGAAATTGTATGACGCACCATGTTTAAATGGGCTTATTTTTTGTCATGATCCACTCACATATATTACTATATTCCCTCGGAAGTAAGTGGTAGTTACAATTATGTCCTGGATAAAGTCATTCACCGACTCCTCGGCGTAAAACTCCTCGTCATCTAGGGTCGACGGTAAAATAGTTCATGTTATTGTTGTGTCTTAACTGACTTTATAAGAATTATTATTGAATGAGACAACATAAATTGACCAAATCTTTTCTGATTGTTAATTACTGAATAGTTAACTTTATTTTCTCCCTCGCACATCGTAACATAATATGTAACAAATTAAGGGTCGGCCTTTATAGATGCCCGGCTAGGTAGGAGAGAGAATTAAACTGACTTTCATAAAAAACATATTATGAGTAAACATATACTCTTATGTTATATTTGAATATATAGTTTGTGAGTAGAGTGTAAGGAAATCAAAACAATCATGCTCTTAACCGGAGTAGGGCTAAGATCCCACATATCTTTTCACATTGGCTTCTATTAGTTAACTCTTCACATAGTCAGTCTAAAACCACATTCCATTATATGAGCTCATTTTTTATTTGGCTTACAAGATAGAAGATCCAACGACCCACTCTACCTTCTAGCACTTACCAAGGACACTTAATGTCACGCAAACTTGGAAGCAAATAAACCGAGAACGTTGTTGGGAAACAAATAATTATCTTTTAGTGCTTACCTAGCATACCATAGATATGGAAGAGTATAATGATGGTAATTAGCACTAGCTTTATTTATTTAAATGCATTTTATTATTGCTATTTTTAGCAGGGAAGTGCCTACTGTAAGATGTACATAGACCACGATGATTACAGCTCACCTGAACAAAGGATGGTCGGTGGTGCTCTGATGTTTCATGCACATTGCACTATGCACTCTACACCTTGGATGAGTTTATGTACACTTTTGTGTAAATATTCACTTGTTTGTTTATTAGACTGCAGTGTAGACCTTTGAACCGTTTAGGTTTAGCCACTCTCTTTTCTTGGAAGATAACTTGTCACATTGTTTATAATATCCCTATATATTCATAGAAAAATCATACATGTGCTACAGGAGCACATTTTGCACTTAAAAACTTGTGAACTTTGTGATCTAAAAGAAGGTAGAGTGAAACACAAATATATGCACCATTTGTTTTTAGGACATCATACAAATATGTATACGATTTTACACAAATGCAAGTGCACAACGTAATGTCATATGTACACATATTATTTTCTAGGAGCCACAAATTATTAGTTCCATTCGGGTATGGCACCGTTGTACAGTACATTTTCTAGGATCCACAAAATATATATATAAGTCAAAGTATAATGGTTACATTAACAAACAAATAAGTGAAAGCATATTTGTTATGTTATTTGAAGCACATAAGTATGAACCTTTTGTCATCCAAACACACTATGAGAGCTATATCAATGTATATTATAGAAGAAAATGAAGTGTATCCCTCCTTTCCAGGGCTTCTCATTGAGAAACTAGTAATTGGAAAATTACAACTACATATTTTTAATATCTTGTTTCTTGAGACTTGACAATCTTTTACCATAAGTAGCAAGAACACATGTCAAACAACACCCTTGATCAATGATCGGTTAGGATTAAATTCATGTAATGACACCTAAGGAGGCTTAACTGGAGCATATTGTGAAGGGAAATTTAGTTGTTAGTAGTGCATATGCTAACTTATGAGATTTACAAGCTTAAATATTAATTTTCACTAATTTGATTCTACAAAAAAGATACAATATTTTTTTGGTATCATTTGATCCATGTCTATTTTACAGTTGCATGACTAGATCGGTACAACCAGACTGCAATCTACAACATGATACATGTAACTAGCAGATCACCCATTCACCCCTTTCAAGTCCATTTTTAGATGTTGTGGGTATTAATATTGATAGAGAAAACATACTATCAATACAAAAAAAATATCAGATTAGGTTCCTCTATCCAATAAAATAGTATTTCTGTTTTTTATGTATTGTAGTTCCTATGATATGAATCTTATTGCTTTGATTGAGCTAGATAATATATAAGAAATATCAATATTTAAAAGTGACTTAATCAGTTATTTGCCAAGGTCTAATTCGCCATTTAATTCGAGTTCAATGATAACCGATGCCCAAACCCATGTAATTCACCATGGATCTCCAAGAGCATCAAGTAACTGTAAGATTTTAAAGCTATATTCAAGTGTTTAGGTCTAGAAAATTACATACACACAATGAGGAGAACATACAAGAAGCACACACAAAAATAATGTGAAAATGTCATTCAGTAGTATATCTTATGAGACAATTGTACTTACATACCTTTGCATAGTCAACTTGCATATATATGTTTGCAGATGAGTGATGCGAGGAAAGGTAGAAGTAGTGGCCTAAAGGGTTTGCGGCAATCGCCATCGGCCAAGGTGATGTTGGCGGAGAGGACGCGTGGGAGGAGAGGTATGAATGAGGAGAGGCTGATTCTGGGCCGTAGAAGAGGAGAGACGGATTCTAGGATGCGGTGGTTTGGAAAGGAAGTTTAGGAAGGCGGTCATGTGTCTGTGGTTTTTGTTATTATGATTTGATATTTTAAGATAATAGTTTTATGTTTTTTACAAATTGGGCAAAGGTTGAATATGGATTGTCACGGTATAGTCAACACAAATGTCGATGACATCATGCACGAAGGACTTCGCCACCTTCATCATCTCTACTAGCCTAGATTTTAGATGATTGTTCACCTAATTCTCTAAAGAGGAGTTCTCCAAAAGACAAGATACACATGTTGTGATCTTGGGCACTTCAGCATGATCATGCCGCTCTTCCTACAACAAGCGCCAAAAGACTATCAACAAGGAAGAATATGTAAGATAGAGAAGAGTGTATGGGAGCGATTCTAAGCTCGGTATGCCCGAGGATGCATGTCATGGAAATTTAGTAATCAACCTTTATGGTCAAGGAACCAACTTCCTCAACCAAATTTATCGTATTTGAATATGTATAACCTCTTTCGTTCTGACTTTGACCATGATTCCTTAGCATATTTTCCAAGATAGCTATCCTTAGCTACTAGAACAATTTTAGTCAAAAGCGCACCACTTGCAGCTGAGTAGAGGAACATACAAAACGTATAGTTCGATACAATGCAAAAACATAGCATAATCTAATCATTCACACCATGAGAGGGAAAACTTATCATCAGCATATTTATTCTTTTGCAAGAGGAAGCTAAATGATCGCTTTCATTTTGATAGAAAGAAAGATCATTTTTTATGATTTTAACAAGACTATAATATTTCTTCATAAATGATTCTTTTGTATTATCTCTAGAATTAATACTACCATTGGGTAAACACTTAAATACAAAAAACCCAACGCAAATTTGGTTCGGGAAGAGTATAATAGACTATGTCTAGCCAATAGCATGTTCACAAGAGCATATTCATTCTACGGAAAATGATGGATAACGAAATCCACAATCGATCATGTCCTTCAAGACGCACTATATAGCTTTACCACAGAAAGAAAAAGGTAGCATATTAAGTTTAATTATATAATTCTAAAGATTTTTAAACCTATGAATGTCACGTATTTCACAGAAATCATGCAACAATGCGCTTCTAGTGGTAAGATCACATGGTCTATCTTCTCAGCCACATCTTGGGTGTGGCCACATTAGGGAAAATATGTGATGCTTTTCCTAGACATGGCCCAACATGGTGGGCTTCTGGCCCCCTATAGTAGTGAATATTCTACTAGTAGTATTGCAAAGTAACCATTAGTGGCATATTTACACCTTTGTTTTTATGCTAGTGGTATTTGGTACCAGTGGCGTGTCTCAGGCACGCCACTGGTACTTTAAATATCAGTGGCATGTTGAAAGAGAATGTGCCCTCATGTGTGGTTTTGGTAATTAATGACAATCCCTATGGACTAATGTTTGCATTGAGTTATATTTGTAGGACTTATCCGTAGACAACGCTTGATCCATATGTTGGGTTCAAGGTTGTAAGAAGTTGAATATAAAGAAGATTATGTGATGATCAAGTTGTTATTCAAGGAGTGATCCGAAGATTGGTCATAAAGGAGTTGAGCCTATATAGAGTGTGTCTTGAGGAATAAGATGGAGTGAGCTCTCATGTGCATTCTCAAGACATCATCAATGTTGATCAAGTCAAAGCGCAAGTTCAAGATAGGCTTCCAGAAGATATCATTTGCTTGAAGCTCGGTGTCCATTTGGTGATAATGGGCATGTGAAGATATTTCTCTAGTGTCTCTCCCATAGTGATGTATGGGGGAGCAATCCGCAAGACTTCACCGAGCAAGCGCAATCAAGAAAGGTAGTCCAACTTGAGAAGATCAAGATCGTCACCTTCTAGCTCAAGTGGAATACACAAGGCAAAGGTATGTTCTTGATAGGGTTTCTTTCTTACCGGTCTCATAGTGTGAGAGACCGGGTTTAGGATCGATAGCCGTACTATCAAGAGGGGCTCTCGAGTGAGTAACTTATTCGTATCGTTCGGAGAGAGCTCAAACCTTTGCATACTTGGCATTATCTTTCTTGGTTCTTATTTGGGTTTTATCCAAATGATGTTTAGAGCTTGTGGTTAGTTCCATGACAAGCTCTAGCTCATCAAAAACGGATTTCGCATGAAACTCTTATTGCGTTTTTGATGTTTGGAGGTTTTGCCGGTTTGTCTTTGTAGAGAGGTCAAACCTTTCTTCATTTTGTTTTACCCTACTTGGTTGGACTATGATGTTTCTACGCATAGACTTGTAGAGCTCGTTGTTATGATTCCAACGAGCTAAAGATCATCAAAAACGGAGTCCGGATGCTCAAGTTATGATCGTTTTGGTTTCAACTGTTTCTACCTATTCCAGGGCCGGAGACTCCGGACTCGGATGGCCGGAGACTCCGGCCCAAAATGTGTTTTCGCCGTTTTTCGTCCGGAGTTTTGGCCCGGAACCTCCGGGTACTTTTCCAGGCCAAAGTCTCCGGCCCCTAGGGACCGGAGACTCCGGCCCAAGTCTCCGGACCTCGAAAACTCGAGGTGTCGCTCAGCGCAGAGATGGGGGCGGAGGCTATTTAGCCCCTGCCCGGAGTCTCCGCCCTCCAAAGGCCGGAGACTCCGGAGAAAATGGCCTGCAACGGCTATTTTCGTGGGGAGACCTATAAAAGGCCCCCTTCTTCCTCCTTGGGCTATGGCTACTCCTTCTCTCTCTCCTCCATTGTTGACCTTGAGTAGCTTGCTCTCCCTCTCCATTCCTCCCATGTTTCTTGCATCATTTTGAGGGAAAAGTGAGAGGAGATCTAGATCTATCTTTCCACCAATCAATATCCTCTCTAAGTGAGGGGAACCTTGTGGATTTGGATCTTGGAGTTCTTGGTGATTCTCCTCCTTTGTTCTTCCTCTCTTATTCCCCCATAAGCATTAGTTGCTTTGTTGGAATTTGAGAGTGAAGGATTTGAGCACTTGTGTTCTTGCCATTGCATTGGTTGCATCAGTTTGAGTTCTCCTCGGAGATTCGGTGGTGAAAGCAAGAAGCTTATTTCCTCTTGGGTTCTTGGAACCCTAGACGGCTTAGTGGATTTCTTGGGGAGCTCCAATTAGGTTGTGGAGATCTTTCCAAGCTTTGTGGTGCCTCCGTGGCGATTATTGGGAGCCTCCAATTGAGTTGTGGAGTGTGCCCCAATCTTAGTGGCTTTGTGGATTTGGGAGCCTCCAATTAAGTTGTGGAGTTGCCCCAAGCTTTGTGCGGGTTCGGTGACCGCCCTCAAGGGTCCCATAGTGGATCGGGTCTTCCATCTTGGTGGGAGGGCTCGAGGAGATTATGGTGAGCCTCCGTGGCGTTTGGGGAGCCTTGTGCCTCCACACCGCTCCAATGGAGATTAGCACCCGCAAGGATGTGAACTTCGGGATACATCATCGTCTCTGCGTGCCTCGGTTATTTCTATACCCGAGCTCCTTTACTTATGCAATTTACTTTGTGATAGCCATCGTGCTTGAAGTCTTATATATCTTGCTATCACATAGTTGCTTATCTTGTTTAGCATAAGTTGTTGGTGCACATAGGTAAGCCTAGTTTATTTAGGTTTTGTATGCTTGGCAAATTAAACGTTAGTTTTATTCCGCATTTGTCAAGCCACTCGTAAAAGTTTTTAATCACCTATTCACCCCCCCCCCTCTAGGCGACATCCGTGTCCTTTCAATTGGTATCAGAGCAAGGTCTCTCATTTTTAGGCTTCACCGCCTTAAGAGCAAAGATGTCGGCTAGGGGATTAGTGCACAATGACACCTTTATATTTGATGGCACTAATTATGATATATGGAAAATTTGCATGCTTAATCATTTTCGTGATATGGACCCAAATATAGAGAGAATTTTAGATATGGGTTTCTCTCCTCCTAAGGATTCCCAAAGTCTATCTTTAGGGGAGAAGAGAAACTCTTATCTTAATTCTTGAGCTTCTAATGTGCTTGTTGATTTTGTGAGCAATGCAGTTATTCTTGCAATCATGCCTTTCCGTAGCGCTCATGAGTTTTGGACAAAGATTCAAGACAAATATGATATGTCCAACAAGATTGAGGATGATTGTATTCCCTCCACTTCCGGCCGTGATGAACTCTCATCCACCTCACCAATGTGTGGCAAGACACAAGGTAACGATATGGTGAGTGGTGATGAATATTGCAATGTTGATAGTAAGCTTACTTGTGATGACCATTCATCTCTATCTCATTGCAATGCTTCAGCTTTGGACTTAAACACTTCTAGCACCATAAATGCTTTACATGCTTGTGTTGATAGTCCTTGCATATCATGTGCAAGTTGCATGAATAAATCTCATGATGATATGCTTGATTTGTCTTGTTTCCATGATAAAATTATATCTACTTCCTCTAGTTGTTGTGTGTCTAACAATGTAGAGGAAAACAATTATTCCATGGGCCAAGACAAGATTTTAATTAGAGCTTCAAGTGATTCTTCTTCATCATCTCTTGGTTCCCACATGTGCCTTATGGCTAGGTCTTCAAAGGTAACTCCTACTTTGGAACCCAATATATCTAGTGATGATGATGAGGATAATGAAGAAGAGGATGATGACTTTGCCTCTTTATTTGAGAAGAGTGAAATGTTTTTTCATGCTATTCGTAAGAATAAAATTGCTTGCTCTTACTTCTATAAGATTTTGGCTATTGCCACCGAGAGCAATAAAATTATTGAGGAGCATGAGAATACCATTTCTAAAATGCAAGGTCGTGCCCGTGATTACGCGGATGAGATCGCGGATCTAAAAGAAGCTCTTGAAGAAGAACAAACCACCAAGGAATCTCTTGAGGAGACCTTTACTTTAGAGTTATCTAAAATAAAGAAATCCTATGATAGAACTCTTGTGGTGGCAAATGATTTTGAAACTAAATATGAAGAGCTTGTAGTTACTTATGCTAAACTCCTTGAGAATGTTGTGCTTCTTAAAAATGACTCTAGGGTCATTTTGTGTGAGCCCATCATTCTCACCGAGTCGCATGAGCAACTTAAAGCTTCAAATTCAAATGAGCTTACTAAATTGCCTTCTCCGCTTTCCAATAGTGATGATGCTTGTGCTACTAACTCTACTTCTTGTGAAGCATCCATCTTGAAGGAGAATGTTGAGCTAAGGGCTCAACTTGATTTGCTAACTAGCAATTATGGGAAATTGGAAGAAAAACATGGAAAGCTCTCTAGCTCCCATGAGGATCTTCTAGCTTCCCATGATAGGCTAAAATTAGCTCATGAGGCTATTACGTCAAAGGTAACATCTAGTGAGCCTCATGTGGACATTTGCACTACTTCTCAAAATGCCATATTGCCTTGTGCTAGTCCTAGTAATTCATCCACTCATAGCATTGCTACATCTTGTGATGAATTACTTTCCTTTCCTTGTTGCTCTAACAATGAAGCTTCTACTTCCTCTAGTACTTGTGTTGTTACTAACCATGTAGAGGAAATCGAAGAGCTCAAGGCCCAAGTCTCTTCTTTGAAGAAAGACTTGGTAAAGAGTCATGAAGGGAAATCCAAACTCAACAATATGTTGAGTGTGCAAAAATCCCCCAATGACAAGAGTGGACTTGGGTTTATCTCTAACAACAACAAGAAGTCCATGGTTAACAAGAAGAAGAAGGGCCAAGGACAAGTCAAAGATCCGGCCAAGATTGTTTGCTTCAAGTGCAAAATTGAAGGGCACCATGTTAGATCTTGCCCTTTGAAGATGAAGGCACTAGTTGAGAAGCAACAAGGGAAGCGGCCTCAAGTTCAAGGCCATGCTCAACCTCGTGTTGAAGAAAGGTCACTTCCCAAGAAGAATTAAGCTAATGCTCCCATTGTGGAGAAATCAAGTGAGAAGAAGGTGAAGAAAAGAACATGCTACATATGCCGTGAAAAGGGTCATCTATCTTCTTCATGCACTATGGGTAACTCATCCAACCCTATCATAATTGATGATGCTTATTCACTTTGCAAGGATAAGGTTGGCAATGTGTTTGCCAAATATGTTGGCACTCAAAGTGGTGTCAAGAAAAGAACCATTTGGGTTGCTAAGCCTATTGTGACTAACCTCTTAGGACCCAACTTGGTTGGGAACCAACAAGCCAAAACTTGATCAATAGGTGTTTATTGGAGGGCATTGGAGACTTGGCTATATCATGAAGAATTAAGGGATCTTCATCAATATATTGTCTCAAGTCAAGTCAATTGGATTATCTTGTTTATATCATATATCTAATGTTCCTCTTTGCGGTAACATGTACTCAACTTATCTACATTGAAAGTTACTCGCCCCTTTTGCATGTGTTGGTTGTGTTCCATTACATGTGTTGGTATATGTTGTGCTACCTACTTGTTTTATTTTGATTAATCAATTATGTACTTGTGGGTTAGCACACCATGTATGTGTGTTTGTGTTTGAGCCTATTGCATCTTCTTTTATATTATTTGGCTCTTTTGAGAGACTAATGGACTATCCTATTTTAGGGGAGTGATATGCTTTGGCACTTCACAATCCTAAATATGTGTGCACATGAGGAATACCACTTAGTGTTTATATTTTAATTTATCTAGTCTCTATGTGGTATGTCATGTTCATGAGAAACTCAAATTCGATAATGTCCATTAATCTTCTCATATTGAATTTTACTTGCCTCTTGTGAAAATAAATGATTTATCATATTATGGGGGAGTAATATGCTTTGTGCAAACTACAAACCAATAAATTGTGTATATTTGAGGTTGTGTCACATAGTGTTGATATTGCAAATTATCTTTCTTCTATGTGACATGTTTGCTCAAACAAGTTTCAATTTGCCAAATTGTTTTATTGTTCTTGTTTTGGATCTTGTTTGTGAGATACATTCTTGGTAGGGTTTTCCTAAAATGTGGAATTCTACATCAAAGTTGGAAAACCATTTGCTTCAAGTTATCCTAATCATTGCTTTGCATGATTGTTTAACTATTTGAGTCTATCAAGAATATCTTCTTTAGCATGGTGTTTAATTCTTATCCTTGTCATATGCTTCTTTGTTGTGAAGATGATCTTGGATTTATGTGTAAAATACCATCAGGAAATTAATAACTCCAAATACCTCTTGTCCTTGGACAATTGGTACTTTATCATGTGGTATATATATATTGATCATCTTTTTATTGGCTATTGCTTTTAATTACCTTATCTCTTGCCAAGGAATGTATTTGTTTTATTTCCCATTGTCTTCCTTGACTCTTGTGATTCCATTTGATTTTGTTGAACTTGTTTTGTGTTATTCTTAATGTAGGTAGAGATGATGATCCTTTTTGTGTGCATTTTGTATTCAAATGCAAAATCATAAATAATGCACTAATCTTGGGGGAGCTCTCCTGTATTTTCTATAACATACTCTTGAGGCTTATTTCAATTGGTATTGGTTATTGTTGGAAGATAAATCTTTTCTTTTTGGTACTTAGTGTGCCATCATAAAAGAGTGGAGAGTTTGGTTTGTTTGTTGGAACCTTGCTCTCTTTGGGAAAATGACTATCTCTTTTCTTGATTTTGCTCTCTATTCTTAAAATGAGATAAGTCTTTGGGCATGTGTGTTTTGGTGATTCTTTATGCTCATTGGCGTTTGCTTTGTTCACTTGGTGGACTTTGGAGTCAATCTTGTGTTGAGTTGATTCTTTGATATAATTTGGACAACCTTTAGTTCTTCACACCTTTGTGTGACTTCTTGGTCTTCTTGGTGTTTTGTCCAAATTATATCTCTTTTGGCTCTTGAAAGTCTTGTGCATGCATATTTACTAAATGTATACTCTATGGCATGCTTTGCTTTCTTTGATCCAATATATAGGGTAAACTCCAATAAATCCTAAATCGGCTAAGATGTGCATGAAATTCAAGTTCATATCTATATGCACATATTTATGTGGAGCTTGTCCTATATATTGTAGTGTCTCTAACTACTTTGGACCCAATGAGTTTGGGGACCATATTGTACTTGAATTTGTTTTAGGTACATGAGAGATATATTGGTACTTGTCTCAATAATAAGGATGAAGCGGTGACTAGTTGATAATTTGTGGCAAGCTAGGATTATTGAAGAACTGCTATCTACTACATCCTACCATTGATATCTCGGTAACAAGTATCTATTTCATGCATACTTTTCTAGCATCCAACCTTGTGTAGGTTGTTTCATGGCATGGTATCTCCGTATTTGATATCTTAATTGAACCTTGTGTGTTGGGATGGAATGCTAAGCAATATCAATCATTGAGGACTATGTGGATGCTCTATGTTCATCCTTGTACTAGTCTTATAATATGCTTTGTCATTCCTATCACACATTCCTTTGGTTGAGCCGCTTAATATGTCGGTTCCTTACTTGTTGCTCAACCATCTCTTTGATGCAAGTGTTAAGCTTAATGCCTTTTATGATCTCTTTCTAATGGTTGCTTTTTAAATGGTATTGAGGGAGTGAGGATTCCATGTTGTGCAAATTATATTCAAATGCAAACATTCTATCTTGTGCACGTACCTTGGGGAACTTCCTCATTTCATTTTAAAGCACCATTTAGCGGTTATCATAGTATTTGATGTCACTTTGTATCATTTTGTTTTGAATAATATCGAGGGAGTGATGATTCCATGTTTGTGCACCTTATACTTTAATTCAAATGGAATATCTTGTGCACAAACCTTGGGGAGCTTCTTCATATTATTTAGAGCATTGTTTTGGTTTTCTCATAATATCTTTATTTGATTCGCTATTTGGATCTCTTGATTGCTATCTTCAGTTGTTGGAAGTTTAACCATCATATAATCCTATTTTGTTTGCAATTTTTGATCCTCAATATAGTTTGATTTCCTCCAAATTTTTGTATTTTGATTTGTGCATGTGTTTTCACTCTTGTTGGGCCATGCACACTTTGAGGAGGAACTCTCACTATATTGGCCTTCTAAGCCTTTCCGCCCATTTTGGCAATGGATGCCAATGGGGGAGAAGTTTCGAGGGTTTAAAGGGTATTGGGCTTCATGCTTTGGTTTTGTTCTTAAGCATTTGCCTTCCATGCTTTGCATGGGTGAGTATATATAGTGTAAACTCCACCAATAACATTGGTTGGCAATCTATGCAATGAAATTCAAGTTCATTCACACGTGCATAGATTGTGGGGGAGTTTGCTCTATATATGATGGTTCTACTAGCATCACTTACTTTTGTAGTAATTGATGTTAGTGTAACCATCTTAGTTCTTTAAATTCATTATATAAACCCTCTCAAAGAGATTGTCATCAATTACCAAAATGGGGGAGATTGAAAGAGCATGTGCCCTCATGTGTGGTTTTGGTAATTAATGACAATCCCTATGGACTAATGTTTGCATTGAGTTATATTTGTAGGACTTGTTCATAGACAACGCTTGATCCATATGTTGGGTTCAAGGTTGTAAGAAGTTGAATATAAAGAAGATTATGTGATGATCAAGTCGTTATTCAAGGAGTGATCCGAAGATTGGTCATAAAGGAGTTGAGCCTATATAGAGTGTGTCTTGAGGAATAAGATGGAGTGAGCTCTCATGTGCATTCTCAAGACATCATCAATGTTGATCAAGTCGAAGCGCAAGTTCAAGATAGGCTTCCAGAAGATATCATTTGCTTGAAGCTCGGTGTCCATTTGGTGGTAATGGACATGTGAAGATATTTCTCTAGTGTCTCTCCCATAGTGATGTATGGGGGAGCAATCCGCAAGACTTCACCGAGCAAGCGCAATCAAGAAAGGTAGTATAACTTGAGAAGATCAAGATCGTCACCTTCTAGCTCAAGTGGAATGCACAAGGCAAAGGTATGTTCTTGATAGGGTTTCTTTCTTACCGGTCTCATAGTGTGAGAGACCGGGTTTAGGATCGATAGCCGTACTATCAAGAGGGGCTCTCGAGTGAGTAACTTATTCGTATCGTTCGGAGAGAGCTCAAACCTTTGCATACTTGGCATTATCTTTCTTGGTTCTTATTTGGGTTTTATCCAAATGATGTTTAGAGCTTGTGGTTAGTTCCATGACAAGCTCTAGCTCATCAAAAACGGATTTCGCATGAAACTCTTATTGCGTTTTTGATGTTTGGAGGTTTTACCGGTTTGTCTTTGTAGAGAGGTCAAACCTTTCTTCATTTTGTTTTACCATCCTTGGTTGGACTATGATGTTTCTACGCATAGACTTGTAGAGCTCGTTGTTGTGATTCCAACGAGCTAAAGATCATCAAAAACGGAGTCCGGATGCTCAAGTTATGATCGTTTTGGTTTCAGCTATTTCTGCCTATTCCAGGGTCGGAGACTCCGGACTCGGATGGCTGGAGACTCCGGCCCAAAATGTGTTTTCGCCGTTTTTCGTCCGGAGTTTTGGCCCGGAACCTCTGGGTACTTTTCCAGGCCAAAGTCTCCGGCCCCTAGGGACCAGAGACTCCGGCCCAAGTCTTCGGACCTCGAAAACTCGAGGTGTCGCTCAGCGCAGAGATGGGGGCGGAGGCTTTTTAGCCCCTACCCGGAGTCTCCGCCCTCCAAAGGCCGGAGACTCCGGAGAAAGTGGCCTGCAATGGCTATTTTCGTGGGGAGACCTATAAAAGGCCCCCTTCTTCCTCCTTGGGCTGTGGCTACTCCTTCTTTCTCTCCTCCATTGTTGACCTTGAGTAGCTTGCTCTCCCTCTCCATTCCTCCCATGTTTCTTGCATCATTTTGAGGGAAAAGTGAGAGGAGATCTAGATCTATCTTTCCACCAATCAATATCCTCTCTAAGTGAGGGGAACCTTGTGGATTTGGATCTTGGAGTTCTTGGTGATTCTCCTCCTTTGTTCTTCCTCTCTTATTCCCCCATAAGCATTAGTTGCTTTGTTGGAATTTGAGAGTGAAGGATTTGAGCACTTGTGTTCTTGCCATTGCATTGGTTAGATCGGTTTGAGTTCTCCTCGGAGATTCGGTGGTGAAAGCAAGAAGCTTATTTCCTCTTGGGTTCTTGGAACTCTAGACGGCTTAGTGGATTTCTTGGGGAGCTCCAATTAGGTTGTGGAGATCTTTCCAAGCTTTGTGGTGCCTCCGTGGCGATTATTGGGAGCCTCCAATTGAGTTGTGGAGTGTGCCCCAATCTTAGTGGCTTTGTGGATTTGGGAGCCTCCAATTAAGTTGTGGAGTTGCCCCAAGCTTTGTGCGGGTTCGGTGACCGCCCTCAAGGGTCCCATAGTGGATCAGGTCTTCCATCTTGGTGGGAGGGCTCAAGGAGATTACGGTGAGCCTCCGTGGCGTTTGGGGAGCCTTGTGCCTCCACACCGCTCCAACGGAGATTAGCACCCGCAAGGGTGTGAACTTCGGGATACATCATCGTCTCCGCGTGCCTCGGTTATTTCTATACCCGAGCTCCTTTACTTATGCAATTTACTTTGTGATAGCCATCGTGCTTGAAGTCTTATATATCTTGCTATCACATAGTTGCTTATCTTGTTTAGCATAAGTTGTTGGTGCACATAGGTAAGCCTAGTTTATTTAGGTTTTGTATGCTTGGCAAATTAAACGTTAGTTTTATTCCGCATTTGTCAAGCCACTCGTAAAAGTTTTTAATC
>QXEO01000685.1:3665194-3835776 GCA_007115705.1 Dactylis glomerata | reverse complement strand
ACGTTTTTGGGCTTCTCTCTCCTCCATTGTTGACCTTCAAAGCTTGCCCTCCCTCCTCACTTCCCTCCATGTTTCTTGCATCTTTTTAAGGGAAAAGAGAGAGGAGATCTAGATCTACATTTCCACCAATCACTTTCTCCTCTAAGTGAGGGGAACCTATTGGATCTAGATCTTGGAGTTCTTTGTGGATTTCCTCCTTGTTCTTCCTCTCATATCCTCCATAGCATTTGTTGCTTTGGTAGGATTTGGGAGAGAAGGATTTGAGCACTTCGTGTGTTCTTGCCATTGCATTTGGTGCATCGGTTTGAGTTCTCCTCGGAGATTCGGTGGTGAAAGCAAGAAGCTTATTTCCTCTTGGGTTCTTGGAACCCTAGACGGCTCAGTGGATTTCTTGGGGACCTCCAATTAAGTTGTGGAGATCTTCCCAAGCTTTGTGGTGCCTCCGTGGCGATTATTGGGAGCCTCCAATTGAGTTGTGGAGTGTGCCCCAATCTTAGTGGCTTTGTGGATTTGGGAGCCTCCAATTAAGTTGTGGAGTTGCCCCAAGCTTTGTGCGGGTTCGGTGACCGCCCTCAAGGGTCCCATAGTGGATCGGGTCTTCCATCTTGGTGGGAGGGCTCGAGGAGATTACGGTGAGCCTCCGTGGCGTTTGGGGAGCCTTGTGCCTCCACACCGCTCCAACGGAGATTAGCACCCGCAAGGGTGTGAACTTTGGGATACATCATCGTCTCCGCGTGCCTCGGTTATTTCTATACCCGAGCTCCTTTACTTATGCAATTTACTTTGTGATAGCCATCGTGCTTGAAGTCTTATATATCTTGCTATCACATAGTTGCTTATCTTGTTTAGCATAAGTTGTTGGTGCACATAGGTAAGCCTAGTTTATTTAGGTTTTGTATGCTTGGCAAATTAAATGTTAGTTTTATTCCGCATTTGTCAAGCCACTCGTAAAAGTTTTTAATCGCCTGTTCACCCCCCTCTAGGCGACATCCGTATCCTTTCACATGTCTGGGACATGCCTTCGACATCATAAACATTAGTGGCATGTGACTAATCAGTCACACCACCAATGTAATTTTGAGAATAAGAAACTATTGCTTTTATTGAAATTGATAGCAAAAGAAAATGCATGGATCTCAGCCAATAAATTGTTAACATTGTCAATATTGTTCACCATCAAACTCTCTCAACATAGTTACACCACCATAAACATTTATAAGAGTACTAACATAGGAATTATTATTACTTTACCATCGCACAAAGAACTAGTTACTAATGATGTCAATGACAAACACCACATTTAGGATTCTACGCATGTGTGGTTGTTCGAGTAGTTAGTAGCACAGCTTGTCCAACTTGTAGATGTTTGCTCCTGATGTATGTAGACCCTCCACCCCTCGATGTTGAACATTATGTGGCCATCAGACTTGCATTTGGTAACCTATTTTGGTGATGGCACTTGCTCTGACAAGTATTTTAGCTACGCCATCATCAGAGATGCCAAGGGAGGAAATCAGCTTCTCTTGTAATTTCTAGTATGTCAAAAAAATAGAAATGTCAAATGAGTGCCACCAGAATTTATGGATTGACAAAACAAAGAAGAAACACACATAAGTTGAAAGTATGTACCATAGTAGCTCTATTAATGTTACGCTTTTCAAATGGGTCACAAATGGCACCCTGGCAAACGTATTGGTTGGCGGTAGAATTTCAAACGAGTGCATTTTTAAAGCATGTTTACTCATGTCTCACAGGACCAGTTGAGAAACCCAAGAGGAAGGTATGATGAGCACAACAGTAAGTTTTCCCTCAGTTATGATACCAAGGTTTAATCGACCAGTAGGAGAAAGAAATCACTTCCGAAGGTTGTTGCTAGCTGACTTTGGCAACAGCGCCAGAGAAGGTCTAGTGCGTGGCTTCGGTGCCAGCAGCAATGTGGAACCTACACACAACACAACCAAAATACTTTGCCCCAACTTGCAGTGAGGTTCTCAATCTCACTGGTTTGCTGATAACAAAGGATTAAATGTATGGTGTGGAAAAAGGTGTTTGTTTGCGGCAAAGTAAATAATGCTTGCGGAAAGTAAACAGTGCTTGTAGTAGATGGTAATATAAATGTAAAAGAATGGACCGGGGTCCACAGTTCACTAGAAGTGTCTCTCCATAAAGATAAATAACATGCTGGGTAAACAAATTATAGTTGGGCAATTAACAAAATAAAGAATGCATAGCAATGCATGTACATGTCATGAAGATCACTATGAGATTCACTTGGGCATTACAACATAATACATAGACTGTAATCCAACTGTATCTATGACTAATAATCCACACGCAGGATATCAACCGAACAACCCTTGGGTATTAAGTAGCAAGCAACAGATTATCGCCTTAAGCAAAGTGTGTAATGTAACAATACAAATGTCCTTGAACAAAAGATTTTTGTTTTCTCTCTAGTAGCAACAACACATCTACAACCTTAGAAGTTATTGTCACTCTCCCAGATTACTAGAGGCATGAACCCACTATCGAGCATAAATACTCCCTCTTGGAGTCACTAGCATCTACTTAGCCAAGATATCTACTAGCAATAGAGAGCATGCAAGATCATAAATAACATAGACATGATAAATCAACAATCAACTTAACATAGTACTCAATATTCATCGGATCCCAACAAACACAACATGTAGAATTATACAAAGATGATCTTGATCATGATAGGCAGCTCACAAGATCTACACATGAGGCACATGGAGGAGAAGACAACCATCTAGCTACTGCTACGGACCCATAGTCCAGTGGTGGACTACTCACGCATCACTCCGGAGGCTGGCATGATGATGAAGAAGGCCTCCGGTGATGATTCCCCTCTCCGGCAGGGTGCCAGGAAGAGCTTCTGGACCCTCCCGATCTCGGGACGATGACGGCGGCGGCTTGCAGTATGTTTTGTGGAAAAGTGTTTCGTCCCTTAGGGTTTTCTCGACGAAAGAAATTTATAGGCGGATGGGCGATGTCAGGGGGGCAGGGGCCCACACCACCTGGTGGCGCGGCCAAGGTGTGGCCCGTGCCACCCTATGGTGCGGCTGCCTCCTGGCCTCTCTCCCCTTCTCCTTTGGACTCCGTCTTTGTGTCAGGTAAATAGGAACTTTGGCTTTCGTTTCGTCCAATTCCGAGAATATTTCCTGTGTAACTTTTCTGAAACACAAAAAACAACAGAAAACAGGAATTGGCACTGTGGCATCTTGTTAATAGGTTAGTTCCAAAAAATGCATGAAAATGCCACGAAGTGTAAACAAAACACAAAGCAATTGGTGAAAAACAAGCATGGAGCATAAAAAATTATAGATACGTTTGCAACGTATCAAGCATCCCCAAGCTTAACTCATGCTCGTCCTCGAGTAGGTAAGTGATAACAAAATAATTATTTTTGAGGTGACATGCACCCAACACAATCTTGGTCAAGTCTATGTAAAGCATTGCTAGCTGAGATCAAAGTACTTTAAACATGGGCTTAAAAGATATAATTCTAACCATAGAACTTAGCAACCATGTTACAACATGAAAAGTAACACAAACAAAAGATCATGAGTAATAATGCATTGAAAGTCAATTGTTTGATTCGAGCATAGAGAAAACATAACAAAGTGGTATTCAGCTTGTCCCTCATGGAGTAGCAAAACATAAATGCATAGGACACCTTCAAAGTTCAAGAGGGTGACTAGATACAAATAATTTGAGAACAAGCAATACCATAATCATGAATCAATCAATAATAAATTTTGGGACTGTGCACATTATACTCAGAATGACAACTATGCTCTCTTAATCGGTGCATAAAGATAGAAGATGAAGACTCAACATAAAAGTAAAAGAAAGGCCCTTCGCAGAGGGAAGCGGGGATTTAGCATGTGCTAGAGCTTTTCATTTGTAAAACAGAGATTAAAATTGTTTTGAGAGATGGTTGTTCCTGTCAACGACTGGCAATGGGGTTCTTGCTATCTTCCATCCTAAACAAGTTGAGAGCGGTTCCGAGTTCTTGAAAAAATTTGGCATTTGCATGCTCTTTATAAAGTTTGGCACTCCTCCCCACCTTTCCTTTCACAAACCATGGCTAACCGAATCCTTCGGGTGCCTGCCAACAATCACATACCATGGAGGAGTGCCTTTTTCTTTTTTTAGAGGTTACAATGGTCTGACCAGCTCTCTTGCAAAATTAGTGACGCGTAGATGAAGCATGCAAGTCGAGGGGTGCTTAATTCAATATGGAAGATAGCAAACCCGACCACTACGTCCTCATGATCTAAAAACAATGTCACAAAATAAGAAGTATTTTGAAGGTTTTGAAAGGTAGTACGTGAAAATTTGCTTGGAATGGTTTGAAATGCCATGCATAGGAATTTATAGTGGACTCTTTGGAAAAACTTTTGGTTATTGGGAGTTGGATGCACGAGTAGAGATCATACTCAGTAGAGATGAAGGATAGCAAAAGACTGGGAGTGACCAACTGTTGCCTGTCAAAACCCACCGGCGAGCAGCGACGAGCAACACGAAGAGCCGGGAGGCTCCCAGAGCTGCTGGTGGGCCCTGGTCCCTCGGTCAACGGCCCGCAAAACTCTGGCACACGTCCTGGCTGATGCAAGGGCGTGCCACCTGACCTATACCTGATCAGGAAGGTGATGGATTGCTTCGATTGGTTTCCTGCATGGCAGACATGTAAACATTAAATACGAGCCTCGATCGGCTCTCAGGTTTCCCTGTGAATCGGCTCAGGTAGCCGATTGTCCCATGGATCTGCATTGGATCTACGATAACATGGGGTTTTGCTTTATCAATACAAGTCAAATCGATCTACGACAGTTTAACGCTTTCACCACATAATTGGAACATCCCACACGTAATTGAGCCTGGTAGATACGAAAGATAACAGAAACTAACCCTAGAGGAGGCCAAAAAACCAACGTAGAGTCAATTCCCGGAACAACTCCTCTCGAATTAGCAAACCATATCCTTACGTACTACTGGACCGTTCAACCCGTTTGTGAGGCCTGACCATGCGGATATTAAACTAATCCTTGGAGAACAAAGAACAACTATGACAGATTGAATCGACTGAATAAAATCAAGCAAGATGCTGCCCTTACACCCAAAATAGGTGCAAAGGCAGCGAGATCTCTAGGGGCAGCATGACTAAGCAAACAGAAACAAAAAGCACTGACGCTAGCCCAAACAGATCTATGATAACAGTATTACTCGCCATCAACAAGGCTTCAGTACGAGCAACACCAAATAACACATAAGCAGATGCTGCCTAGATCGCGAGATGCGATCTAGGCAGCACGACGCTTGCCTGAAAGAAACCCTCGAAACAAGGGGTGGCGATGCGCCGAGATTGTGTTTGTTGCGAACGTGGTCGTCCTCCTTTCTCAATAACCCTAGGTACATATTTATAGTCCGGAGACTTTCTATCTTTGGAATAAACCTAACAACTCTATCTCTTGTTTAAACCGAAACGTACTCTATCATAATATACAGATACACGGGCAATTAGCCCAAATCCACGCGCAAGGCCGATCCAGCCTCCAAGCCCATCTTGATTACGGCCCACCTCCTTATTTGGCCAAAATGTGGCGATAACACATGCCCCCCTGGTTTTGGCAATAATAATTCCAAAACCACTCTGTTTTTTCTTCATCGGGTCACGCGCCGCAGAGCAGAACCGTCGTATCGCCTCCTCATCATGATGCCTTGCCTTCTCAACTTCTCCGCAATACACGATTTGACAACTCTGGCACACATTCTCGAAAACCGCTATGGCATTGAACCACCTTCCACTATTCCCCTTATTTAAATCCATCCGAACCATTTGCATCCTCATTCTTCTCCAATAGCCAAAAAATCCTCTTCCTCCACCATGGCCTCCTCTTCTTCCTCCAACACCTCCGGCCTCTCCTTCCAATCCTCCGACTCTGTTAACCGGGAGCCGACGCCGGAGCACCCGCCAATGGCGGCGTACGAAGCTCTCGCCCCACAATGGTGGGACGAGAGAGACTGGGACTTCGCCGCCCAGTCAGAGGACGACGAGTCCCTGACCGACGGCGAGGAGGACTTCCAATTCCTCGTCGACGGGGAACTGGAGGCGGAGAGCGCCGACGACGCCGTGTCCTGGGCGAGGACATCAGCTCCTCCGATGGAGGAAGAAGCAGAGGAGACACAGCAGTCTCCGGCCTGAAGGTAATCCTTAACTGTTCCTCGCAAACCGAGCACGGTGCTAGAATTAATAGCAAACACCTGAATTAATGCTTTATCCCATCATGAAAATTTTAGGTTTCAGACATTCTGCTGCCGCATCCTTCTCTCCCAATTCTCTCTGCCCTTGGCCCCGTACAGAATCTAGTCCTGCCCATCTGATATCTTGCGAGGCAAACAGAATTCCCTTCGTAAGCCAAACTTAGATTTAGATTCTTGGGCCGACTGCTTACGAGCCTGGCCTAATCCTCCCGAATATTGGGTTTCTTGGTACAGTAGGGTAGCCAAAAACTTACCAATCCCAATGGGAACCACAGGAATAGCCGATGCCTTGACTTTGTCACTGTCTCCCCTTGAGAAACATGAGAATCTTCTAAAAACCATCGGCTACTTCTGGTCTGATGCTCTGAACTGCTTCATGTTCGGCCATGGCCCCATGACACCAACTCTGTTAGACGTGGTGATGATTACTGGTCTGGACGTCACATCACCCAGCCCCTCTGCTTTTATGCTGCCAAAAGTCCCCTTCAAGCTTTCTTCCAAAACAGATTGCACGAACTGGGGTGCTTATCTTCGAAGCCACATGAAAACTAAGGGCCCTGTCACAGAGAAAGAACACACGGCCTTCCTCAATTTCTGGCTGGAACATTTTATATTCTGTGGCCCTTCCCTTGCTCCAACCAAGAATTATCTTCCCTTGGCCTACGAACTTGCCAGAGGCACTCAACTTGGCATCGGTAAACTGTTCCTTGGAGAAGTCTATCGATATCTCCAGTTGATGTCTGTCAAACTATCCTCCCACATAGCAGTCAAAACAGGAGGTCCTTGGTGGTTTCTTCAACTATGGGCTCAGCTGTACTTTCAAAACCATATCCCAAACTTCCCCCTTTTGGCAAGTTGCACCTTTCCAGATGTCAAAGGGAAGCAGATCCGATGCACCAGCTACGGCCAAGCTCTGTACAGCCTGCCAGGTAGTAAACTGATCCCTCATGAAGCATCCAAGTGGTTCAGCATTTTCTTCCAAGGCCTGGACAATCCTATCTTCTTTCCTTACACGGAGGAATCGGAAAATTTTGAAAATCCAATCTCCTTCAGGCTGGACAACTTTGCCGATGACACTAGCACTCGGCAGCTATTCTCCACCGTGATCCGTCCCTGCTTCCTCCCAGTTGGCATGAGCACCTCCAACAGAATAATCAAACCTGGATACGAGTTCTACCAGCCGGTCGTAGCAGCTCGGCAATTTGGCCTTGGGCAAGTACCTCCTCATTTCTTTCTCCACCACCTCACAGAGAGCAGAGCTGACCTGCCCGATTCTCTCATCAGTCAGAGGTGTTATTCTTTCTTCGATGCTCTGACCATCCCAATTCCTAACAACCTCACCTTCGCTTCATCAACCGATGGTTTTGAGAACTGGTGGTCAATGTGGAAGACTCATGCCTTCAGGAGAGCTCTGGGACCATTGCTGGAACAGCTCGATGCTGAATATGACATCCCCATAGAACAGGTACTGCTACTTGCAAATTTTCAAATTTCTTGATGCAGCTCACGACGGTTCTTTCAATATCCTGCTCTGTCTCCTTGCAGCAACAAGATGGTCCAGAACCTACTAACGAGGATGGCTCCCCCTTCGAATTCCTCCCACCTGCTCCTGTGGTCCTTTTCTACAAAAACTCGCCACCTTTGAAACAGGTCGTGATGCAGAACCAGCCGATATCACCAAAATCGGCTTCCAAGAGCCAAGCAACTTCCGGGTCAGCTGCCTCCCGAATTCCAACTAAAACAAGAACGGCGGTGAGGAAGATAGTGGCCAAGAAACTTTTGAGACGCCGGAGCCCTTCTCTAGAGAGCTCGCACGTACGCTGATTCATGCCTTGGTTGATCTCATTTATCTTTGTAAACGTGCTCGTGCTTACCAACTCTCCCTTTCTTACAGGTCTCCATCGAAGACACCTCCAGCGAGGAAACACAACTCAATCAAGGAGATTCGAGCTCAGCAGATTCGGAGAGAACCACCACACCGAGCCAGCCAGATGTGCCACCATCGGCTTCCAGGAAAAGGCCTGTTCCTGAACCTGTTGCCCCCCGAGCATCAGTCGAGGCGGGGCAAGCTGTGAGCCCCAAGAGGGCTCGCAAGGGACTGCAAACTTCTTCTTCGAGCCAGGAGGCTTCGAAAGTAATTATCCTCCATACTCTTACCACTCCTCTTTATGCCGATTCATTGTTATTCACATCGGCTAAGCACCTTTCATGCAGACGAAGGACACTCCTAGTGGGAAAGTTGAGGAAGTGCCGATGTCTTCCGCAAGCCTGGATCTAGTAATCCCTGAAGGTGTAGATGAAACGGTTGCCAATCTGGCCAAGCCCTCAGCAACAACACACGAGCCGATTGTCTCGCCGTCGGCTTTCCCCCTGATCTCAGGAGAGGTATGTTCGCTTCTTTTGCCTCATCCTTCCCTGTTTGACGCATACTGACGCCACTTCTGCCTGCCAGGGTTGTGATATCTCAGGCTTGCTGACGTTCGACCCTGAATCCATCGAACCAGCTCCCTCTGCCGCCAACGATGAACCACGAGCAAGCGCTGTTCTACCTCAATTCCAGCGTCTCAAAGCCTTGCTGTCCTCCCCAATCGAGAGGTTGGTCGAGGGTTCTGAAGAGGTGAAGAGTATTCTTGACGAAATCAAGGACCAACTCCCGGTAGCATTGCAGGTGAAGCTTTGGCCAGTTGTGACTCTGTCTTTCTACGGGTCAAGGGTGAAGTTGGCTCGTGAGAGGATCAATCTACGCCACGCCCAACTCCCACTGAAGGCCGATATTGCAGCCAAATGTCAGCGGCTCAATGAGAAAAAGGCGTCTCTGGATGCCAAAACTGACACCTCTGTCAGCACCGCCGAGCTTGCATCCTTAAAAAAGGAATTGGAAGACCTTGAAGAGAAGGTCCGGGCGACTAAAAAGCTCATTCATGACAAGGAAGCATTCATCGCCCGCTCCCAAGACGAAGCAGAAGGCCTCAAAGCTCAACTGAAAACTGATCTGGCAGAAATACGTGCCCTGAGCAAGCAGCTAGTGACGGGCAAGAACGATGATGACGTAGCCGAGATCGCCGAAGTGGATCGTGTCCGTGCTGACGCCCTTCGTGCCTTCGAGGCATTCCTTCAGTAGCCATGTAACCTGACACCTGCTCGTAACAGTCTGAACCCCGAGAGTCGATGGCTGTGCATTGTTATTTTTTTTTATTTGGCCGATTTCATGTATCGGCCGGATATATTTTTTTACTGGCCGATTTCATGTATCGGCCCCCATATTTCACTGAATATATTTTTTTACTGGCCGATTTCATGTATCGGCCCCCATATTTCACTGTCCATCATCCCACATGCTTGGGAAATATTTCTTGAGATGCTGACCGTTAACAGCCACTGGGAATTTCACACCGTCCAGCTCCTCAAGCATGTATGCGTTGCCCCTTAAAACTTGGTCGACCCTGTATGGCCCGTGCCAATTTGGAGACCATTTACCGTATGCTGCATCCTTAGTTCCCAATGGCAATACAGCTTCCCATACCAGATCCCCAACGTGGAACTCCTTTGGTCTCACCTTCTTATTATATGCACGAGCTACCTTGGCTTTGTTCTCTTTAATTTTCTCAAGCGACCACAGCCTAAGTTCAGTTAAATCCTCAACACTGTCACTCATCAGGGCTGCATATTCTTCAGTTGTTAGATCGTTCTGAAAAGTGACACGTCTCGATCCAGCCGTAATCTCCCATGGCAATACGGCTTCTTGTCCATAGACTAGATGGTATGGCGAGGTTTTTATCGCTCCATGACATGACATGCGATAAGCCCACAAAGCTTCTGACAAAACCTCGTGCCAACGCCTAGGGTGCTCATCGATTTTTCTCTTGATCAGCTTGATAAGGCTCTGATTGGACGCTTCAGCTTGCCCATTTGCTTGAGCATAGTATGGAGATGATCGGATCAGCTTAACTCCCGTGTCCTCGCAGAACTCTCTGAACTCGTGAGAAATGAAGACCGAACCTCCATCGGTCGTGATAGTTTGGGGAATCCCGAATCTATGAATGACATGTTCTTTCACGAAATTGATAACATCCTTCGAGTTTACTGACTTCATAGGGACGGCTTCCACCCATTTAGTGAAATAATCCGTAATGGCCAAAATCCACATGTGGCCTTTGCTTGATGGAGGGTTGATCTTGCCAATCATATCCATGCCCCAACCTCGGAATGGCCAAGGCTTGATGATGGGGTTCATCGCTGATGCAGGTACCATCTGAATCTTCCCGAATTGCTGACATGCTTGACACCCTTTATAGTACTTAAAACAGTCCTCAAGCATGGTGGGCCAATAAAACCCTGATCGCCTGATCAACCATTTCATCTTGTGAGCCGATTGGTGAGTTCCACAGGCGCCTTCGTGTACCTCGTGTAGAAGCCGATTTGCCTCGGCTGGCCCCAGACATTTGAGCAGTAACCCTTCCAAAGTCCTGTAGAACATGTCATCCCCAATAAGCACATACTTCATGGCCTTGTACCTTATCCGTTTAGGTGCCCCCCGAGCCGAATCTTTCAGGTAATTGAAGATATCGGCTCTCCAGTCGTCCGCCTCCAGGAACTGTACCTGAACATCAGTTCCATCTGCTATGTATTTGTAGCCTGAAGCCATCTGTGCAAGATCATTCGCCTCGGTATTCTGCGACCGCGGGATCCAGTTAAAGTTTAGATACCTGAACTGTGCCATCAGCTCACGGCATTGCAACCATAATGGGAAGAGTGACTCGCTCTCACACTTGTATTCGTCCGTGAGTTGGGAAATCACCAATTTGGAGTCTCCAAAAAGTTCCGCTGCTTCTGCTCCGGCTTCAATGAGCAACTCCATTCCCTTGCGTATTGCCTCATACTCAGCGACATTGTTGGTGCAAGGGGTAGATAGCCTGATGGAGAAGGAATATGTTGCCCCCCGGGGCGACACGAGTAGAATGCCGATGCCGCAACCATCATCACAAGCCGATCCATCGAAAAACATAGCCCATGCACGTACAGACAGTGCTGCTATATCAGTGTTGATTCGTTCAGCAATGAGATCGGCCAACGCTTGTCCCTTAACCGCTTTGGCGGGTTGATACCGGATATCAAATTCCGATAATGCAAACATCCATTTGCCGAGTCGGCCTTTCAACACAGGGGCCGACAGCATATGTTTTATGACATCTGATTTGCATATGATGATAATCTCTGCTGACAGCAAGATGTGTCGTAGCTTGGTGCAGGTGAAAAATAGGCAGAGGCATAACTTCTCGATCTCAGGATATCTCGTCTCTGCATCCAGCATCCTTCTGCTGATGTAAAACACAACTCGCTCCAGACCATCATAAACTTGTACCACCACCGAGGCGATGGACGTGTCAGCCACCGATAAGTAAATGTAGAAAGGCCTATCCTGCTGCGGTGGAACCAACACTGGCGGCTTCGTTAGATATTCTTTGATCTCGTCGAAGGCTCGTTGTTGTTCTGTCCCCCAGCGGAACTCCTCGTCAGATTTAATTTTCACCAGTCCCATGAACGGCTCTATTCTTCCTGACAGATTGGAGATGAACCTTCTGACGAAGTTGATCTTGCCGATGAGACACTGCAGTTCTTTCTTCGTGGTAGGTGGCTTCATTGTTCGCACTGCCTCCTGACTTTTCAGGCCGATCTCAATTCCGCGTTCATGGACCAAGAAACCCAAGAACTGACCGGCCGTCACACCGAAGGCACACTTCTTTGGATTCATCCGTAGTCCGAATTTTCTGGTTCGGTCCAGGACGTGTCGCAGATCGTCCAAGTGTCCTTGTACTGAAGCAGACTTGACTACCACGTCATCGATATAAATCTCCACCAGCTTGCCGATCAGATCATGGAAAATGTAATTCATGGCTCTTTGGTATGTGGCGCCGGCATTCTTCAGTCCAAATGTCATGACTACATATTCGAACAACCCCACCGAACCTGGGACTCTGAACGCAGTCTTGTGTATATCTTCTGGAGCCATAAAAATTTGATTGTAACCGGCATTGCCATCCATAAAGCTCAAGACCTTATGACCAGCAGCTGCGTTGATTAATGTCTCTGCTACCGGCATCGGATACTCATCCTTTGGAGTGGCTCTATTGAGATCCCGAAAATCTATGGCAACACGCCATCGGCCATCCTTTTTCTCTACAGGTACGATACTAGAAATCCACTCAGCATACCTGCATGGCCTGATGAACCCAGCTTTCAACATTTTCTCGATCTCTTTCTTGACTTCCTCTAAAATTTCGGCCTTCATCTGTCGTGCTCGCTGCTGGAATGGCCGAAACCCATTTTTAAGCGGGAGCCGATGCTCAATGATGCTCCTGTCTAACCCGGGCATCTCCGTATAGTCCCAGGCAAAGCAATCTGGATATTCTTTCAACAAAGCTATCATCGGACCCCGCAGATTCGGATCTAACTTTTTGCTGATAAATGTCGGTCGTGGCTTATCCCCAGGACCGATGTCAATCTCCTCTAGCTCATCAGCGGATGTAAACCCATACCCCAGCTTTCCGTCACCTGCTAAATCGATGCTGAACACCGGCCAAAAGTTTGGTGAGGATAACAAAGATAATTTGGGCCGATTGCCGGAATCGGCCCCCTTTTTGATTGCATTACTCAAGGAAGGTTTACAACTTATTTGTGCTCTACAATGGTAGGGAATCTCCCTACTACGACTACATGACATGCTTGTCGTAAGATCACTGCTTTTTATTTTTTGTGGCCGATCACAGGGATCGGCCTTACCACGCACAATCGTGGGCTTTACTACTCTGTCAGGCCAGTGGATAAGACCAGCCTCACCCCGTTTTTTGTAGCTTCAATGCGCTCACAGCCGTCTAGACTGACTCCAGAGATCGGCTCTTGGTCTTCTGCGTCCCAAATGTTCATGCCAGCTAATGAGATCTCGATCGAATCATCTGCATGAATGACCTCCACTTCATCTCCATCCCACTGTATCAGGCATTGGTGCATCGTGGATGGAATGCAGCAGTTAGCGTGAATCCAATCCCTTCCCAGCAAGACGGCGTAGGTGCTTTTACTGTCAACAATGAAGAACGACGTAGGGATGGTTTTTCTACCCACAGTCAGATCCACGTTCAGAATGCCTTGCGTTTCTGAAGCTTGGCCGTTGAAGTCGCTTAACGTGACGTTGGTTTTGATCAGATCTGCAGTGGAGTGTCCCAAACGCCGCAGCATGGAGTATGGCATTATATTGACTGCCGCTCCGGTGTCAACCAACATCTTGCGGACAGGCTGCCCATTGATATAACCTCGCAGGTACAGGGCTTTCAGATGTTTGTAGCTCTTCTCCTGTGGCTTTTCAAAGATGACCGGCCGTGGGCCACAGTCAAACTGTGCCACTGGTAGTTCTTCGGTTCCTGGAGCGCAAAACTCTGACGGAAGTATGAACACCATGTTTGTGTCAGCCGATGTCTTCGCATCGGCTTTTACTGGTTTGGGGCGCCACTCTTTCCTTTTTGGACGGGCCTCCGTCTCCAAGGTTTGCTGAATTTTCACGGCCAGATCAGGCCGGGCTTTCCTTAAAGTGTGGAGGTACTGCGCTTCGGCTTCCTCCAAGCTACGTAGCCGCTGAACTCTATGCTTTTGGGAGTGTCTGAGTCCATCGGGACACCACCTTGGCCGGTGATATCTATCTTCTTCTTCATCCTCTGACTCCTCGAGATCTTTTGCTCGAGATGACTCCCCTTGTCCGTTCTGAGGCCGGAGAGGCCCTAGACGCTTAAACACTGAAACTGGACCTGTGTCATCCTTCTGCTGTCCACATTCCGGGCAGTTGTCGACTGTAGGCAATCGGCTCATTCCCGCATCCCAACAGTACTTGAAGAAAGGACAATCCCAATGTTTATCCACGCCTTCCTTTTCCTTTGACCTTCCCCTAGCGCGGTGCTCATATCTTTCATCATATCTATCATGCCGACGATATCTCCCATCGTATGCGTCGATCCGACGATCTCCTTCATCATCACTGTCGTACTGCCGACGTCGGTCATACTGACGCTCATACTTGTTAAGGAGATGCGTGGAGTGTGGCTTCTGATATCGCACGCTTTTCACTTGTTCCTCGGTTATGTACCGCCTATCACCATAACGGGGCCGGTCGCGTGGACCGGCCTCTTCCTTTCCTTTGCCCCGGGAGTGGCCGCTTTCCTCCTTATACTTGGCATGGTGGTACATAGGCCCTGCCATGTTAATATCGAACGAGAAATCTAGCTGACGCCTCGTGGAGTGGCTGTGCTCTACCATGTTGATGCCAGGAAACGGGTTTGTGTCTACTTTCATGGCGAACTGCCCAAGGATCAGACGGCCCTGTTCTATCGCCGTTTGGATCTGCCGACGTAGCTCCTTGCAATCATTGGTGGTGTGGGTGAACGAGTGATGCCACTTGCAGTATGATCTCCCGTTCATCTCTTGCGCCGTAGGGATTTTATGGCCTTCGGGTAACTTCAGCTGCTTTTCCTTCAGCAGTAAATCGAATATCTGCTCAGCTTTGCCTACATCGAAGTCGAACCCTTTTGCAGGCCCTTGCTGTTTCACCCATTTGCAGGACACAGGATCTGCTCCCCGAGCCCATTCAGCCACGGCTATCTCCTGGTCTTCTGCAAGATCCTCTTCTTCTGTATCGACCAGGCCTATCGGACGTTTGAACTTGTCTTGGTACAACTCAGGGTGGCGCTGCTCATACATTGTCAGTTTCTGGACCATGTGCGCCAGTGAATTGTATTCTACTTGGAAAGCCAGATCCTTGATCGGGGCTGAGAGACCCAACACGGCCAGCTCGACAGCTTCTTTCTCAGTTAAACGAGCCGAATAACATCGGTTCTTGACAGTCCTGAAACGCTGAATATACTCAGCTACCGTTTCTCCCCGCTTCTGCCGCACCTGTGCCAGATCGGCAATGCCAGCCTCGGTAGCTTCTGAATGATACTGAATATGGAACTGTTCTTCCAGCTGCTTCCAGGTCCGGATCGAATCTGGTGGCAACGAGGTGTACCACCCAAAAGCTGGTCCCGTCAGAGATTGCGCAAAGAACCTTACGCGTAACTGATCCGATGCTGAAATCATGCCTAACTGTGCCAAATATCGGCTCACGTGCTCGATCGAGCTAGACCCTTCTGAACCATTAAATTTTGAGAACTCGGGGAGCCGATACTTGGGTGGAAGCGGAATCAGATCATACTCGTTGGGGTACGGCTTGGAATAGCCGATTGTTCTCCTCTTCGGCACGAAGCCGAACTGGTCTTTCAAGATGGTACTGATTTGCTCCACCGTTTGAGCTACAGGGGCTAAATTCTCATGACTCGTTCCGGTGGCATACTTAGCTAGCCACGCCTGTTTATCAGCGTCCATCCCGGACATCCCTGCTCCCGAAATCCCTACTCCAGAAACACCTGCCCCAGAAATCCCTGCGGTTGCAATCTGATTCGTGCGCGTCAGGCTGTTGCAGTCCGGCACGTATGTGCACACATATCCATGTGGGATTTCTTTAGGTGGCTCAGACAGGAATTGGTAATCGCCAGGATCACCTCCAATCTTGTAGACGACGTACGCCGGTGACCCCGGTGGCTCCGGAGCTGCAAGCGTGAATGGTAGCTGTGGCCTGGTCTGGAGCGGTCTTTCTCCCTGGTGAGTCCCTAGGGTAGGCCCCGACGGAGAGTACTGATGTTTCATGATCTCCTGAACCACGCGAACCGCGACGCGCTCGAAAGCGTTCACCAGGCTCTCAGAATGGCGGTGAAGAGAATGAGCCACCATGTAATTGACTTCCTGTCGCAGAGCTCTGGTGCGATCCTCTGAAGGAACAGACAGATCCACCTCATCGAGAGCGCCTTCGGGTGAGAACCCTTTCCACCTGATGCCATGCTTACGGGTCCTTTCAAAAGAGCCGATGAGATCGGCTTTGAAGAGAGCTTTGATATCATCATACCTCTTCTTGTGCTCATCAGACAAATCGTCGTACGTGATTGGTCTGTCCCCCATCGCAGCGTCAGATGTTGATGCAGACGTTGTTGGGGTCCCACCGGGCGTGGCAGAATGTGTTGCCTGTCAAAACCCACCGGCGAGCAGCGACGAGCAACACGAAGAGCCGGGAGGCTCCCAGAGCTGCTGGTGGGCCCTGGTCCCTCGGTCAACGGCCCGCAAAACTCTGGCACACGTCCTGGCTGATGCAAGGGCGTGCCACCTGACCTATACCTGATCAGGAAGGTGATGGATTGCTTCGATTGGTTTCCTGCATGGCAGACATGTAAACATTAAATACGAGCCTCGATCGGCTCTCAGGTTTCCCTGTGAATCGGCTCAGGTAGCCGATTGTCCCATGGATCTGCATTGGATCTACGATAACATGGGGTTTTGCTTTATCAATACAAGTCAAATCGATCTACGACAGTTTAACGCTTTCACCACATAATTGGAACATCCCACACGTAATTGAGCCTGGTAGATACGAAAGATAACAGAAACTAACCCTAGAGGAGGCCAAAAAACCAACGTAGAGTCAATTCCCGGAACAACTCCTCTCGAATTAGCAAACCATATCCTTACGTACTACTGGACCGTTCAACCCGTTTGTGAGGCCTGACCATGCGGATATTAAACTAATCCTTGGAGAACAAAGAACAACTATGACAGATTGAATCGACTGAATAAAGATCAAGCAAGATGTTGCCCTTACACCCAAAATAGGTGCAAAGGCAGCGAGATCTCTAGGGGCAGCATGACTAAGCAAACAGAAACAAAAAGCACTGACGCTAGCCCAAACAGATCTATGATAACAGTATTACTCGCCATCAACAAGGCTTCAGTACGAGCAACACCAAATAACACATAAGCAGATGCTGCCTAGATCGCGAGATGCGATCTAGGCAGCACGACGCTTACCTGAAAGAAACCCTCGAAACAAGGGGTGGCGATGCGCCGAGATTGTGTTTGTTGCGAACGTGGTCGTCCTCCTTTCTCAATAACCCTAGGTACATATTTATAGTCCGGAGACTTTCTATCTTTGGAATAAACCTAACAACTCTATCTCTTGTTTAAACCGAAACGTACTCTATCATAATATACAGATACACGGGCAATTAGCCCAAATCCACGCGCAAGGCCGATCCAGCCTCCAAGCCCATCTTGATTACGGCCCACCTCCTTATTTGGCCAAAATGTGGCGATAACACCAACTAAGAGAGCAATAACGGCCATAATCATGCATAGCGACAAAACATTATTAACCAAAGCATAAAGTGATATCATAAGTCAAAAACCAAATGATCATAGAGGCTTGAGGTGACTGGTTTAAAGTCAAAACATGGTGTAAGCATGTGCCAAGTCAACCCAAATAAAGCATCAAAGGAGAATACCACAATATTATGCTTCTATATGATAAAAACAATGCATGATTCTTTCAAAGGCACATTAAGCACTCTCAGTTATTTGAGACAAGTCATGCTACAACAATAACTACTAAGCATATAATCAAAATAATATCAAGCATGACATGCTAAAGTCTAAGCAACAGTCTAAACAAGCTCCCTTTTGCATCACTATAAGCATGAAACATTTTACTCTTTTCCAACACCAATCAACCTATTTGAAACAACTCTCAAAGATGAAAAGCAATAAAGACCAGAGGTCTAAGCACACCTAGCTACAAAGAACTAACAAGTTCTGAACAAAAATAAATGTGAAAAATAAAAGCTAAACACAGTACTAGAAAAAGAGAACACTCGTGGAACGATAAGAGTGAAAACTAGAGTGTTCTAGGCAATGAAAATGGAGTGTGTCTTCTCCAAGAGAAATATGTTGGGGTCCAACCATTTATTGCAGCAAACAAAACAAAAGAAAACTGAAAGCAAAAATAAAGACGCTCTAAGAAATACACAGATCATATGAAGCAATAAAAATAGAGTGTCTTGAAAGATGACCTGATATTTTTGTTGATGAAGAAGGAATGCCTTGGGGCATCCCCAAGCTTTGACACTTGTACTTCTTGAATATTTCTTGGGGTGACATGGGCATATGCAAGCTTGAGCTTTTATCCATACTTCATCTTGTCTCATCATTCTCCTTTCCCTACACTTGAAAACTTCCTTCATACAAAACTTCACACAATTCTCATTAGCAACATTAGTGTATACAAGATAGTAGATCCACCTTTGTTCAGTTTCAACTCAAGTACAACACTTATTAACATATTAGCTACTTTAGCAACTTCTCTCAAAAGTTCCATGATCAAAATAACTCAAAAAGAAAGAGATCAAGAGGCAAATGCAAATAGTGGCAGAAATCTGTCAAAACAGAACAGCTGGTAAAGATCGATTTTTTCGAAAATCTTCTGTTGCTCAAATCGAAAAGTGCAAAACTAATGAAAGTTAGATAATAACCTGGGGCATGTGCACAAGAAATATCAGATCAATACGATGTTCTGGGAATTTTCATGAATTTTTATAGCGAAGCACAGAAATCTGTTTCAGGACAGCAACTTCCCCAAATCTTACCTTCCTCCAATTAGAGGCTATTATTGACACAAAAACGAAATAAAAATGATAAGGAGAGGTCATTAAAGTAGTAACAACTTCCAAGACTCAACAAAAAGTAAAAGTACTGAAAATAAAACATTGGGTTATCTCCCAAGAGTGCTTTTCTTTAACGCCTTTGAACTAGGCGCAGAAAGTAAGAATCAAGTATTTTCAAATAAAGGAGCATCAAGATCATAATTTGCTTTAAGGATAGAATCAAAAGGTAGCTTCTTTATATTTCTAGGAAAGTGTACCATACCTTTCTTGGGTTGGAATTGATATCTAATGGTGCCTTCTTTCATATCAATAATAGCACCAACAGTTCTAAGAAAAGGTCTTCCCAAAATAATAGGACAAGAAGCATTGCATTCAATATCCAAAACAAGGAAATCAACGGGAACAAGGTTATTGTTAACCATAATAAGAACATCATTAATCCTCCCCAAAGGTTTCTTCTTAGCAATATTAGCAAGAGGAACATCAAAATAACAATTTTCTATGGTGGTAAACCAAGCATATCATAAATCTTTCTAGTCATAACAGAAATACTTGCACCAAGGTCACATAAAGCATTACAATCAAAATCATTCACATTCATCTTAATGATGGGCTCCCAACCATCTTTTAACTTTCTAGGAATAGAAACTTTTTGTTTTAACTTATCCTCTCTAATTTGCATGAGAGCATTAGTAATATGTTTTGTAAAAGCCACATTCATAGAACTAGCATGAGGACTTCTAGAAAGCTTTTGCAAGAACAAAATTACTTCAGAGAAATTGCAACCATCAACATCAAAATCATTACTATCAAAGGTAGTAGAACCATCGTCCCCCATACTCCAACAAATTTCAGCACTTTTATTAGAAAAAGTTTCCGTAGTTTTAGGCAATTTTGCACAAGGAGTAGGGATTTTCTCTACATTAATCAAAGTAGGAGGTTTTCTAGCATTTTAAACAACATCACTAGTGGTAGTAATAGTAAAACTTTAGTCATATTTCTAGCAATCTCATCTTCTCTTTCCCACCTAGCATGCAATTCTGCTAACATCCTAACATTATCATCAATTCCAACTTGAATGGCATTCAAAGTATTGCTTTCTTTCACATCATGAGGCATAACCTTTAATTTCAGAAGTTCAACATCAAGAGCAAGGCTATCAACTTTAGAAGCAAGAACATCAATTTTACCAAACTTTTCCTCAACAGACTTATTAAAAGCAGTTTGTTTACTAATGAAGTCCTTAAGCATGACTTCAAGATCAGAGGGCGCACTCCTATTGTTGTTGGAGGAATTACCATAAGAATTACTATAAGAATTACCATAACCATTACCATTAGTAGAAGGATACGGCCTATAATTGTTGCTACCAAAATTATTCCTATAAGCATTGTTCTTGAAATTATTATTTCTAATGAAGTTCACATCAACATGCTCTTCTTGAGCAACCAAAGAGGCTAAAGAAACATTATTAGGATCAATATGTGCCTTACCATTAACAAGCATAGACATAATCGTATCAATCTTATCACTCAAGGAAGAGGTTTCTTCAACAGAATTTACCTTCTTACCTTGTGGAGCTCTCTCGGTGACAAGGGTATAGATAATAGAGCCCGTCAGTTGAGTACCCCTGAGGCCCGTTAAGTTAGGCCCAATTGTAATATTAGTCAAAATACGAGTTCATGTCGTATGTCGATATTGTAATCTATATCGGATCCCACCCAATCCTCGAGACCTGGCCACCTATATATAGGGGCCAGGAGGGGACGGTGAGAGACAGATTGAAAGCAAGCCAGGTTTACACCCATGTTTACTTTCGATAGCAACCTTGTTTGACTGATTTTACCTTCGAGTTCATCCGACGCCCTATCTCCCCGATCCTAAGTCCTTCATCTAGGACATTTGTCGAGTTAACCCTCGTCAACTGGCGCCAACCGTGGGGACTCTGGGCGTTGGAATCATGAATTCGACGGCTTTTTCGCTTTTAGCCAACATCAATCCAGAAGTCAACGAAAATCAAGAGATGGAGCTGACAATCGGAAGTTTGAGCTTCTACGTCGGACCTTCGGGTTCAACTCGCCTTTTGGATCCGACGAAATCAGGTCCGTCGGCAAACAAAGCCGAGAGGATTACAATATCTGGATCATCCGTGGGCTCTTCCAGCGAGGTAAATTCGCCGGTTAGTCTCACAGCAACAGAAGATATGCAGGAGAAATTCGAGGAATTCGATGAAACTCGGGGAAAGCCCGACATGGAAGCAATAGCAGTTAAAACTCACAATAGTTCAAGGGATTTCGCCATCGAAAGCAGTGGCGTCTCCAGAAGCGTACATCCGTTATGCGTCATTATCACTAAAGCAGCAGAAGAGGATAATCACGAAGGCAACAAAGAGGTCGACCTGCAAGTCGACAAACCAAGGAGTAACAACAAAAAGGAAAAAGAGAAAATTCACGTTTCAACCGGAGAGTGGAGAATCATCATGTCAGCCATCAATCACGGCACAAAGGTACCCGCAGATTCAAGGAGAGAAGTTCTGATGGGGTATCAATACACGCTGCACCAGCACAAAAAGAAGCTAAGAGAGGAAAGAGATATGTTCATAAGAAGCCGAGATGACAACAGTACGTCAAGTGGAGGATACTGATTGCTATTGATGGCGCGGTAAAAACCAGCCAGTTGGGAAACCCCAAGAGAAGGTGTGATGAATATAGCAGCAAGTTTTTCCCTCAGTAAGAAACCAAGGTTTAATCGTCCAGAAGGAAAAAGCCAAACTCAAGAAGCTGATGCTTGCTAGCTTCGCGACAGCTTCAGACAATTTATAGAGCGCCTCATCCAAGCTTTGCTTTACCAGCTACAACACGAAACCTGCACACAACACAACCAAATACTTTGTTCCCAACTTACGACGAGGTTGTCAATCTCACCGGTTTGCTTGAAATAAAGGGTATGAGCGTATCGAGTGGAAAGCAATAGTAGTATGCGAGTAAAGTAAACAATGCGAGTAAAGTAAACAGGTGATAGCAATATAATGGAAATAGGACCGGGGTCCACAGTTCACTAGTGGTGTCTCTCCATAAGATAAAATAACACATGCTGGGTAAACAAATTACAGTTGGGCAATTGATAGAATAAAGATAACGTGCATACGTCGAGAGGATCACTATCAGATTTACTCTGGGAATTACAACAAGATATATAGACCGCCATCCAACTGCATCTATGACTAATAATCCACTTGTGGCGAATCAATCCGAGAACTCCACAAGTATTAAGTTGCGAAAAACAGATAACTGCATTAAGCAAAGTGTGTAATGTAAACAAAGCATATGCCCTTGAGCATATGAATGTTGTTTTCTCCCTAGTGGTAACAGCACATGTACAACCTTAGAGGTTTCTGTCACTCCCCCAGATTAAATAGAGGCATGAACCCCAACTATCAAGCATAAATACCCCCTCTTGGAGTCACTAGTATCTACTCGGCCAAGATAGCTACTAACAACAGAGAGCATGCAAGATCATAAACAACATAGAGATAACATAAGATAATATTCAGCACATCAACTCAATCATAACACCAATATTCATCGGATCCCAACAAACACAACATGTAGAATTACATAACGGTGATCTCGATCATGTAAGGCAGCTCACGAGATCTAAACATGAAGCACATGGTGGAGAAGACAACCAACTAGCTACTGCTATGGACCCATAGTCCAAGGTAGACTACTCACTCACCGCGCTAGAGGCAAGCATGGCGATGATGAAGACCTCCGGTGGCGATTTCCCTCTCCGGTAGGGTGCCGGGAAGAGCTTCTGGACCCTCCCGATCTCGGGTCGACGACGGCGGCGGATCGTGATGTATTCTGGAAAAATGATCGGGTGTTTAGGTTTTTCCCGTCGGGGGTCTTTATAGGCGAAGGGGCATCGTCAGAAGTGGACCGAGGCGGCCACACACATAGGGGGCGGCCGCGCCGCCCTGTTGTGTAGGCCCCTCGTGGCCCCACTCCATCTCCTCTTCGGTTCTCTGGAAGCTTTGGTGAATTTCTGGATGTTTGGCTTTTGTTTCGTCCAATTCCGAGAATATTTCCTGTGTAACTTTTCTGAAACACAAAAACAGCAGAAAACAGGGAACTAGCACTGTGGCATCTCGTTAATAGGTTAGTTCCGGAAAATGCATAAAAACGCCACGAAGTGTAACAAAACACTAAGCAAATGGTGTAAAAACAAGCATGGAGCATCAAAAATTATAGATACGTTTGAGACGTATCAGCATCCCCAAGCTTAACTCCTGCTCGTCCTCGAGTAGGTAAGTGATAACAAAAGAAATAATTTTTGAGGTGACATGCACCTACACAATCTTGATCATCTATGTAAGCGTTGTGCGCTGGGATCAAAAGAACTTAAAACATAGGCATGAAAGACATAATCTTGATAGAAGAAACTTAGCAACCATGTTATAACATGAAAAAGAACACAAACAAAAGATCATGAAAATGAAACAATGAAAGTCAAACGTGTGTTCAAATCATATGGAAAAACGTACAAATGGTTTTCAGCTTGTCCTTCATGAGAGAGCAAAACATAAATGCATAGGACACCTTCAAGTTTAAGAGGGCGACTAGATACAAGTAATTTAAGAACAAGTGAAACCAACATCATGAATCAATCAATGAAAACTTTGGGACAATGCACATTATACTCAGAATGACAACTATGCTCTCTTAGACGGTGCATAAAGATAGAAGGTGGTGACTCAACATAAAAAGTAAAAGAAAGGCCCTTCGCGAAGGGAAGCCGTGATTGAACATGTGCTAGAGCTTTTCATTTGTAAAACAGAGAGATAAAAAATTGGGTTTTGAGAGGTGGTCGTTTCATGTCAACGACTGGCAATGGGGTCTTACTATCTTCCATAATAAACAAGTGAGAGCGGTTCCGAGTTCTTTGAAAATTTGGCACATTGGTGCTCTTTTATAAAGCTTTGGCATTCCTCCCCACCTTTTTTCCTTTCTCAAACCATGGCTAACCGATTCCATCGGGTGCCCACCAACATTCACATACCATGGAGGAGTGCCTTTTTTTCTTTTTTAGAATTAGATTGCAATGGTCTGACCAGCTCTCATGCAAAATTAATGACGAGCAGATGAAGCTGCCTAGTCGAGGGGTACTTAATTTAATATGGAAGATAGCAATTCCGACCACTACGTCCCCATGAGCTAAAAACAGTGGCACAAAACAAGAAATAGTTGAAAGTTTTGAAAGGTAGCACATGAAAATTTACTTGGAATGACTTACAAATACCATGCATAGGAATTTATAGTGGACACAATGGAACAACTTGGTTTTTAGGAGTTGGATGCACGAGTAGAGCTCATACTCAGTACAAAATGCGGGCTAGCAAAAGACTGGGAGCGACCAACTAAGAGAGCAATAACGGCCATAATCATGCATAGCGACAAAGCAACATTAAAAGAAACATAAGATGGCATCAAAAGTCAAAAACTAAATGATCATAGAGGCTTATGGTGACTTTGTATGAGTCTAACATGTGTGAGCATGCGCCAAGTCAACCCAAATAAAGCATCAAAGGAGAAAACCAAAAATAATGCTTCCAAATAATTAAAACAACGCATGATTTTTTCAAAGGCTCATTAAGCAATCTCAGTCATTTGAGACAAGTCATGCTACAGCAAAACCACTAAGCATACTATCAAAAAGACATCAAGCATGACATGCAAAAGCCTAGGCCGCAATCTACACAAGCTCCTTTTTTAACCATTTTTTTGCATAAAGCTTTTTCTCTTTTCCAACACCATTCAAACTTTTTTGAAACAACTCTTTTGATGAAAACCAACATGGATCAGAGGTCAAAATACACCTTGATAAAAAAATATAACAAGATCTGAACAAAAATCAAGGCAAAAACCAAAAGCTAAACGCAGTTCTAGAAAAAGATAACACTCGTTGAAACGATAAGAGTGAAAAACGGAGTGTTCTTGTCAAAACAGAACAGCTGACAAAGGTCGAATTTTTAGAGGGTTTTCTGTTGCTCAAATAAAAAAGTGTATAACTAATGAAAGTTTGGATATAACCTGGGGCATATGCACAAGAAATCGAAGGTCCAAAAGATATTCTGAGAATTTGCACGAATTTTTACGGTGCAGCACCGAAAACTGTTTCAGGACAGCAACATCCCCAAATCTTACCTCACTCAAATTAGAGGCTTCTCTTGGCACAAAAACGAAATAAAAAGGATAAGGAGAGGTTATTACAGTAGTAATAACTTCCAAGACTCAAATAAAATAAAAAGTACTAAAAGTAAAAACATTGGGTTATCTCCCAAGAGTGCTTTTCTTTAACGCCTTTGAGCTAGGCGCAGAAAATGCGAATCAAGTATTATCGAGAGAATCATTAAGATCATAATTTGCTCTAAGAATAGAGTCAAAAAGCAATTTCTTTCTCTTTCTAGGGAAGTGTTCCATACCTTTCTTGAGTGAGAATTGATATTTGATAGTGCCTTCCCTCATATCAATGATGGCACCTACAGTTCGAAGAAAGGGTCTTCCCAAAATAATAGGACATGAAGCATTGAATTTAACATCCATGACAAGAAAATCAACGGGAACAAGGTTATTGTTAACCATAATAAGAACATCATTAATCCTTCCCAAAGGTTTCTTCTTAGCAACATCAGCAATAGGAACATCATAATAACACTTTTCAAGCGGTGGTAAATCAAGCATGTCATAAATTTTTCTAGACATAATAGAAATACTAGCACCTAGATCACATAAAGCATGGCAATCAAAATCATTAACATACATATCAATGATGGGTTCCCAACCATCTTCTAATTTCTTGGGAATAGAGGCTTTTTGCTTCAACTTTTCATCCCTAATTTTCATGAGAGCATTGGTAATATGCTTAGTAAAAGCAACATTTAAAGAACTAGCATTGGGAGTCAAAGCAAGCTTTTGCAAGAACAAAATAACTTCAGATATATTACAGCCATCAACATCAAAATCATTAAAGGAAATAGAGCTATCATCTCCTACACTCTAAAAAATTTCAGCACTCTTTTGAGAAAATGTTTTTGCTGTTTTGGGCTTTTTAACACTAGGAGTAGGAGTTTTCTCTACACCAATTAAAGTAGGAGGATTGCTAGCATTAGGAATAACATCATTAGAGGTAGTAATGGTACATACCTTCATCTTTCTAGCCATCTCATCTTCTCTTTCCCACCTGGTATGCAATTCTGCTAGCATCCTAACATTTTCATCAATTCTAACTTGGATAGCATTAGCAGTAGCAAAAGGATTGTTCTCCTTCACATCATTAGGCAACACTTTTAATTTCAGAAGTTCAACATCATGAGCAAGGCTATCAACTTTAGAAGCAAGAATATCAATTTTGCCTAACTTTTTCTCAACAGACTTGTTAAAAGCATTTTGCTTACCGATGAAGTCCTTGAGCATTACCTCAAGCTCGGAGGGCGTGGCCCTAGAGTTGTTGGAGGAATTACCATAAGAGTTACCATAACCATTACCATTGGTAGAAGGATACGGCCTATAATTGTTACTAGCAAAATTGTTCCTATAAGCATTGTTGTTAAAATTATTATTTCTAATGAAGTTTACATCAACATGCTCTTCTTGAGCAACCAAAGAGGCCAAAGGAACATTATTAGGATCTACATGAGTCCTATCATTAGAAAGCATAAGCATAATAGCATCAATCTTATCACTCAAGGAAGAGGTTTCCTCAACAGAATTTACCTTCTTACCTTGTGGAGCTCTCTCGGTGTGCCATTCAGAGTAATTTACCATCATGTTGTCAAGAAGCTTTGTTGCAGCGCCCAAGGTAAGGGACATAAAAGTGCCTCCAGCAGCTGAATCCAATAGGTTCCTTGAAGAAAAATTCAGTCCTGCATAAAAAGTTTGGATAATCATCCAAGTAGTCAGTCCATGAGTGGGACAATTCTTTATCATAGATTTCATTCTTTCCCAAGCTTGAGCAACATGTTCATTATAGAACTGACTAAACTTCATAATATTGCTACGCAAAGCTATAATCTTAGCAGGAGGATAGTATCTACCAATAAAAGCATCCTTACACTTAGCCCATGAATCAATACTATTTTTAGGCAAAGACAACAACCAATCCTTAGCTTTTCCTCTCAAAGAAAAAGGAAACAACTTAAGCTTAATAATATCACTCTCTACATCCTTATATTTCTGCATCTCACATAGCTCAACAAAATTGTTGAGATGAGCTGCACAATCATCAGTACTAACACCAGAAAATTGCTCTTTCATAACAAGGTTCAACAAAGCAGGCTTGATCTCATAAAAATTTGTAGCAGGAGCAGGTGGCGCAATAGGAGTGTAGATAAAATCACTATTATTAGTGCTAGTAAAATCACACAACTTGGTGTTCTCATGAGTAGCCATTCTAGCAAAGCTAAAAGCAGACAAGTAAAAACACCTATAAGGAAACTAATTTTTTTGTGTTTTTGATAAAACGATGCAAGTAAAAATAAAGTAAAGCAAAATTTAAAACAAAGTAAAGGATGTGTGTGCGAAAATCCCCTTGCAGAAGTCTTCTTTTTTCCTGGCAACGATGCCAGAAAATGTCTTGATTGCTATTGATGGCGCGGTAAAAACCGGCCAGTTGGGAAACCCCAAGAGAAGGTGTGATGAATATAGCAGCAAGTTTTTCCCTCAGTAAGAAACCAAGGTTTAATCGTCCAGTAGGAAAAAGCCAAACTCAAGAAGGTGATGCTTGCTAGCTTCGCGACAGCTCCAGACAATTTATAGGGCGCCTCGTCCAAGCTTTGCTTTGCCAGCTGCAACGCAAAACCTGCACACAACACAACCAAATATTTTGTTCCCAACTTACGATGAGGTTGTCAATCTCACCGGTTTGCTTGAAACAAAGGGTATGAGCGTATCGAGTGGAAAGCAATAGTAGTATGCGAGTAAAGTAAACAGTGCGAGTAAAGTAAACAGGTGATAGCAATATAATGGAAATAGGACCGGGGTCCACAGTTCACTAGTGGTGTCTCTCCATAAGATAAAATAACACATGCTGGGTAAACAAATTACAGTTGGGCAATTGATAGAATAAAGATAACGTGCATACGTCGAGAGGATCACTATGAGATTTACTCTGGGCATTACAACAAGATACATAGACCGCCATCCAACTGCATCTATGACTAATAATCCACTTATGGCAAATCAATCTGAGAACTCCACAAGTATTAAGTTGCAAACAACAGATAACTGCATTAAGCAAAGTGTGTAATGTAAACAAAGCGTATGCCCTTGAGCATATGAATGTTGTTTTCTCCCTAGTGGCAACAACACATGTACAACCTTAGAGGTTTCTGTCACTCCCCCAGATTAAATAGAGGCATGAACCCAACTATCGAGCATAAATACCCCCTCTTGGAGTCACTAGTATCTACTCGGCCAAGATAGCTACTAACAACGGAGAGCATGCAAGATCATAAACAACATAGAGATAACATAAGATAATATTCAGCACATCAACTCAATCATAACACCAATATTCATCGGATCCCAACAAACACAACATGTAGAATTACATAACGGTGATCTCGATCATGTAAGGCAGCTCACGAGATCTAAACATGAAGCACATGGTGGAGAAGACAACCAACTAGCTACTGCTATGGACCCATAGTCCAAGGTAGACTACTCACTCATTGTGCCGGAGGCAAGCATGGCGATGAAGAAGACCTCCGGTGGGGATTCCCATCTCCGGTAGGGTGCTGGGAAGAGCTTCTGGACCCTCCCGATCTCGGGTCGACGACGGCGGCGGATCGCGATGTATTCTGGAAAAGTGATCGGGTGTTTAGGTTTTTCCCGTCAGGAGGTCTTTATAGGCGAAGGGGCATTGTCAGAAGTGGACCGAGGCGGCCACACACATAGGGGGCGTGGCCTAGCCCTGGGTCGCGCCGCCCTATTGTGTGGGCCCCTCGTGGCCCCACTCCGTCTCATCTTCAGTTCTCTGGAAGCTTCGGTGAATTTCTGGATGTTTGGCTTTTGTTTCGTCCAATTCCGAGAATATTTCCTGTATAACTTTTCTGAAACACAAAAACCACAGAAAACATGGAACTGGCACTATGGCATCTCATTAATAGGTTAGTTTCGGAAAATGCATAAAAACGCCATGAAGTGTAACGAAACACTAAGCAAATGGTGTAAAAACAAGCATGGAGCATCAAAAATTATAGATACGTTCGAGACGTATCAGATACTGGGGTGAGTATAGCGATGCATCAGAGTGCAGCATGGAGAGGCACAGAGACCCGAAGCACAATATGAGAACAACAGCACAAACAAGAGAAGAAAGCTATGCGAAAAGTCTAAGCGCGCAGCAGTCAGAAGCGGAAGAAGACTTCGTGTAAGAAACACCAGAAGCAGCATTGGTAGCAGCACAGGCGTACCTACTAACCACACAACCAGAGCCTGGAGATCCGCAGAAGCACATGCATCAGGCCGCAATACGAAGCCTCGGGTTGATAGAAGACAAGCTGATGGGAAAACTTCCAGAGGAAAAGGCGATACATCGTAAGGAAAGGCGAAAGGAAAAGTTCAAGCGAAACGAATCTAGTGAGTCATCAGGGGATGAGAGGCGACAAAAATGGAAGGAGGACGCAAGAAACATAATAGCACAAGCACGAGTAAACAACTCGCGCTATGCGTGGAGAGAGGAAAATTACGAAGACGATAAAAAAGAGATGGGCGCATTATGCTTTACCCGCAGGGTTCGCAAAACACGGGTACCCAAAGGTTTCAAGTGCCGCACGATCAAGAAAAGTATGATGGGTCACAAGAAACCACTCTATGGTTGTCAGATTACCTGCAAGCAATACAAATACTAGGAGGGACAAGAGCAACAGCCATGCAAAGTTTGCAGTTACACCTCACCGGTACAGCACGGTCCTGGTTGAACACCCTACCCAACGATTCCATCGGGAGTTGGGGAGAGTTAGAAAATCAATTCGTAAGAAATTTTTGCTCAACATATAAGCGCCAAGCGTCACTGGAGGAAATCAAGTTGTGCGTACAAAAGAAAGGCGAAACCCTACGTTCTTATATACAACGCTGGAGTGTAATCAAAAATTCAGCTGAAGACGGCTCCGACGAAAGAGCAATATATTCTTTTTCGGGTGGCCTTTGTCATTCGGACCTCGTGGAAGAGATAGGAAGAACAAGGCCAAGGACAGTGTTTGAATTAATGGAAGTAGCCAATAGATTCGCCGATGGAGAAGACGCATATAACAATAAGAGGGGACGGTCACCAGAAGTCGACAGAGCAAGCAGGGCAGAGGCGAAGATATCGCAATGGAGATAGCCACGCAAGGCGAAATCAGGTAGCCGCAGGATACGAAAGAAGGGATGAGGAAGGCTACGAAAACAAGGAGTTCCAAGCAAGAGGAAATCATGGAGTAGAAAGATCAAAGTACTCTGGCCCATCGGCAGAGGACATGCTCCACGGACCTTGTCGAATCCACTACGCATACCTAGATGGGAAAAGAGTTTCTAACCATCAGATGAAGGATTGCAGAACCTTCTTGAGGCTGCAAAGCGCCATGGACTCGAACCAAGGAGTACGACAGGGAAAGAAAAGTATGAGTTAGGGATACCAAGTACAGCGACTAGCGAAACATCTGGAGTTGAAAGTATACATATCTGCAATGATTCAATAGGTGCCAAAGTCCAAGAAAGAGCGCAAGAGCATATCCAGCGACTAGCTATATCATCACCACCAGCCACTACAAAGTACCTACAGTGGTCCGATCAACCAGTCAGGTTCAGCAGAGCAGACCACCCGAGGAAAGTGCCTAGGCCGGGGCACTCACCGATGGTGCTAAAGGCGCAAATAGGAGGATATGATATCGAGAGAGTATTCATGGATGTAGGAAGTGGCATAAACCTAATATATGCAAGAACTCTGAAGGCAATGTGCATCTCACTGGAAAGTCTAAAGCCAACAGATTCTTCTTTCCACGGAATAGTACCAGGAGGCACAAATTTCCCTCTCGGAAAAATAGAACTCGATGTTTGCTTCGGTAACAACAACAATTATCGCAGAGAGAACCTGGAGTTTGAAGTTATGGACTGGCCTTCACAGTATCATATAATCCTGGGACGCCCAGCATTTGCAAAGTTCATGGCAGTACCTCACTACGCATATCTCACACTCAAGATCCCAGGACCAAAGGAACGATCATGGTGCAAGGCAGCTTTGAAGTATCCAATACTTGTGACAAAGAATTTAATAGGTTGGCGCAAACTTTCGGCATGACAGCAGAGTACGCAAGATTGAAAGGCGAAACTGACCACAATGTGCTACCCGACATCGGGCAATCCCTGCCAGATCAGGCTTTCGATGCAACTCAAGATTCGAAGAAAATCCAGGTCCACCCGACGGACCTGAACAAAACCACCTCTATAGCAGTAAACCTGGATCCTGCATAGGAAAGCGCGCTCGTTGAGTTCCTCCATGAGCGCTGGGAAATCTTCGCCTGGTGTCCTTCAGATATGCCAGGGGTTCCCAGGGAACTCGTCGAGCACGTACTAAATGTGGATCCTAAAGCAAAGCCAGTCAAGCAACCACTAAGACGATTTGACGAACCTAAGAGAAAAGCAATAGTATCCGAGCTACACAGGCTAGAAAACGCCGGATTCATCAGAGAAATCAAGTCATCAACCTGGGTATCCAACCCAGTAATTGTACCCAAGAAAAACACACACGTACAAAGAGTGTGCGTCGACTACACATCTCTCAACAAGCACTGTCCAAAGGATCCCTTCCCGCTACCTTGCATTGATCAGATAATCGACTCAACAGCGGGGTGCGCCAGGCTTTCCTTTCTAGATGCATATTCTGGTTATAACCAGATCAAACTAAAGAAAGAAGACGAAGAAAATACAGCTTTTATCACACCATACGGCGTGTTCTGTTATCAAGTCTTGCCCTTGGGCCTAAAAAATGAAGGAGCAACCTACCAGCGGATGATGCAAAATTGCCTCGGAAGCCAAATAGGACGCAACATCCAAGTCTACATTGACGACGTGGTTATCACCATAAGGAAAGAGGAATCTCTGATCAGTGATTTGGCAGAAACTTCCGACAATCTGAACAGGTACAAGCTCAAGCTTAACCCGACAAAATGTTCTTTCGGTGTATCAGCAGGACAACTCCTGGGGTTCCTGGTGTCAGCAAGGGGAATAGAAGCAAACCCAGAAAAGATTCAAGCAATCCTAACAATGGGGAAACCAACGAAACTGCAAGACGTACAAAAGCTTGCAGGATGCGTCGCAGCACTAAGTCGAATTGTTGCTCGATTGGGAGAGAAAGCACTCCCTTTCTATGCACTCATGAAAAAACCAGATGACAAATTCGAGTGGACGGAAGAGGCAGATGTAGCTTTTGCGCAGTTGAAAAAAGTGCTCTCCACGCCACCAGTGCTAGTCGCACCAAATGAGAAAGAGCCACTACTACTCTACATCGCTGCAACACACCAGGTGGTGAGTACAGTTTTGGTAGTCGAAAGAAGTGAAGAGGAGAAAGCTCACGGTGTCCAGAGGCCAGTATATTTCATCAGGAAAGTACTGATGACCCACAAGTATAGGGGGTGTATCGTAGTACTTTCGATAAATAAGAGTGTCGAACCCAACGAGGAGCAGAAGGTGTTGACTAGTGGTTTTGATCAAGGATTCACTATAAATACTAGGAAACGGGTTTTCAGGGGTATTTGGTAATGCAAATAAATAAAGTGCGAGTAAATAAAAGACATTAGTAATAATTGCAGCAAGTGGCCCAATCCTTTCTTCAGCAAAGGACAAGCCGGTTGTGTAACTTATAATAACCAAACATTCTCGAGGACACACGGGAGTTTCTGTCAAGAGCTTTCGCTTCATACCGCTAAGTAGTCTTTATTGGTTTGATAAGTGTTGTGGGGGTGAACCTGTGCTAGCGCACTACCCTTACTAGGATAAATACACACTTGTGATTATACCCCCTGCAAGCATCTGCAAATACAAGAAAGTAATTAAGATAAATCTAACCACAACCTTAAACTCTAAGATCCTATGCTCCCTAGTGCAATGGTTTCCCAACGGAGGTTTAGGTTTCTGTCACTCCAGCAACCCCACAATTGGTAGCCAAATACACAATGCATCTCACTAGGCCCATAAATGGTGAAGTATCATGTAGTCGACGTTCACATGACACCACTAGTGAAATAGCATCACAACAATATCAAACCATTAAATATTTCTCAACAATAATTCACTACTAACATCTTGACTTCTCCCATGTCCTCAAGAACTAAACTAACTACTCACAAGACATCATATGGATCATGATCAGAGGTGAAATAATGGTAAATAACAATCTGAACATAAACCTTAATTCAACGGTTCCACTCAATAGCATCAACTACAAGAGTAATCAACACTGGGAAAGTTTCCCCTAAGAATATGACAAGATCCAACTCAAGATGTTACAGCGGGATGGCGTGGTGGTGATGGAGATGAAGGTGCTGGTGATGGAGATGATGATGATGATGATCCCGATGAAGTCCGGTGCGATGGTGATGACGATGGTGACGATCTCCCCTCTCCGGGAAGGAATTTCCCCGGCAGATTTCTGCTTGCCGGAGAGCTTTTCTCTCTCTGGTGTTTTCCGCCCCGCAGAGGCGGCTGTGTGTATCTCTGAGCCCCCCTGACTTAGGTTTTCGGGGACGATGAAGTACGCGAAGGGGCGAGACCAGAAGTGGTCCAGGGCGCCCTCACACAGGGCCGGCGCGGCCAGGGGCCAGGCTGCGCCCCCTGTGCGTGAGGCTGCCCCTGGCTCCTCTCTCCTTCTCCTTCTGGCTTCTGGAGTCTTTTGGTAAAATATAATTTTCTAGTATTTTTATGGAATTTTCCTGATCTCCCGAAATATGGTGTCTTGATGGTCCTTTTCCAGCAGAATCCTGACTCCGGCAGCAAATCCTCCAATGATCATCAAACATGTAAAAACAGAGGAAATAACATAAGTATCATCTCTAAATATGAAATATATCAATGAATAACAGTAAATTATGATACAAAATAGTGATGCAAAATGGATGTATCAACCCCCCAAGCTTAGACCTCGCTTGTCCCCAAGCGAAAACTAAACTCGGTAAACATGACCACAGGTTTATGGAGTGAAGTGTCGATAATCAAAATACGGACAAGAAGCATCACATTCACCAAGACACAAGTTATAATAGACAGCAACTCCCCTTTATAATATAGGCTTGCAATAAGTAAAGGGAATCACATATAAAGATGCACAAAATAAATTATAATTGGTGATGGCAAACTTTAGTTCTTGGTCAGAGACCAATGAACAACTATACTAGCCTTTGAATGGAGCCTTTTTAAAATAGAGCTAATATAGCAAAAACCATATCCTCAATGAAACAAACTTTTTGCATTCATAGAAAGCTTTCAAAGATATATTCCTTTAGACAAAAGCATTGTACAAAACAAAGAAGATAGTAAACATGATTAAACGGATCAACATATGGATGAGTGAAACATAACAACTCAAATGCTTGCTTGAGATAGAGGGGAATAGGTTGACTCAACATAAAAGTAAAAGACAGGCCCTTCGCAGAGGGAAGCAGGGATTAAACATGTGCTAGAGCTTTTCATTTGCAAAACAGAGGTAAAAATTGTTTTGAGAGGTGGTTGATTTTTCTCAACGACTAGCAATGGAGTTCTTGATATCTTCCATACTAAACAAGTGAGAGCAGTTCCGAGATGTTTGATTAATTGGCACATTGGTGCTCTTTTATAGCTTGGCACTCCTCCCCACCTTTTCCTTTCTCAAACCATGGCTAACCGATTCCATCGGGTGCCAACCAACTTTCACATACCATGGATGAGTGCTCTTTTCTTTTCTTTTTGAAATTATAATGGTCTGACCAGCTCCCTTGCAAAATTAATGACGAGCAGATGAAGCTGCCTAGTCGAGGGGTACTTAATTTAGTATGGAAGATAACAAACCCATCCACTACGTCCTCATGAGCTAAAAACAGTGGCACAAAATGAGAAGTATTTGTAGGTTTTTGAAAGGTAGCACATGAAAATTTACTTGGAATGGCTTAAAATACCATGCATAGGAATTTATAGTGGACTCTTTGGAAGTGACTTGGCTTTTAGGATTTGGATGCACGAGAAGTATTCCCTCTCAGTATAGGTTTTTGGGCTAGCAAGGCTGGGTAGCAAGCATAAGAATTGCATGAAACAAACAAACATACATATAATAAGAACAATCATGTAAAATCCCTTGAAGGTACACCGATTTTAACTTTGAGAATGACAATGCTTATAAGCCAAATATGAAGGGTAAACTGAAGTGATGTAGCTGCAAACACTTCTTTATTCTTTTCTACTCAAACCTCAAGGTAATGCTGCTACTGACTAGGCTAAGTTTGCCAAAACCAACTAAATTTACTCATGCTCCCAAAGTGATACCAATACTAATCAACAAGACTAGTCGTATAAGAGACATTGCAAACTAAAATAAAGCATGCAGAAAGTAAACGATAAAACTTCTCATTAATATTTCATTACCGCAACTCACACCAAGGGATACATAGATAACCAACTAAGGAGGATACTTCCACACTGCGGACTATTCTATAGGATAATTTCTCTATTCATGATATGACTCTACTTGAAAAGTAAATGAGTAAAAGGTAATGATGTGATACCGCGGCACTCTCCCAAGCTTGGAACAAGCCAAGGGGATGCCTATACCAATGACGAATTACTCCTTTGGCGATAGTGGAAGCAGCCTTGGATTAACAAAATATTCCAGCATCCGGCGAAGCCTGAGATTCTCTTCTTGAAGCATCTCTATTTCCTTCTCCAGCACTCGATATTGAGCGCAAAACTCGTCAGTGACCAGCATACCCTTTTTAATCACTGGCATAGAGTTTAGATCCAAATCGTGTAGTGTTGGTCCCTGCATATCATGAGAAAAGATACGTCTAGCTTTAGGTGGTCCTTCAAAAGCAGGGTTTCTTGGCCTCGGCCTTCCAGTCTCCTGCTCCTTCTTCCACTCGGGGTCTTGGCGATCATCCTCCCTGGGCCTTTTGCCCTTGTCGTCGCTTGAAGAGGCCATGGTGCTCTCCCAAGCTCAAGATCAACTCCTGACAGAAAACAGCTCGAAACAAAACATGACGAGAAAACGATATACAGACCTCGGGCACTCTAGGGGGTTAAATAGGCAAAAATTATACATCGAAACAAAATCACAGGAGGAAACCGGGACGAAACGAGTTCCGGGGTGCTCTCACACCAGGGCGGCGCGGCCAGTGGTGGGCCCGGCCCCCTGTGTGTGAGGAGCACACGGACTCCTTTTCTTGCCCGTTTTTGTCTCATGATTTTTCATATATAGTAAAAATAGCAAAAATAATAAAGGAAGAGTTTTTAGCGAACCTTCTCTGAGTAGAACTGATACCTATTCAAAAACGAACTCTGTAGGTACCTGCAATTTGTCTTGGATGAATTATTCTGGAGAAACTATTTTAATTACATCAATATCTTCATTATAAGAATCTCTTGTAATATAATGTTTGAGTCTTTGCCCATTCACCACTTGTGTAGTGTCATCTTTCAAAGAAGCAATCTTTATTGCACCTGAGCGGTATACTTCCACAATAACTTATGGTCCTTCCCATTTAGAGAATAATTTCCCTGCAAAAAATCTGAGACGAGACCTATACAATAGAACTTTCTCACCAACATGAAACTCTCTCTTAAGAATTCTCTTATCATGCCATTGCTTGACTTTTTCTTTGAAAAGTCTGGCATTCTCATACGCTTCATTTCTCCACTCATCTAGAGAACTCAAATCTAATAACCTTTTCTTACCGGCTAGTTTAAAATCTCTATTAAGCTCTCTCACTGCCCAAAAAGCTTTGTGTTCTAATTCTAAAGGCAAGTGACACGCTTTTCCGTAAACCATCTTATAAGGGGACATGCCCATGAGGTTCTTATAAGCAGTTCTATAAGCCCATAAAGCATTGTTTAACTTACTAGCCCAATTTTTCCTAGATCTATTGACAGTCTTCTGCAAGATAGACTTGATTTCTCTATTTGAAAGCTCTACCTGCCCACTAGTTTGGGAATGATAAGCAGAAGCAATTCTATGATTAACATCATATTTAGCAAGAGTTTTTCTAAAACTACCATGAATAAAATGAGAACCTCCATCAGTCATAAGATATCTAGGCACACCAAACCTAAGAAAAATAACATCTTTAAGCATTTTTAACGAGGTCTCACCATCGGCACTCTTTGTAGGTATGGCTTCTACCCATTTAGTAACATAATCAACAGCAACAAGTATGTGGGTATAGCCTTTTGAAGGAGGAAAAGGACTCATAAAGTCAAATCCCCAACAATCAAATGGTTCAATAACAAGAGTGTAATTCATAGGCATTTCATTGCGTCTAGAAATATTACCAACTCTTTGACATTCATCACAAGATAAAACATACTTTCTAGCATCTTTAAAAAGGGTTGGCCAATAAAAACCTGATTGTAGAACCTTCTGTGCGGTTCTATCTCCAGCATGATGTCCTTCATAAGCGCTACCATGGCACTTTCTCAATATTTCTTGTTGCTCATATTCCGGTACGCATCTTCGCATAATACCATCAACTCCTTCTTTATATAAGTGTGGGTCATCCCAAAAGTAATGCCTCAAATCATAGAAGAATTTTCTTCTTTGCTGAGCTGTAAAGGTTGGAGGCAAATACTTTGAAACAATAAAGTTAGCATAATCAGCATACCAAGGAAGGTCTCGTGAAGTTACGTTTATAGCAGCTAACTGTTCATTTGGAAAACTATCATTAACAGGAATAGGATCAAAAGAAATGTTTTCCAATCTAGACAAGTTGTCAGCCACAGGATTTTCAGCACCTTTCCTATCTACGATATGCAAATCAAATTCTTGTAAAAGCAACACCCATCTAATAAGCCTAGGCTTAGCATCCTTCTTAGTCATAAGGTATCTAATAGCAGCATGATCAGTATGAATAGTAACTTTAGAATCAACAATGTAAGATCTAAACTTATCACATGCAAAAACAATAGCAAGAAACTCTTTCTCAGTGGTAGCATAATTTTTTTGAGCAGCATCAAGAGTCTTACTAGCATAATGAATAACATTCAACTTATTATCTACGCGCTGTCCAAGAACAACACCAACAGCAAAATCACTAGCATCACACATAATTTCGAAAGGTAAGTTCCAATCAGGTGGTTGAACAATAGGAGCAGTAGTTAAAGCCTTCTTAAGAGTTTCAAAAGCTTCCTTACAATCATCATCAAAGACAAATGGTACATCTTTTTGAAGAAGATTAGTAAGAGGCTTTGAAATCTTAGAGAAATCTTTAATAAACCTCCTATAGAAACCAGCATGACCAAGAACACTACGAATACCTTTAACATCTCTGGGACAGGGCATTTTCTCAATTGCCTCCACTTTTGCTCTGTCAACTTCAATACCTCTTTCAAAAAAATTATGTCCAAGGACAATTCCTTCATTTACCATAAAGTGGCATTTCTCCCAATTAAGAACAAGGTTAGTTTCTTCGCATCTCTGCAAAACTTTATAAAGGTTGTGCAAACAATTATCAAAAGAAGTTCCATAGACGGAAAAATCGTCCATGAAGACCTCCAAAATTTCTTCACAAAAGCCATGAAAAATAGCAGATATGCATCTTTGAAAAGTAGAAGGAGCATTGCATAAACCAAACGACATACGTCTATAAGCATAAGTTCCATAAGGACAAGTAAAAGTGGTTTTCTCTTGATCTTCCTTTTTAACAGCAATTTGAGAAAAACCAGAATAACCATCAAGGAAACAAAAATGAGTCTTCTTAGATAACCTTTCTAGCATTTGATCTATAAACGGTAAAGGATAATGATCTTTCTTAGTAACTTTGTTTACCTTCCTATAATCAACGCACATCCTATAACCAACAACTACCCTTTGAGGAATAAGCTCGTTATTCTCATTAGGCACAACAGTCATACCTCCTTTCTTAGGAACACAATGGACAGGACTAACCCATCTACTATCAGCAATAGGATAAATAATACCAGCATCAAGGAGCTTTAATACCTCATTTCTTACCACATCCTTCATCTTGGGAATTAAGCGGCGTTGATGCTCCATGACTAGCTTCGCGTCTTTCTCCATATTAATGGCATGCTGACATAAAGTGGGAGAAATCCCTTTCAAATCATCAAGCGTATATCCCATAGCTCCTCGGTGTTTCCTCAATATCTCCAATAATCTTTCTTCTTCCTTTCCTGAAAGTTTAGAACTAATAATAACATGATATAATTTCTTATCATCTATATAAGCATATTTAAGATTATCAGGTAAAGGCTTTAATTCAAACACCGGATCTTCCTTAGGTGGCAAAGTGGTACCAAGATCCTCCACAGGTAAATTGTGCTTAATCAGCGGTTGTTGACGAAAGAAAATGTCGTCAATCTCTTCTCTTTCCTTACTGAAAACATCAATTTCGTGATCCTCCATGAATTGCTGCAAAGCATTATTAGGAGCAAGAGCAATAGAAGCAAGCTGTTCAACTCGAAAAATTTCATTAGGTGTGTCATTTTCATAAGAAGTCTTAGCAAACTTGGAAAAATTGAACTCATAAGACTCTCCATAAAACTTAGTAAAAAAAATTTCCTTCTTACAATCTATCACGGAGCCACAAGTGTTCAAAAAGGGTCTACCAAAAATAATAGGACAAGTTTTACTAGCCTCCTTACCAAGTACTAGAAAATTAGTAGGGTATTTAGTCTTACCGCAAAGAACTTCCACATCTCGAACAATACCAAGAGGCCAAACAGTCTCTCTGTTAGCAAGCTGAACAACCACATCAATATCTTCAAGTTCACAAGCGCCAATCTGATGCATAATTTCTTTGTAAAGTTCTAAAGAAATAGCACTTGCACTAGCACCAATATCACATAAACCATAATAGCAGTGATCTCCAATCCTGACAGAAATAACAGGAACACTTGTTTTCCTATGCTTTTTAGGATGAGATATAATGTTAGAAGCATCTTCACAAAAAAGAATATATTCATCCCCTACATCTTTAGTAACAATATCCTTCAATATAGCTACAAGAGACTTAATAGTAATTTGCTCATCAGGTTCTGCAGCTTTCTTAGTACTTTTATTAGACACACTTACCAAAGTAGAATACTTCTTTACCTTAGCAGGGAAAGGTGTCTTCTCAAAATAAGGTTCAGGCACAATGCTATCAACAGTACAAACTTCAGTAGCTGCAGCAGGTATATGACTAATAGAATCTTTATAAGGCGCATGATATTTGTTCCAATCTTTCTTTGGAACATCAAGATAAGAGGCAAAGGCCTTAAGACAATTAGCAAGTATTTGAGAATCAAGACCATAAGCAGTGCTAACACTATGAAAGTCATCGGTTCCCATAAAAGCTTTAATGCATTCATAATCATAGTTTATACCTGACTTCCTACCTTTGTCGTTTTCCCATCCTTCAGCATTCTCTTGTATACGGTCAAGGAGTTTCCACTTAGCATCTTCTTTCATATGAGTAAATGATCCAAAGCAAGAAGCATCCAAATAATCCTTATCAGGAAGAGTAAGCCGCGCATAAAGATTATCAATAACAATATTATTGGGGAGCTCATGAATGGGGCATTTGAGCATTAGTAACTTCAATCTCCCCCACGCTTGGGCAATACTCTCTCCATCATGCGGCCAAAAATTATATATCCGATTACGATCTTTATGGATTTCACTTGGAGGATAAAACTTGGAATAAAAGAGAGGTACAATTTCCTCCCATGCCATAGATGGACCATCTTGGAGCAGTCGATACCACTCCTCAGTCTGCCTTTCAATGATAAAGAGAATAGTTTCTTCTTGACCTGGTTTGGTGAAATACCTGCACACCTGAACAACTCGCATAATTCATGTATAAATGGTAAGTGATCACCCGGATGGATAGTTCCATCTCCTGAATAGCAGTTATCCATAATACGCCCAACAATTTTCATAGGTATTTTAAAAGGATCAACTTCAGCAGGTGGTGGTGGTGGTTCATCCACATGTGCAGTAGTGGTAGAAGTGTTCCCAAATAGGAAACCAAATGGAGAATTCTCCATAGCAGAATAAAATAAAATAAAAGACAAAAATAAAAACAATACTCACAATGACGGTTACCTTTACCAATTCCACTCTCCAACAGCGCCACACTCCCCGGCAACGGCGCCAGAAAATAGTCTTGATGACCCACAAGTATAGGGGGTGTATCGTAGTACTTTTGATAAATAAGAGTGTCGAACCCAACGAGGAGCAGAAGGTGTTGACTAGTGGTTTTGATCAAGGATTCACTGTAAATACTAGCAAACGGGTTTTCAGGGGTATTTGGTAATGCAAATAAATAAAGTGCGAGTAAATAAAAGACAGTAGTAATAATTGCAGCAAGTGGCCCAATCCTTTCTTCAGCAAAGGACAAGCCGGTTGTGTAACTTATAATAACCAAACGTTCTCGAGGACACACGGGAGTTTCTGTCAAGAGCTTTCGCTTCATACCGCTAAGTAGTCTTTATTGGTTTGATAAGTGTTGTGGGTGTGAACCTGTGCTAGCCCACTACCCTTACTAGGATAAATACACACTTGTGATAATACCCCCTGCAAGCATCCGCAAATACAAGAAAGTAATTAAGATAAATCTAACCACAGCCTTAAACTCTAAGATCCTATGCTCCCTGGTGCAATGGTTTCCCAACGGAGGTTTAGGTTTCTGTCACTCCAGCAACCCCACAATTGGTAGCCAAATACACAATGCATCTCACTAGGCCCATAAATGGTGAAGTATCATGTAGTCGACGTTCACATGACACCACTAGTGAAATAGCACCACAACAATATCAAACCATTAAATATTTCTCAACAATAATTCACTGTTAACATCTTGACTTCTCCCATGTCCTCAAGAACTAAACTAACTACTCACAAGACATCATATGGATCATGATCAGAGGTGAAATAATGGTAAATAACAATCTGAACATAAACCTTAATTCAACGGTTCCACTCAATAGCATCAACTACAAGAGTAATCAACACCGGGAAAGTTTCTCCTAAGAATATGATAAGATCCAACTCAAGATGTTACAGCGGGATGGCATGGTGATGATGGAGATGAAGGTGCTGGTGATGGAGATGATGATGATGATCCCGATGAAGTTCGGTGCGATGGTGATGATGATGGCAATGATCTCCCCTCTCCGGGAAGGAATTTCACCGACAGATTTCTGCCTGCCGGAGAGCTTTTCTCTCTCTGGTGTTTTCCGCCCCGTAGAGGCGGCTGTGTGTATCTCTGAGCCCCTCCTAACTTAGGTTTTCGGGGACGATGAAGTACGCGAAGGGGCGAGACCAGAAGTGGGCCCGGGCGCCCTCACACAGGGTCGGCGCGGCCAGGGGCCAGGCCGCGCCCCCTGTGCGTGAGGCTGCCCCTGGCTCCTCTCTCCTTCTCCTTCTAGCTTCCGGTGTCTTTTGGTAAAATATAATTTTCTAGTATTTTTCTGGAATTTTCCTGATCTCCCAAAATATGGTGTCTTGACGGTCCTTTTCCAGCAGAATCCTGACTCCGGCAGCAAATCCTCCAATGATCATCAAACATGTAAAAACAGAGGAAATAACATAAGTATCATCTCTAAATATGAAATATATCAATGAATAACAGTAAATTATGATACAAAATAGTGATGCAAAATGGACGTATCAAGTACTATCTCCAACAAAACAAAGGTACCCGCACTATCAAAAGCTCGCATACAATGTATTCACAACAGCACGAAAACTACGACAGTATTTCACGGTACACCCAATCATAGTGGTTAACGAAGCACCACTATCCAATATATTAAATAACCCTTCAGCAACAGGACGTGTCTCCTTATGGGGAATTGAGTTATCACCCCTGGACATCACGTACGAAAAGCGAAAGGCGATAAAATCACAAGTTTTACCAGACTTCATAGCAGAGTGGCTGGAGTTACAAAACATAGGGCCACCAGATCTGTCGAGTGTATGGACAATGTACTTCGACGGCTCAAAAAGAATCCAAGGCGCAGGAGCAGGAGTGGTCTTGATATCACCACAAGGCGACAAGCTAAAGTATGTGCTGAGGATGAGTTTTCCCCAAGCTTCTAATAATGAAGCCGAATACGAGGCATTGCTCCATGGAATGAAAATGGCTAAGGCATGCGGAGCAACTCGATTGAAAATATTTGGAGACTCGAATCTCGTCGTCCAACAAGTGATGAACAAGTGCGACGCCATCAGTGACAACATGATAGCGTACAGAAACTTATACTATTATCTAGAGGGAACATTCGATGGATGCGAAGTTTTGCACGTCAGCAGAGCCAGTAACGAGGAAGCCGACAATTTAGCAAACATCGGGTCCCAGTGCTTACCCGTACCACAAGGAGTTTTTTGGGAAGAAATCATAGAAAGATCAATAAAAAGCAACAAAGCTTCGACTAAAGAGGAACAAGGCCAGCACCAAGCAACAGGCTCGGGGGCTGGAAAAACAAGCATAGCAGAACCAGAAGAAGTCATGATGATAGAAGAAACTTGGATGCAGCCATATCTGGCATACATGATAAACAAAACACTACCCGAAGACACAGTAGAAGCGAAGAGGATAATACGACGATCCAAGGCTTTCGTCGTGTTACAAGGAAAATTATACAAGAAAAGTATATCAGTCGTCTTGCAACGATGCGTCACTCCTCAAGAAGGGCAAGAAATCTTAAAAGATATCCACGCAGGAGTGTGTGGACATCACGCTAGCAGCAGAGCAATTGCAGCCAAAGCTTTTCGTGCAGGGTTTTATTGGCTCACAGCCATTGAAGATGCGAAAGATATAGTGAGGAAGTGTGAGGCCTGTCAACGCTTTGCATCTCGGCCACACGCACCAGCAGCAGAATTACAACCAATACCATTATCCTGGCCCTTTGTGCAATCGGGTCTCGACATGGTAGGAAAATTGCACAAATCCTAGCCAGGAGGGCATGTTTATATGCTAGCGACAGTCGACAAGTTCACCAAGTGGGTAGAGGCAGCCCCAGTAACAACCCAAGATTCTACAGCCGCAATCAACTTCATCAAGTCCATAGTTTTTCGCTTTGGAGTACCAAACAGCATCATCACAGACAATGGGACAAATTTCACATCCAAGGAGTTCAAGAATTATTGTGAAGGATTGGGAATTAAATTGAAATTTGCATCTGTAGCGCATCCAAAGACAAATGGGCAAGTCGAAAAAGTCAACGGCTTAATATGCAACGGGATAAAGAAAAGGTTGTTGGCACCTCTCGAGAAAGTAAGCTACCCTCCGTACTCTGGAGTCTACGAACTACACCCAACGCAGCTACTCAAGAAACACCTTTCTTTCTGGTCCACGACGCAGAAGCCATGCTTCCAGTCGAGATCACACACGAAGCTCCAAGAATCGCGGCGTATGATGAGACAACTTCCGTGGAAGCACTTCAGGACGATGTCGATGCACTCGACGAGGCGAGGGACGTAGCACTCGCCAGAGCCACTCAATATCAGTAAAATCTATGAAACTACCACAGTAGTCGAGTTCGTCCACGGTCTTTCGTAGTGGGAGATCTAGTATTACGACTCAAGCAAGACGGGCATGGAAAACTCGAGTCCCCATGGGTGGGACCTTACATCATGATAGAAGTAATACCAGGAGGAGCTTATCGACTATAAGACAAGAAAACGGGGAAAGACGAGAGTAACCCATGGAATGCAGAGCAATTACGACGGTTCTTCGCATAGGCGACATAAGGCGACAAAGAGTTTTTTGAGTTATGACCCTTCGAACCCAGAACATGAGGCCATAGGTCGGGTTCCTTGGGTCAACTCGACAATATGTATAAATATTTTACTTTCCACTCGGGGGCTCGGACCCTCGAGTCGTACGAAATAATATTAACAGGTTATTGAGATTTGTGATTATCTGAGACATACTACAAGGTTGATCGCAACCCAATATTCGGCAGCAACACAAACGGTTCAAAGGAACCCAATAATATATTAAGTGCATACCTCAAAAATACGATCCATTTCCCATGGTCTATTAATAAAGTAAGGACAACACATAATCCAAATACGACTACTTATTACAGATAGTACAAGGAAAAACAACTAGAACAAAGAGATTACATAAAGAGAATCTAGTGAAAATGCACTTCAGCTTCATACTCTTTCTGGCACTGGGTGCCGTCGTACCAGACCTCCACTTCATAGGGAGTTCCTCCCCCAGAGTGCTCACGAAGAACCGCTTCCCGTAGTTTTCGCCCGTCCATAAACTTGGTGAATTTCAGCGGTAACCGCTGAATTTCCTGGCACTGCGCGCCGGCGATGCAGAAGAAGGAGTAGATTCTGGGCGAAGGAGGAGAAGCATTAGCAGAAGGAGCGCTTGGACCTGGTGCAGCAGATGGCACCTTGGGTTTATTTTTACTCCCGGCCGGACGGCCGGGGCGCCGCTTCGCCGGAGCGGACGACGAAGCTACCACAGCCTCGATTGTAGCCTTGTTCTTGCTGCCGCGAGGGCGGCCGTGACCCCGTTTCTCCACTGGGGCGCCGATGTTCAGACGTGATCCACCCACATCAGAGGAGGAAGATGATGCGGCGGTGGAAGAAGCTAATGACTGGATTAGGGTTTTTACCCTCGCCAGACGTGCTTTATTTATAAGTATGCACTAATGAGCCTTTACAAAGGTAAGGCCCAAAGTATATTTACGGGCTCTTATATTCTGCCCAGCGCAGACGATAAAAGAAGGATCAACGTATCAAGAGAGAGAGGGAAAAAAAGAGAGAAGTTATCTATCAAGAAGCACAGTATACCTCGTCTTGGCCTCGGGGGCTTAAGTCATAAGAAAAGAAGAGCAGAATTACCAGAAGGGCGACATATGTCAAAAAGTATCAAAAGACATAGAATATGAGACATGTATGTCTATAGTTTTGAGCCTATACCCGAAAAAATTCGGCTATAGCCTCGGGGGCTACTCCCATCGGGAGCGCTGTCGCGCACCCGATAGAAAGAAGTCGACAGGAAGAAGAGGAGTTGAAGCCGATAATAAAGAACCAGCTGGTGGACAAATGGTTTAGGCGCAATCGATTGTATTTCGTCAGCAATGAACTTTGACTACATTGTCGACAAAATAAACATCGATTACTCCCATCGGGAGCTATTTATGAGAGTTGCAAAGGACAACTCAGATATTTTGTATATTGAAAGAGTCAAACAAGGCTGCGAAATATGATTCTCGAGTTGCGTCATCGTGACAAGACTTGAATGCCATGGTTGAAATATATCATGAAGGTAAGACCCCAGGATCCGTCCTGTGTGGCCCGGTATACGCACATGGATGCGCTCTGCTGGTATGTATCCGTGTCTACGACGCGAAGAAAATCCCGGTGGACGCACTGGGTACCCTGAGAACTACTGGGATTCATTCTTTGTAAGTCCTAAATGCGGCAGAAGGATGGGTTTGACCGGTTTCCCGAATTCAAATCCAAGGGGATTGAATTTGAAGTAGGTAACAAGTATCTGTTCCGGCAGTTAACTGGCCTCTTGATCCGTTAGAGTTGTCAGTCTTGTTCATCAAAACCCCTTGCAAGACCTTATATCAAAAGACAAGTCGAAAGACTAAGTCGAAGATTTGAAGATCTAAAGAAGTCAAGTATTGATCAAGTCGAAGATTTGAAGATTTGAGATTCAACCCGAATCTGCAATTCTGGTAGAATCTCGGGGGCTACTGACAAGGGTATAGATAATAGAGCCCGTCAGTTGAGTACCCCTAAGGCCCATTAAGTTAGGCCCAATTGTAATATTAGTCAAAATATGAGTTCATGTCGTATGTCGATATTGTAATCTATATCGGATCCCACCCGATCCTCGAGACCTGGCCACCTATATATAGGGGCCAGAAGGGGACGGTGAGAGACAGATTGAAAGCAAGCCAGGTTTACACCCACGTTTACTTTCGATAGCAACCTTGTTTGACTGATTTTACCTTCGAGTTCATCCGACGCCCTATCTCCCCGATCCTAAGTCCTTTATCTAGGACATTTGTCGAGTTAACTCTCGTCACTCAGTGCGCCATTCAGAATAATTTACCATCATATTAGCATGGAGCTTTGTTGTGACGCCCAAGGTGATGGACATAAATGTACCTCCAGCAGCTGAATCCACAAGGTTCCTTGAAGAAAATTTTAGTCCTGCATAAAAGGTTTGGATAATCATCCAAGTAGTCAGTCCATGAGTGGGACAATTCTTTATCAAAGAGTTCATTCTTTCCCAAGCTTGAACAACATGTTCATTATCAAACTGTTTAAACTTCATTATGTCACTTCTCAAAGATATAATCTTAGTAGGAGGATAATATTTTCCAATAAAAGCATCTTTGCACTAACCCAAGAATCAATACTATTTCTAGGCAAAGATAGCAACCAATCCTTAGCTCTTCCTCTCAAAGAGAAAGGAAACAACTTAAGCTTAATAATATCTCCATCTACATCCTTATACTTTTGCATCTCACATAACTCAACAAAATTATTGAGGTGAGCAGCAGCATCATCAGTACTAACACCAAAAAATTGCTCTTTCATAACAAGATTTAACAAAGCAGGTTTAATTTCATAGCAATTTGCCTCAAGAGCAGATGGCGCAATAGGAGTGCAGATGAAATCATTGTTGTTTGTGCTAGTAAAGTCACACAACTTGGTGTTCTCGGGAGTACTCATTCTAGCAAGACTAAAACAGATAAACAAAAATAACAACTATAAAAGAAACTAATTTTTTTGAATTTTTGATAAAAAGATGCAAACAAAAATAAAGTAAAGAAACTAAGCAAAACAATAACAAAGTAAAAAGATTGGAAGTGAGAGACTCCCCTTCAGAAATCCTCTTTCTCCCCGGCAACGGCGCCAAAAAAAGTCTTGATGTCTCACAGGACCAGTTGGGAAACCCCAAGAGGAAGGTATGATGAGCACAGCAGTAAGTTTTCCCTCAGTTATGATACAAAGGTTTAATCGACCAGTAGGAGAAAGAAATCACTTCCGAAGGTTGTTGCTAGCTGACTTTGGCAACAGCGCCAGAGAAGGTCTGGTGCATGGCTTCAGCGCTAGCAGCAACATGGAACCTGCACACAACACAACCAAAATACTTTGCCGCAACTTGCAGTGAGGTTTTCAATCTCACTGGTTTGCTGATAACAAAGGATTAAACATATGGTATGGAAAAAGGTGTTTGTTTGCAGTAAAGTAAATAATGCTTGCGGAAAGTAAATAGTGCTTGCAGTAGATGGTAATATAAATGTAAAAGAATGGACTGGTATCCATAGTTCACTAGAGGTGTCTCTCCACAAAGATAAATAACATGCTGGGTAAGCAAATTACAGTTGGGCAATTGACAAAATAAAGAATGCATAGCAATGCATGTACATGTCATGAAGATCACTATGAGATTCACTTGGGCATTACAACATAATACATAGACCGTAATCCAACTGCATCTATGACTAATAATCCACCCGCAGGATATCATCCGAACAACCCTTGGGTATTAAGTTGCAAGCAACAGATTATCGCCTTAAGCAAAGTGTGTAATGTAAACAATACAAATGTCCTTGCACAAAATATTGTTGTTTTCTCCCTAGTAGCAATAACACATCTACAACCTTAGAAGTTATTGTCACTCTCCCAGATTACTAGAGGCATGAACCCACTATCGAGCATAAATACTCCCTCTTGGAGTCACTAGCATCTACTTGGCCAAGATATCTACTAGCAACGGAGAGCATGCAAGATCATAAATAACATAGACATGATAAATCAACAACCAACTTAACATAGTACTCAATATTCATCGGATCCCAACAAACACAACATGTAGAATTACACAAAGATGATCTTGATCATGATAGGCAGCTCACAAGATCTACACATGAGGCGCATGGAGGAGAAGACAACCATCTAGCTACTGCTATGGACCCATGGTCCAATGGTGGACTACTCACGCATCACTCCGGAGGCTGGCACCCCTATGTGCCGGGAAGAGCTTCTGGACCCTCCCGATCTCGGGACGACGATGGCGGCGGCTTGCAGTATGTTTCGTGGAAAAGTGTTTCATCCCTTAGGGTTTTCCCGATGAAAGGAATTTATAGGCAGAAGAGCTATGTCAGGGGGTGGACCAGGGGCCCACACCACCTGGTGGCACGGCCAGGGGGTGGCCCGCGCCACCCTATGGTACGACTGCCTCCTGGCCCCTCTCCGTCTCTCCTTTGGACTCCGTCTTCGTGTCAGGTAAATAGGAATTTTGGCTTTCGTTTCGTCCAATTCTGAGAATATTTCCTGTGTAACTTTTCTAAAACACAAAAATAGCAGAAAATAGGAACTGGCACTATGGCATCTTGTTAATAGGTTAGTTCCGGAAAATGCATAAAAATTCCACGAAGTGTAAAGAAAACACAAAGCAATTGGTGAAAAATAAGCATGGAGCATCAAAAATTATAGATACGTTTGCAACGTATCATTTACTTAACATTCTTGCATTAGTAGTGTTAGGATTACGGTATTTCATCGCGCTTTGTGTGCACCTTTTATGTTAGTTTCAGCAGGATCCCATATTTGAAGGAGTGAATGGACCAAAACTCGCAAAAATCTCACTTTTGGAAGGGATCTGGAGGGGGAACTAGGAGAAGGGCATCGATCTTCATCGCCCACTGGAATCCTTGGAGAGTTGGGCATCATCTCCGCCATCAATCGGTGCATCTCCATCACCCTTTCCATCATTTATATATATCATCTTTGTTGTATTTCCTTGACATTAGTTGTGAATTTGTACAAGTATTCAATCATTCCCATGTTCTCCATCCATTTTATTGCCATGATGATGTTGCTTACCTCTGTGTGTGAGTAGGTTCCTTTGTTCTTGGGGAGATGGTGAAACCCAAGCAAAAGTTTATGAGATGAAATAAAGATGTTTTATTCTTTCATTTATATATCATAGTGTATTAATTGTCTCTCTTGATGTTGTATGAAGTCGACAATGCAGGATTTTCCTTTCAGGACGAGAGAGGGATTGCCTTTGGACATGTGGCAGTGAGGAGGCAACAAAGTGACACCCTCACGCTGATCCACTATCATCTGGCCATTGGAGAGTAAGAGAGGACTCATAAAGTGAACATCCATGACCATGGGCACCCCTTAATAGGGGTGTATTCGAGTGACTTGCCTAGTACATGATAGCTCTGATTTTAGAGGCTTTTTATGCAAGGGTTTCTACCCGATTTTATTTGGTTTTGATGGTTTTTAGGTTTCAACTAACATTATTATTGTGAAAACAAAGAAACCGTGTTTTCCAATGTGACTTTCAGGTGTTTATCACTCTAGGAAGGAGTAGAAGCCATTTTTGAGCTAATTGAAGGAAAACAAGAAAAATAGTAAATTGGAGGAAAATCATTCGAAGCCTCTAGAGCATTTAATGGGAACTTGTATGGCGATAGCCATATTGCCCGTACAGCTCGGATGTACCATGTGCAGCCGCCTTCATCTCATCAAAAGGAGAAACTTACATGAAGGAGGCATATGTGAATACGGACCAAAACATACGCCATTTATTCGAGAACAGAGGAGAAGAAGCTTGGCCTCGATCCGATCTGCAATCTCCACCCTCTCGATCCTCCACTCCACTATCATTCCACTTGTACTAGAGCGACAGAGAGACACTCATACTTGTAAGATTAGGATTACATAAATATATTCATACTTTGATTCAAATTTGGTTTGATCTTCATTTCTATTATGGATAACTACGGTAATATTGAGATGAACCCTATTTGTTTCATGATGATCTTCTTGTGTTTTCCCCCTCTCATGTGCGAGTAATTTCCCTTAGGCATGGGAGATGTAGGGGATCGGTGATCATGTGAAGTGCCTTTATTATTTCCATCTATTTGTGGCTATTCTTATTATTATTATTATGAATGGATCGACCATTGTGATATTCCTAATGATTGTTGTCTAATTTAAGGGCCTAGACAGCATGATCTGAAGAACCCCACAATGTGATCTTATTTACTAGGACTTCTACAAACTTCGAGTGACACTATAGACCTCAAAGTTTATCTAGGATGATTTGGGGATAACAAGGAGAGTCACCAAGCTTATTGCATTTATCTGTCATAATGACCTTAATTTTTGCTCTGTGACCATGGTGAAAGAGCAAGGAGCCCCCATGTGTGTTTTTGGTGATTAATAACAATCACTATGGACTAATGGTTGCATTGAGTCATATTTGTAGGATTTATTCATAGCCAGTGCTTGAACCTATGTTGGCTTCAAGGTTGTATGAAGAAGATAATGAAGAATATAAAGATTTATCCATAGGCAATGCTTGAACCATATATTGGCTTCAAGGTTGTATGAAGAATATAACGAATAAGATAAAGTGATGACCAAAGTAATATTCAAGGTGTGATCCATAAAAATGGTCATCTAGCGTTGAGCTTATTGCAAGTGCGGCTTGGAAAAGAATACTAAGTGAACATTCATGTTTACCTCCAAGCCATCATATATATCTATTATATACTAAAAGCAAGATACGGGTGTCTAAAATAGAGACACCATATTAATCCACATCATCAGAATTATTTTAGCTGTTAGATCTGTGATTTTAATGGTCAAGATTAAGAAAAATTACGTAACATATATAAACATATGTTTTCTGGACATACACGCTACAACAGATTTAACACGTAGGTAGCAGCCGTGATTGGTTAAACGTGCATATCAGTTTTTGCGGAAAAAGATTAAACGTGTAATAGCTAACCATGTAGACAAATCCGTTCCAATAACGCTACAAGGAAAAAAAAAGAGTCCGTTTTGAAAAAAGGACATGCATCGGCTAGCTAGCTCCTTAGAAATAACCAGTTCACGTTATGAAAAAAAAATCGCATACACTACCTTAGTTAGCTTAACGCTCAAACCTCACGGTGCTTCTAGATGGGAAAATTGATATGATTTTAACTTACAGCATAATAAATATTTCCTATGATCTGAAATATTTGTCTTAAAATGAGCAAATTTACACATAAAAACGTATTTGGATATATGCATTTTTAGAGAACTATTTTGAATCGGAGGGAGTATAAATGATCAATACGTAGTTGACTCAAGTGTGGGGTTGAATATACAAAAATAGCCAAAATTTATCTATTTTCTGAATTAAGTACAAAACACAAAAGTGATACAAATATTTCGAAATGTGGTTTACTTAAACATTTCGTGAGAGGCCGCAATAGACTAATTTTTGAAAAGTCGCATTAATCGAGCCACATCATCCAAAATAATTTGGATGGTCGGATCCAAAATTTATGGATGAGATATACAAATATTCCGAAACACGGTTTACTTAAACACTTCGCGAGAGGCCGAAATAGCATATTTTTTGAATAGCCACATTAACTGAGCCACATCATCCAAAATAATTTGGATGCTCAGATCCAAAATTTATGAATGAGATTTAATTAATATAAATTCCTCATATAAGGAGAGTAAGTGAAATAAAACTTATTTTTCTGTTTTGTGAACCCGTCAAAAAGAATTTGTATTCATTTCCCTAGCAAAATCTTTTTTAGATCTCTTGAACCTTATCATTAACAGGCAAGAAATAACATATGCTATAATCATATATTCCATAATTTAATTGGTTGCTTCTATTATAGTAGACCATGATTAAGAGATACCGATAATAATACCTAAATGTCATGTGTGACATAGTAACTATTATTCACACATTAAATTGTATTTTTAGCTTTAAGTCCTTCCAATATATGTGACACACAATCATAGCTTTAACCTTGTAAATTTTGTTATATGAACCAGTCTAATTTTTAAAATTCTTGAAGTAGTCACTAGACCACAAATTAAAGATGACAACGGAGGTTTACGCATATTATATTTATCATTAAAGTTTTGGTGACTATATAATTATATTAACATTAATTGCATAACAGAAGTATGTCTGTAATACTACATATATTTCCTCGATATTCCGGATGTTGCCCTCGCATTTGTGAGGGCCACGGTGCTAGTTAAGAAAATAAATTGAAGTGCAAAGAATGAAGTCAAGATTTATCAAAACATTTAGAAGATTATGAAGTGCAAGTTCAATATGATCCATCTTGGAAGATATCAGTTGATTGAAGCTTGCAATGGATTCATGAAGATGAAGCTAAGTGAGGCTCTCCCATAATAGTGTATGGGGAGTCTTTGGAGAAGTCTTCATCAAGCATGTGCTAGCAAGCACGATCAAGAAAGGTGTTCCAACTTGAGGGAGTCAAGACCGTCATCATCTATCTCAAGTGGAATGCGTAAGGCAAACGTATGATCTTGATAGGATTTCTTTCTTACCAGTCTCATGGGGTTATTTTGGAGACCGGTTATAGGTTTGCTAGCCATACTATCAAGAGGGGCTCTTGAGTGAGTAACTTAATCATATCGATCAAAGAGAGATCAAACCTTTGAATACTTGGCATCATATTTCTTTGTTCTTATTTGGCTTTTATCCATGTGAGGTTTAGAGCTTGTGGTTACTTCCACGACAAGCTCTAGCACATCAAAAATGGATTTCGTATGAAAAACCTTTTGCATTTTTGGTGTTGAAGGTTTACTGGTTCATCTTGTTTAGAGAGATCAAACCTTTCCTCATTTGGTTTCATCTTATGTGGTTGGAGTATGATGTTGCTCTACTTGAAGTTATAGAGCTTGTTGTTGTGGTTCTAGCAAGCCTAAGATCATGGAAAATAGAGTTCAGATGCAAAAAGTTATTGTCGTCTTCGTATTGTTATTTTCTTCCACGATGGATAATTCGGAGGGGGGGGGGGGGGTTATTCAATAATCTGGCCCTCGAAATTCTACAAAAGGACTTTTGGGCGCGACTCCCACTAAGGGGGCGGATATTCTTCCTTGGGGTGGATTTTTCAGGGTAAAAAACTACAACGGTCATATTTTGTGGAGGGGACTATAAAAGGCCCCCTTCTTCCCCTTGGGCTGGTTGCTACTCCATCTCTATTTCCTCCATTGTTGACCTTGAGTATCTTGCTCTCCCTCTCCAGTCCTCCATGTTTCTTGCATCTTTTTTAGGGAAAAAGAAGGGAGATCTAGATCTAATCAATATCTCCTCTAAGTTAGGGGAACCTGTTGGATTTAGATCTTGGAGTTCTTTGTGTATTTCCTCCATTGTGCTTCCTCTCATATCTCTCCATAGCATTAGTTGCTTGGTGAAATTTGGGTGAGAAGTACTTGAGCACTTTGATACGTCTCAAACGTATCTATAATTTTTAATGCTCCATGCTTGTTTATACACCATTTGCTTTGTGTTTGGTTTACACTTTGTGGCATTTTTATGCATTTTCTGGAACTAACCTATTAATAAGATGCCACAGAGCTAGTTCCTGTTTTCTGCTATTTTTGTGTTTCAGAAAAGTTACACAGGAAATATTCTCGGAATTGGACAAAATAAAAGCTGAAGTTCCTAATTACCTAACACGAAAACAGAGTCCAAAGGAGAGTCTCCGACGGACCAAGGGGCAGCCACACCTGGTGGTGGCGCGGGCCACCCTGGCCGCGCCACCAGGTGGTGTGACCACCTGGTCCACCTAATGACATCGCCCTTCCACCTATTTATTCCCCTCAACGGGAAAACCCTAGAGGCCTGAACTCTTTTCCAGAAAACATACTGCAAGCCGCCGCCGTCGTCGACGCGAGATCGGGAGGGTCCAGAAGCTCTTCCCAGCACTGATACGTCTCAAACGTATCTATAATTTTTGATGCTCCATGCTTGTTTATGCACCATTTGCATTGTGTTCTCTTATACTTTGTGGCCTTTTTATGCATTTTCCGGAACTAACCTATTAACGAGATGCCACAGTGCCAGTTCCCTATTTTCTGCTATTTTTGTGTTTTAGAAAAGTTACACAGGAAATATTCTCGGAATTGGACAAAATGAAGCCCAAAGTTCCTATTTTCCCCCGACACGAGACGGAGTCCAAAGAAGAGTCAGAGGGGGGCCAGGGGCAACCACACCATGTGGTGGCGCGGGTGGACCCCTGGGCGCGCCACCCTATGGTGTGGGGCCCCTGGCCACCCTCTGACATCGCCCCTCCGCCTATAAAGAGCATCCGACGCGAAAACCCTAATTCAATTGGTGTTTTTCCCAGAAAAGTTCCGCAGCGCCGCCGTCATCGAAGACCAATTTCGGGGGACAGAAGTCTCTGTTTTGGCACCCTGCCAGGACGGAGAAGTGCCCTCGGAGCCATCTCCATTGACTCCATCGATTCCACCGCCATCTCCATCGACTTCACCGCCATCTCCATCGACGTTGTTGTCTCCGATGATGAGGAGGGAGTAGTTCTCCTCGGGGCTGAGGGCTCTACCGGTAGCTATGTGGTTCACATCTCTCTCCCATGATGTGATCTATATGTAATCATGAGCTTTCTATCTAGTTGAATTGGTAGATGGTGTTCTTCATATACTATGCTACTCCAATGCTTTATTATTGTAATCTCCGAAGACACCTTGTACCATGATGTGAAGGTGATAGTGTGCGCATTATGTGTGTCTCTTTGGCTAGTGTCTCTATGAATTGTTGGTGTTTATTGGAACCATCTAGTGCACTCAAGGTGATAGTGTGGGGCAATCTAGTTTGGGGAAATGCAAACTTTGAGGAGTGCTTCGTAGCCCTACACATGATTAGTGTTCATTATCCATCGGAGAATAGTTTAGAATAGCATAGTGAAGATAGATATTTATGTGTTCAAGTATGTTATCTTTGTTGAGAGTGTGTAACGACCCGGAAAAATCCCCAATATTAGAATTGTTTGTTATTTTCTTTTTCACGTCATCGTGGCGTCATGCATCATCATGCATCAATAATCTTTGCATATTTTTGTCAAATTCAAAATTATTATTTTGATTAAAATCTATCTTCTACTTTCTCGTATGGTTCCATAATAAACCCTCTTGCCTTTTCAGTCCTCTATTAAAATTAAGAGAACTAAAATATTTGCCAAGATTTGAAAGTTGTTTGAACATAAATCTAGTTTTGGAAACGTTGTTGGAAATTTGTTTTGAAAAATCTTCCAAAACCATCCTCCCTTGTTTGGCCCATTTTCTTTTCTTTATCAAGCCAGGACGTCCATTTTCTCTCTCACCGAAAAGGTACTCGTCCCTGTTGTCTTCTTCGAGCGAACATGAGGAGAGCGTGAGCTCTGCTTCTACTTTTCAACCACCGCACCCACTTTCCCCTCCCTTTTAATCTCCCAGCCTCGGATCCCTCTCAAACCCTAGCCCCTCTTCCTCCCTCTGTGCCGCCACCCCTCCTCCCCTTCTTGGTCGCCCTTCTCTGCAAGCATCCTAGCCCAGAAACGAAACCAACGACCACCGCCGCCATGGTCGATGACGCGCCGCCGTTTCAGTGCACCTGCCGCCAAGCCGAAGCCTCCAAGAGCTCCGCCTCACCGTCAGGAACGTCCCCGCCCAGTGAAGCCGGCTAGAACGCCTTCAAGCCTCCCAATTTTTGACTTCTTCCTCACGGCTCGCCGGCGAAATCCGGCCACCGTGGTCATCCCCGGCCTCTCCGTTGACGCACACAAACTCCCGGTGAGACACTGATCCTTTTCCCTTCTCTCCTTGTCAAGATATTGCTACGTAGCCGTGGATCCCCTTCTGATATGACTGTGTACTGCCATGAATTCGAGCTCAAACTCCATCAGGGCGACGTCTTGCTTTCCCTGTACATCGCCTCCGCCATCTGCTCGCTTCGGTCGCGGCCGCAGTTTTTTACTCGTCGTCATCGGCTCTCGTCTGCAGCAACCCAAGCGTGACTGCGCGTCCCTCCTTCCTCGCCGGCGTCGTCGTCCGTCCCCGAGCCTGTCCGTCTTCACCAACAGACCCGTGGTGAGCAGCCGCTGTTTTTCCCCATGTTACCCTGCTCGATTGCATCCAGTTCCGCCTACGGCTCATGCCATCCGCACACTCCGCACGCCAGTCTGCATCTCATTCGTTTACCTCTGAACTCACCTAGCTAGTTGCCATCGAGTCATCCACCTCCTAGCCTGCTTGCTTGAGCTAGCTAGTCTTGCACGGTGCCAAACTATCCTGCAGCCGGCCTGGTTGCTTGATTATCTGGAGGTCACGCTCTCTATTCCCCCCTTGTTTAAAAACCAAAGCTTATTCCAGTTGCTAGCAAGCACCTTGCCACATGTCTGTCAGTGCATAACATCCAGTTTCAGTTTCAGCATTCTGTTCAAAATGCCAGCTTCACGCCCTCCGCGCCGCACGCTTGCTGCCTCTGTCCAACTCCTGGCCGTGCATGTTCAGCAACACTACTTCTATTTCTTTGTTTGCCACATTCCAGCTAGCTCGTTCCGCACGGTGATAGTTGATCCACGAGCTTGCCTTGCTAGTTTGCCTAGCCAGTTGTTCCCTTTGTTGTTAATCAGTGTCCTGCTTACCAGTCTGCTCAAAACAGAATCCAATCTTGCTGCTCTGCTTATTTTCTACATCCAGTACCGGCGTATCAGTCGACTGTTTCAGTCCGTCAGTTGTCAATTTTGTTCAGCTACAATCTTCAGTTAAAAACTTCAGCTATCCTTATTTATTTTAAAGCCATTTAAATCTTGCCATTTAAAACCTATTTTTTTAAAAACATTGCTAAGAGTTCCAGAAATCAGAAAAAAATATATATGTCAAACCTGAATATGACATCCATGCTCCGGTTTGCATTTCGCATCATGTAGTTACGTTGTATTTTGCATCTCAATTAATAAATAATAATATGGAGTATTCGGAAATGCTTATAATGCTTTCCCGCTTCATTTAATATTGTTTAGCTCACATATACCTTGTTTTGCCATGCTAATAAATAAATAATTTGTGGTGTAGTAAAACAACTTGAACCATATATTTGTGTGTCGGAATTTTAATTCCGCTTAAATTGGATAAGTTGCATTGCATCATAAATTGCCATGTCATGCATGCATTCACATGAGCATGCCGTTTCTTTCTTCGTAGTAGTAAGTGTTGCATCCGATGTTTGTTGTAGCGATTTGCTTCTTCTCGGATAGGACGCTTCGTGGTGATGTGAGCAACGACAAGTTCTTCGGGTGTTCTTCGACCATCTTTTCAGGCGAGCCTTTTTCTCTCTACCCATTTAACATTTTTGCTCTCGCTAGCTCTATATTCTAGCCTTGTGTCACGATGCTTTGTTCGAGTCACGTGTCCTATCCACCTGTTTATTCAAAGCAAAGCCATAGAACCTTTCATACATCCTATTACCCGTGTGCTTGTTGTTCTTGTTGGCCTTGTGAGTCGTAGGCATCTTTAGGTTGTTGGAGTTGTTTTATTTTATTGGGTTGGGAAGTTATCACATGCTCTACTTTATGGATATATGTTGTTGGAGATATTCATGGCTTACTTTATTGTTAATAATTAAAATTGAATTAAGCAGAGGCATCGGTGGGTCATTTTGCCGGTTTTACGACGGCTCACTTGTGTCCCCCTAGGACCCCGAGATCGCATGAACTGTTCTAAGACTGAGCGCTCTAACCACACGTGGGTACGTTTGCGGGCCTCCCCTCGATCACTGCCGGAATCTACATACTTGTCCAGTGGCCACAACTAGTTCGTGGTGTTTCCATTTGTTTCTTGTCGAGCGTGCAGCTTGTATCTTATGGTCCGATTTTATTTTGGGGGAAGCCCAGTGAGCCTTGTAACCCCTTGTCTGCACGCCCGTGTAGGTGCGGGACGACTGCAGGTGGACAACCTCCCCCGAAGAGAGGCTCCGGTCCATCTTGCAGCGCCGACGCAAACAGCTAGGTCCGTTCGGAGATTCGGCCGGACTCTCGATACGGGTTAAACTTAGTCAGGTGGCTTCCTGGACTTGTTTGTAGTGAAGGAGAGTGCGAGTCGTGACTATCCTAATGGTGCACCCGTTTTTATTAAGGGCGCGAGTTTTGCCTGAAGGATTGATCGAACGTGTGGGTACATTTGGGCACCCCTGTAGGGTTAAATCTTTTCGAAAAGCCGTGTCCGTGGTTATGGACGACTTGGAGCTGTACTACTCGATCATAGAACAACTTGCACCTGCTATTTCAATACTAATAAACCTGTGTAGTAAGCTAGCACAACTACAACAATAAACCTGCAATAAAACTTGGAAACCGTGTGCGTGCCTTTGATACTTGCTTCTTCGTTTGGTCACGAGGAGGTGATTCATCGGCTGGGTTATGTTTGGTGTTAGTTTCTAGTTGGTTACTTTTATGCGCTCTCTTATCTTATCTATTTAGACGGAAGTTGTAGTGTGTCTCTGTAGTTTCTTTTGTTGCCGCTAAGTCCACCATATAGCCTGTAGGCGAGCACAGCTGAATTCCAGTCTCGCGAGTACGTGCCTCGGTACTCACCCTCGTTTTTTTTCCTTTTCTCTTTCTCCCTCCTTGTTCGGCAACCTTTGGCCCGACGCTTTTGACAGGTATGGGAGCGACGACGTTAGCAAGGTTACCCTTCCGGCTTGGCCTGGGCAGGGTTATGGACGCCATCGTTTATCTTCAGGCCTCTTAGGCCCATTTGTATTCTTGTCCGTACTCGGATGCTATTTGCTTTATGTATGATTCGGATTTTTGTGATGTATATTTGGATTCTTGACTCGTGGAGTCTTTGCAGTTGTATATATATTCTTTTGTGGGTTCCATCGTGAACTTGTGTAACTGTTGCTACTCGATTCCACCCGCATAATGTGTATGTTTCGATGTGCACATTATGCCTGGTGGGCGTTTCCAGAGCGACACCGTGCATGTTGTGGCGTTATCGCTACGATACGCAAGGTGCCGGTTTTGGGGCGTCACAAGTGTCCACTAGTGAAAGTATGATCCCTAGGCCTTGTTTCTAAGCATTGAAACACCGTTTACATTCAGTTCTGTTACATGTTTGCTCACAGCGATATTTATTTCAGATTGTATTTACTACTTATAATCATTCATATTACTTGTATTTCACTATCTCTTTGCCGAACTAGTGCACCTATACATCTGACAAGTGTATTGGGTGTGTTGGGGACACAAGAGACTTCTTGTATCGTAATTGCAGGGTTGTTTGAGAGGGATACCTTTGACCTCTTCCTCCCTGAGTTCGATAAACCCTGGGTGATCCACTTAAGGGCAACTAGCTGCTGTTCTACAAACCTCTGCACTTGGAGGCCCAACACTGTCTATAAGAACAGACGCAAGCGTAGACATCAGGCACCCTGCCGGAGAGGGGAATCACCATCGGAGGCCTTCTTCATCACCATGCCTGCCTTCGGAGTGATGTGTGAGTAGTCTACCTTGGACTATGAGTCCATAGCAGTAGCTAGATAGATGTCTTCTCCTCCATGTGCTTCATGTTTAGATCTTGTGAGCTGCTTATCATGATCAAGATCATCGTTATGTAATTCTACATGTTGTGTTTGTTGGGATCCGATGAATATTAAGTACTATGTCAAGTTGATTTATTGATTTATCATCTCTATGTTGTTTATGATCTTGCATGCCTCCGTTGCTAGTAGATATCTTGGCCGAGTAGATGCTAGTGACTCCAAGAGGGAGTATTTATGCTCGATAATGGGTTCATGCCTCTAGTAAACTGGGAGAGTGACAATAACTTCTAAGATTGTCGATGTGTTGTTGCTACTAGGGAGAAAACAACAATCTTGTGTTCAAGGACATTTGTATTGTTTATATTACACACTTTGCTTAAGGCGATAATCTGTTGCTTGCAACTTAATACCCAACGGTTGCTCGGATGACATCCGGCGGGTGGATTATTAGTCATAGATGCAGTTGGATTATGGTATATGTATTATGTTGTAATACCCAAGTGAATCTCATAGTGATCTGCATGACATGTACATCCATTGCTTGCATTCTTTATTCTATCAATAGCCCAACTGTAATTTGTTTACCCAGCATGTTATTTATCTTTATGGAGAGACACCTCTAGTGAACTGTGGACCCCGGTCCATTCTTTTACATATATATTACCGTTTACTTTCTACAAGCATTATTTACCTACTTGCAAAAAAACATCTATTACCACATGATACGTTTAATCCTTTGTTTATAGCAAACCAGTGAGATTGACAACCTCACTGCAAGTTGGGGCAAAGTACTTTGGTTGTGTTGTGTGCAGGTTCCACGTTGCTGCTGATGCCGGTAGTGCGCCCTGCCAAAAGCCAGCTAGCATCAACCTTTAGAAGTGGTTTCTTTCTCCTACTGGTCGATTAAACCTTGGTTTCATAATCGAGGGAAACTTGTCGTTGTGCTCATCACACCTTCCTCTTGGGGTTCCCAACTGGGCGGCTAGCACCGCTAACAAGCATTTTTCTGGCGCTGTTGCCGGGGATTGAAGAAGAAGCTCCCACGTCAACAACGCGCCATCAAAGCATTTTTCTGGCGCCGTTGCTGGCGAGAAAGAGGATTTCTGCAAGGGGAGTCTCTCGCTTCCAATCTTTTACTTTGTTATTGTTTTGCTTACTTTCTTTACTTTATTTTTGTTTGCATCTTTTTATCAAAAATACAAAAAAATAGTTCCTTTATAGTTGTTATTTGCTTGTCTGCTTTTAGTCTTGCTAGAATGAGTACTCCTGAGAACACCAAGTTGTGTGACTTTACTAGCACAAATAACACTGATTTTATCTGCACTCCTATTGCGCCACCTGCTCCTGAGGCAATTTTTTATGAGATTAAACCTGCTTTGTTGAATCTTGTTATGAAAGAGCAATTTTCTGGTGTTAGTACCGATGATGCTGTAGCTCATCTCAACAATTTTGTTGAGCTATGTGAGATGCAAAAGTATAAGGATGTAGATGGAGCTATTATTAAGCTTAAGTTGTTTCCTTTCTCTTTGAGAGGAAGAGCTAAGGATTGGTTGCTATCTTTGCCCAGAAATAGTATTGATTCTTGGGTTAAGTGCAAGGATGCTTTTATTGGAAAATATTATCCTCCTGCTAAGATTATATCTTTGAGAAGTGATATTATGAGGTTTAAACAAATTAATAATGAACATGTTGCTCAAGGTTGGAAAAGAATGAAATCTTTGATAAAGAATTGTCCCACTCATGGACTGACTACTTGGATGATTATCCAAACCTTTTATGCAGGACTAAATTTTTCTTCAAGAAATCTCTCGGATTCAGCTGTTGGAGGTACCTTTATGTCCATCACCTTGGGCGCCGCAACAAAGCTCCTTGATAATATGATGGTAAATTATTCTGAGTGGCACACCGAGAGAGCTCCACAAGGTAAGAAGGTAAATTTTGTTGAAGAAACCTCTTCCTTGAGTGAAAAGATTGATACCATTATGGCTATGCTTGTTAATGATAGAGCTCATGTTGATCCTAATAATGTTCCTTTAGCCTCTTTGGTTGCTCAAGAAAAGCATGTTGATGTAAACTTCATTAGAATTAATAATTTCAGCAACAGTGCGGATAGGAACAATGTTGGTAGCAACAATTATAGGCCGTACCCTTCTACTAATGGTAATGGTTATGGTAATTCCTACAGCAACAATAGGGGCGCGCCCTCTGATCTTGAAGTCATGCTCAAGGACTTCATTAGTAAACAAACTGCTTTTAATAAGTCTGTTGAGGAAAAATTTAGTAAAATTGATGTTCTTGCTTCTAAAGTTGATAGCCTTGCTCTTGATGTTGAACTTCTGAAACTAAAGGTTTTGCCTCATGATGTGAAAGAAAGCAAGACTTTGAATGCCATTCAGGTTAGAATTGATAATAATGTTAGGATGTTAGCAGAATTGCATGCTAGGTGGGAAAGAGAACATGAGATGGCTAGAAATATGAAGGTTTGTACTATTACCACCACTAGTGATGTTGTTTCAAATGCTATCAAACCTCCTTCTTTTAATGGTAAAGTGATTGGTGTAGAGAAAATTCCTACTCCTTGTGCGAATTTGCCTAAAACTACAGAAACTTTTTCTAATAAAAGTGCTGAATTTTTTCGGAGTATGGGAGACAATAGTTCTACTACCTTTAATGATTTTGATGTTGATGGTTGTAATATTTCTGAAGTAATTTTGTTCTTGCAAAAGCTTGCTAGAAGTCCTAATGCTAGCTCTATGAGTGTGGCTTTTACAAAACATATTACGAATGCTCTCATGCAAATTAGAGAGGATAAGTTGAAACAAAAAGTTTTTATTCCCAAAAAGTTAGAAGATGGTTCGGAGCCTATCATTGAGATGAATGTGAATGATTTTGATTGTAATGCTTTATGTGATCTTGGTGCAAGTATTTCTATTTTGCCTAGAAAAATTTATGATATGCTTGGTTTACCACCGTTAGAAAATTGTTATTTTTATGTTCCTCTTGCTGCTGCTGCTAAGAAGAAACCTTTGGGAAGGATTAATGATGTTCTTATTATGGTTAACAATAACCTTGTTCCCGTTGATTTCCTTGTTTTGGATGTTGAATGCAATGCTTCTTGTCCTATTATTTTGGGGAGACCTTTTCTTAGAACTGTTGGTGCTATTATTGATATGAAAGAAGGCACCATTAAATATAAATTCCCACTCAAGAAAGGTATGGAACACTTCCCTATAAATAGAAAGAAGTTACTTTTTGACTCTATCCTTAGAGCAAATTATGAACTTGATGCTTCATCACTTGAAAATACTTGATTTCTACTTTTTGCGCTTAGCTCAAAGGCGTTAAAGAAAAGCACTCTTGGGAGATAACCCAATGTTTTCTTTTTAGTATTTTTTTGTTGAGTGTTGGAAGTTATTACTACTTTAATGATCTCTCCTTATCATTTTTATTTCGTTTTTGTGCCAAGAAGAACATCTAATTTTAGGAAGGTAAGATTCGGGGAAGTTGCTGTCCTGAAACAGATTTCTGCGCTGCACCATAAAAATTTGTGAAAATTCTCAGGACATTAGTTTGATCTGCAATTTCTTGTGCGCATGCCCCAGGTTATTTTCTAACTTTCATTAGTTTTGCACTTTTCGATATGAGCAACAGAAGATTTTCAAAAAAAATTGATCTTTACCTGCTGTTATGTTTTGACAGATTTCTGCCACTATTTGCATTTGCCTCTTGATCTCTTTCTTTTTGAGTTCTTTTGATCACGGAACTTTTTGAGGAAGGTTCTACAGTAGCTTATGTGTAAATATATGTTATACTTGAGTTGAAACTGAACCAAAGAGTGTATTTACTATCTTGCATACACTAATGTTGCTAATAAGAATTGTGTAAAGTTTTGTATGAAGGAAGTTTTCAAGTGTAGGGAAAGGAGAATGATGAGATGAGATGAAGTATGGAAAAAAGCTCTAGGTTGGGGATGCCCATGTCACCCCAAGAAATATCCAAGAGGTACAAGCGTCAAAGCTTGGGGATGCCCCGAGGCACCCCTTCTTCATCGGCAAAAATTAGGTCATCTTTCAAGACACTATATTTTTATTGCTTCGTATACTATGCATTTTTCTTGGAGCGTCTTTATTTTTGCTTTCAGTTTTCTTTTGTTTTGTTTGCCGCAATAAATGGTTGTACCCCAACATATTTCTTTAGGAGAAGACACACTCCGTTTTCATTGCCTAGAATGCTCTAGTTTTCACTCTTATCGTTCAACGAGTGTTCTCTTTTTCTAGTACTGCGCTTAGCTTTCTTTTTCGCCTTGATTTTTGTTCAGAACTTGTTAGTTCTTTGTAGCTAGGTGTGTTTAGACCTCTGGTCTATGTTGCTTTTCATCTTTAAGAGTTGTTTCAAAAAGGTTGATTAGTGTTGGAAAAGAGTAAAAAGTTTCATGCTTATAGTGGTACAAATGGGAGCTTGTTTAGATTGTGGCTTAGACTTTTGTATGTCATGCTTAATGTTATTTTGAGTATATTCTTAGTAGTTATTGCTGTAGCATGACTTGTCTCAAATGACTGAGATTGCTTAATGTGCCTTTGAAAGAATCATGCGTTGTTTTTATTATATGGAAGCATATTATTGTGGTATTCTCCTTTGATGTTTTATTTGGGTTGACTTGGCGCATGCTCACACCATGTTTGACTACAAACCAGTCGCCTCAAGCCTCTATGATCATTTGGTTTTTGACTTGTGATATCACTTTATGCTTTGGTTAATAATGTTTTGTCGCTATGCATGATTATGGCCGTTATTGCTCTCTTAGTTGGTCGCTCCCTGTCTTTTGCTAGCCTTCATCTGTACTGAGAGGGAATACTTCTCGTGCATCCAACTACCAAAACCAAGTTATTTTAAGAGTCCACTATAAATTCCTATGCACGTTATTTTCAAGCCATTCCAAGTAAATTTTCATGTGCTACCTTTCAAAAAACCCTTCAAAATACTTCTCATTTTGTGACACTGTTTTCAGCTCATGAGGACGTAGTGGTCGGGTTTGTAGTCTTCTATATTGAATTAAGTACCCCTTGACTTGCATGCTTCATCTGCTCGTCACTAATTTTGCAAGGGAGCTGGTCAGACCATTGTAACCTTTAGAAAAAAGAAAAAAGGCACTCCTCCATGGTATGTGAAAGTTGGTGGGCACCCGAGGGATTCGGTTAGCCATGGTTTGTGAAAAGAAAAGTGGGGAGGAGTGCCAAGCTTTATAAAAGAGCACGTATGTGCCAAGTTTTCAAAGAACTCGGAACCGCTCTCAACTTGTTTAGTATTCAAGATAGCAAGAACCCCATTGCCAGTCAGTTGACAAGAACAACCACCTCTCAAAACAATTTTTATCTCTGTTTTACAAATGAAAAGCTCTAGCACATGCTAAATCACTGCTTCCCTCTGCGAAGGGCATTTCTTTTACTTTTATGTTGAGTCTTCACCTTCTACCTTTATGCACCGTCTAAGAGGGCATAGTTATCATTCTGAGTATAATGTGCATAGTCCCAAAATTTATTATTGATTTATTCATGATTATGGTATTGCTTGTTCTCAAATTATTTGTATCTAGTTGCCCTCTTAAACTTGAAGGTGTCCTATGAATTTATGTTTTGCTACTCCATGAGAGACAAGCTGAATACCACTTTGCTATGTTTTTCTATATGCTCGAAACAAACAAATGACTTTCAATGCATTATTACTCATGATCTTTTGCTTGTGTTACTCTTCATGTTATAACATGGTTGCTAAGTTCTATTGTCAAGATTATATCTTGTATGCCCATGTTTAGAGTACTTTGATCTCAGCACTCAATGCTTTACATCGTTTTGATCAAGACTGTGTTGGTGCATGTTACCTCAAAAATTATTGTTTTGTTATCACTTACCTACTCGAGGACGAGTAGGAGTTAACCTTGGGGATGCTTGATACGTTGCTACTTGTTGATGGCGCCAGGAAATTACTGATGGTGCCAAGTTGATGTGGGAGCAGACTGTCCTTGTGCATGGTGAATGACCAGCCCGTTGGGAACCCCAAGAGGAAGGTATGATGAGTGTAGCGGCTAGTTTTCCCTCAGTTAAGAAACCAAGGTTTAATGTCGGTCAGGAGAGGAGAGACAGCGACGACTGAAGGTGATGCAGAACCTGCACACACACAAACAAATACTTTGTCCCCAACTTGCGATGAGGTTGTCAATCTCACCGGTTTGCTTGAAACAAAGGTTATGAGTGTATCGAGTGGAAAACAATATAGTATGCGAGTAAAGTAAACAGTGCGAGTAAAGTAAACAGGTGATAGCAATATGATGTAAATAGGACCGGGGTCCACAGTTCACTAGTGGTGTCTCTCCATAGATAAAATAACACATGCTGGGTAAATAAATTACAGTTGGGCAATTGATAGAATAAAGATAAACGTGATATGTCAAGAAGATCACTATGAGATTTACTCTGGGCATTACAACAAAATACATAGACCGCCATCCAACTGCATCTATGACTAATAATCCACTCCCGGGGATATCAATCCGAACACCCTAGAAGTATTAAGTTGCGAACAACAGATAATTGCATTAAGCAAAGTGTGTAATGTAAACAAAGCATATGCCCTTGAGCATATGAATGTTGTTTTCTCCCTAGTAGCAACAGCACATCTACCACCTTAGAGGTTTCTGTCACTCCCCCAGGTGAAATAGAGGCATGAACCCACTATCGAGCATAAATACCCCCTCTTGGAGTCACTAGCAACTACTCGGCCAAGATAGCTACTAACAACGGAGAGCATGCAAGATCATAAACAACATAGAGATAACAAAAGATATAATTCAGTACAGCAACTTAATCATAAACACCAATATTCATCGGATCCCAACAAACCAAACATGTAGAATTACATAACGGTGATCTCAATCATGTAAGGCAGCTCATGAGATCTAAACATGAAGCACATGGTGGAGAAGACAACCATCTAGCTACTGCTATGGACCCATAGTCCAAGGTAGACTACTCACTCATCGCTCCGGAGGCAAGCATGGCGATGAAGAAGACCTCCGGTGGCGATTCCCCTCTCCGGCAGGGTGCCGGGAAGAGCTTCTGGACCCTCCCGATCTTCGGGTCGACGGCGGCGGCGGATCGCGATGTGTTCTGGAAATCTGATCGGGTACTTAGGTTTTTTCCGTCGGGGGGTCTTTATAGGCGAAGGGACGTCGTCAGAGGTGGGGCCAGGTGGCCTCACACGGTGGTGGCGCGGGCCAGGGGCTAGCCGCGCCACCCCTGTGTGTGGGCCCCTGGTGGCCCCCTCCTACTCCTCTTCGGATCTCTGGAAGCTTCCGAGTAAAATAAGACTTCAGGAACTTGTTTCGTCCAATTCCGAGAATATTTCCTGTGTATCACTTCTGAAACACAAAAATAGCAGAAAACAGGAAACTGGCACTGTGGCACTTCGTTAATAGGTTAGTTCCAGAAAATGCATAAAAGTGCCACTAAGTGTAACGAAACAATAGGCAAATGGTGTAAAAACAAGCATGGAGCATAAAAAATTATAGATATGTTTGAGACGTATCAAGCATCCCCAAGCTTAACTCCTGCTCGTCCTCGAGTAGGTAAGTGATAACAAAAGAATAATTTTTGAGGTGACATGCACCTACACAATCTTGATCATAGATGTAAGCATTGGTGAGCTGGGATCATAAGAACTTAAAACATGGGCATGAAGATATAATCATGACAATAAGAAACTTAGCAACCATGTTGTAAACATGCAAATGAACACAAACAAAAGATCATGAAAATGAAACAATGAAAGTCAAACGTGTGTTCAAATCATAAGGAAAAACATACAAATGGTTTTCAGCTTGTCCTTCAAAGAGAGCAAAACATAAATGCATAGGACACCTTCAAGTTTAAGAGGGCGACTAGATACAAATAATTTAAGAACAAGTGAAACCAACAAAATGAATCAATCAATGAACTTTGGGACAATGCATATCACACTAAGAATGACAACTATGCTCTCTTAATGGTGCATAAAGAAAGAAGGTGGTGACTCAACATAAAAGTAAAAGAAAGACCCTTCGCAGAGGGAAGCAGTGATTGCAAGTTTTATAACCTTCAAAAATTATGGTACTTACCGGATTTGAGCTCTCATTGCCCCCATCATAAGCATCTTGAATGGTTAAAGTTAATGCGAGAACAATTATGATGCATATGCTTGACAAATCATAAGTTGAAAACCTCGTGCCCCATGAATACGAGTACCCAAACCTCATGCTACTTTACTTAGAGTCCCAAGCAAGGCTCTTGTCATTGTAAGTATATGCATATCATTGAGAACCGCCAATGGGGTACCTCCGTGCCCGATGACATGGAACAAGCCCACACCAAAATGACAGGACAAGCAGACAATGAACACCTCGACATCTCTTTTATTTGCCTTTTGTTTAGCTTTTTATTATGAGATGCGTCGTCGAATGTTCACCATGGGTATGCTGCAAATTTCCACCATGAATTATGCATGGCTTAGATTGGCGGCCCGGCGTTTCCCTAACACATATACAAACTCCATGATCCCTACAAGATTCCCAATTCATTTCACACCACGGGCATCCATAAACAAAAGATCACGATATCAACTCAAATAAGAAGTGCAATGTTGAAAGCTTGCCCATGACAGCATGGATGGGCTAGAATCCAACTTACAACTTGCAAGCATAACAACTCAACATAAGAGACCACAATGTCAAATTTTTAAGAACAGGAAAAAGTAAAGTGTGCCTTCCGGTTCGTAAGAGCTTTACTGACCGAATTTCGCATAACACTGGTAAGAGTTTAATTTGAAGAGAAAATAAAAGCAAGTCAAATTTACTTGGAATAGCAAATTGCTAGTAGGTATGTATGGTGGACACAATGGAAAACTTTGGCTTTTAGGAGTTGGATGCACGAGTAGAGCTCATACTCAGTACAAGGCGAGGGCTAGCAAAAGACTGGGAGCGACCAACTAAGAGAGCAATAATGGCCATAATCATGCAAAGCGACAAAGCGACATTAAAAGAAGCATAAGACGGCATCAAAAGTCAAAAACTAAATGATCATGAAGGCTATTGGCGACTTTGTAAGAGTCTAACATGTGTGAGCATGCGCCAAGTCAACCCAAATAAAGCATCAAGGAGAAAACCAAAATAATGCTTCCATACAATAAAAACAACGCATGATTTTTTCAAAGGCTCATTAAGCAATCTCAGTTATTTGAGACAAGTCATGCTACAGCAAAACCACTAAGCATACTATCAAAAAGACATCAAGCATGACATGAAAAAGCATAAGCCGCAGTCTACACAAGCTCCTTCTTGTACCACTATTTTGCACAAAGCTTTTTCTCTTTTCCAACACCATTTGAAACTTTTATAAACACCTCTTTTGATGAAAAACAATAAAGATCAGAGGCAAAAATACACCTTGATGAAAAGATATGACAAGGTCTGAACGCATATCAAGGCGAAAATGAAAACCAAAAGCAGTAGCAGAAAAAGAAGAACGCATCGATGAACGATAAGAGTGAAAACTAGAGCGTTCTTGGCAAATGAAAAGCAAGGCAACTTCTCCAAAAGAAATTTGTTGGGGTCCAACCATTTATTGCAGCAAACAAACAAACTAAACCAACTAAGAAAACTAAAACAACTGACGCTCCAAGAAAAACACATAGTGCATGAAGCAATAAAAATATAGTGTTTTGAAAGGTGACCTAATTTTTGCCGATGAAGAAGGGGTGCCTCGGGGGCATCCCCAAGCTTTGACGCGTGTACTTCTTGGATATTTCTTGGGGTGATGCATGGGCATCCCCAAGCTTGAGCTTTTGTCCATTCTTCAACTCATCTCATCATTCTCCAATCCCTACACTTGAAAACTTCCTTCATACAAAACTAAACACAATTCTATTAGCAACATTAGTGCAAGCATAACATATAATCAACCCTCTATTTGCTTCAGGTTTCAACTCAAAACCACCACATATATAGCAAATACTACTGTATCAACCTCCCCAAAAGTTCCGTGATCAAAAGAACTCAAAAGAAAGCGATAAAGTGGCAAACACAAATATTGGCAGAAATCTGTCAAAACTGAACAGCTGACAAAGGTCGAATTTTTGAGGGATTTTCTGTTGCTCAAATCAAAAAGTGTTCAACTAAGAAAAGTTTGGATATAACCTGGGGCATATGCACAAGAAATTTCAGGTCCAAAAGATAAACAGAGAATTTTCACGAATTTTTACGGTGCAGCACCGAAAACAGTTTCAGGACAGCAACATCCCCAAATCTTTACCTCACTCAAATTAGAGGCTTCTCTTGGCACAAAAATGAAATAAACAAGATAAGGAGCGGTCATTACAGTAGTAATGACTTCCAAGACTCAAATAAAAGAAAAAGTACTGAAAAGAAAACATTGGGTTATCTCCCAAGAGTGCTTTTCTTTAACGCCTTTGAGCTAGGCGCAGAAAATTGCGAATCAAGTAATATCGAGTGATGAAGCATCAAGCTCATAATTTGCTCTAAGAATAGAGTCAAAAAGTAATTTCTTTCTTTTCCTAGGGAAGTGTTCCATACCTTTCTTAAGTGGGAATTGATACTTAATAGTGCCTTCCCTCATATCAATGATAGCACCTACAGTTCGAAGAAAGGGGCTTCCCAAAATAATAGGACATGAAGCATAGCATTCAACGTCCATAACAAGAAAATCAACGGGAACAAGGTTATTGTTAACCACAATAAGAACATCATTAATCCTTCCCAAAGGTTTCTTCTTAGCAACATCAGCAATAGGAACATCAAAATAACACTTTTCAAGCGGTGGTAAATCAAGCATGTCATAAATCTTTCTAGGCATGATAGAAATACTAGCACCTAGATCACATAAAGCATGGCAATCATAACCATTAACATACATATCAATGATGGGTTCCCAACCATCTTCTAACTTCTTGGGAACAGAGGCTTTCTGCTTCAACTTTTCATCCCTAATCTTTATGAGAGCATTGGTAATATGCTTAGTAAAAGCAATATTTAAAGAACTAGCATTGGGAGTCAAAGCAAGCTTTTGCAAGAACAAAATTACTTCAGATATATTGCAGCCATCAACATCAAAATCATTAAAAGAAGTAGAGCTATCATCTCCCACACTCCGAAAAATTTCAGCACTCTTTTGAGAAAAAGTTTTGGCAGTTTTAGGCTTTTTAACACAAGGAGTGGGAGTTTTCTCTACACCAATCAAAGTAAGAGGATTGCTACCAGTAGGAGCAACATCATTAGAGGTAGTAATGGTACATACCTTCATCTCTCTAGCCATCTCATCTTCTCTTTCCCACCTGGCATGTAATTCCGCTAACAATCTAATATTTTCATCAATTCCAACTTGAATAGCATTAGCGGTAGCAAAAACATTGTTCTCTTTCACATCATTAGGAAACACTTTTAATTTCAGAAGTTCAACATCATGAGCAAGGCTATCAACTTTAGAAGCAAGAATATCAATTTTGCCTAACTTTTCCTCAACAGACTTGTTAAAAGCAGTTTGCTTACCGATGAAGTCCTTGAGCATTACCTCAAGCTCGGAGGGCGCGGCCCTAGTGTTGTTGTAGGAATTACCATAAGAGTTACTATAACCATTACCATTGGTAGAAGGATACGGCCTATAATTGTTACTAGAAAAATTGTTCCTATAAGCATTGTTGTTAAAATTATTGTTTCTAATGAAATTCACATCAACTTGCTCTTCTTGAGCAACCAGAGAGGCTAAAGGAACATTATTAGGATCAACATGAGTCCTATCATTAGCAAGCATAGCCATAATGGTATCAATCTTATCACTTAAGGAAGAGGTCTCCTCAATAGAATTTACCTTCTTACCTTGTGGAGCTCTCTCGGTGTGCCATTCAGAATAATTTACCATCATGTTGTCGAGTAGCTTTGATGCGGCGCCCAAGGTAAGGGACATAAAAGTGCCTCCAGCAGCTGAATCAAGTAGGTTCCTTGAAGAAAAATTCAGTCCTGCATAAAAAGTTTGGATAATCATCCAAGTAGTCAGTCCATGAGTGGGGCAATTCTTTATCATAGATTTCATTCTTTCCCAAGCCTGAGCAACATGTTCATTATCAAACTGAGTAAACTTCATAATATTGCTATGCAAAGCTATAATCTTAGCAGGAGGATAGTATCTACCAATAAAAGCATCCTTACACTTAGCCCATGAATCAATACTATTCTTAGTCAAAGACAACAACCAATCTTTAGCTTTTCCTCTCAAAGAAAAAGGAAACAACTTGAGCTTAATAATATCACTATCAACATCCTTATATTTCTGCATCTCACATAGCTCAACAAAATTGTTGAGATGAGCTGCAGCATCTTCAGTACTAGCACCAGAAAATTGCTCTTTCATAACAAGGTTCAATAAAGCAGGCTTAATCTCATAAAAGTTTGCAGCAGTAGCAGGTGGTGCAATAGGAGTGCAGATAAAATCACTATTGTTCGTGCTAGTAAAGTCACACAACTTGGTGTTTTCAGGATTGGCCATTTCAGTAAAACGAAAGTAAACAAGTAAAAACAACTACCAAGGATTCTAATTTTTTTGGGTTTTTGATATAAAACGATGCAGGTAAAATAAATAAAGTAAAGCAAAACAATAACAAAGTAAAGAATGTGTGTGCGAAAAACTCCCCTCGCAGAAGTCTTCTCTTCCTCCCCGGCAACGGCGCCAGAAAATAAGCTGCTACTTGTTGATGGCGCCAGGAAATTACTGATGGTGCCAAGTTGATGTGGGAGCAGACTGTCCTTGTGCGTGGTGAATGACCAGCCCGTTGGGAACCCCAAGAGGAAGGTATGATGAGTGTAGCGGCTAGTTTTCCCTCAGTTAAGAAACCAAGGTTTAATGTCGGTCAGGAGAGGAGAGACAGCGACGACTGAAGGTGATGCAGAACCTGCACACACACAAACAAATACTTTGTCCCCAACTTGCGATGAGGTTGTCAATCTCACCGGTTTGCTTGAAACAAAGGTTATGAGTGTATCGAGTGGAAAACAATATAGTATGCGAGTAAAGTAAACAGTGCGAGTAAAGTAAACAGGTGATAGCAATATGATGTAAATAGGACCGGGGTCCACAGTTCACTAGTGGTGTCTCTCCATAGATAAAATAACACATGCTGGGTAAACAAATTACAGTTGGGCAATTGATAGAATAAAGATAAACGTGATATGTCAAGAAGATCACTATGAGATTTACTCTGGGCATTATAACAAAATACACAGACCGCCATCCAACTGCATCTATGACTAATAATCCACTCCTCGGGATATCAATCCGAACACCCTAGAAGTATTAAGTTGCGAACAACAGATAATTGCATTAAGCAAAGTGTGTAATGTAAACAAAGCATATGCCCTTGAGCATATGAATGTTGTTTTCTCCCTAGTAGCAACAACACATCTACCACCTTAGAGGTTTCTGTCACTCCCCCAGGTGAAATAGAGGCATGAACCCACTATCGAGCATAAATACCCCCTCTTGGAGTCACTAGCAACTACTCGGCCAAGATAGCTACTAACAACGGAGAGCATGCAAGATCATAAACAACATAGAGATAACAAAAGATATAATTCAGTACAGCAACTTAATCATAAACACCAATATTCATCGGATCCCAACAAACCAAACATGTAGAATTACATAACGGTGATCTCAATCATGTAAGGCAGCTCATGAGATCTAAACATGAAGCACATGGTGAAGAAGACAACCATCTAGCTACTGCTATGGACCCATAGTCCAAGGTAGACTACTCACTCATCGCTCCGGAGGCAAGCATGTCGATGAAGAAGACCTCCGGTGGCGATTCCCCTCTCCGGCAGGGTGCTGGGAAGAGCTTCTGGACCCTCCCGATCTTCGGGTCGACGGCGGCGGCGGATCGCGATGTGTTCTGGAAATCTGATCGGGTACTTAGGTTTTTTCCGTCGGGGGGTCTTTATAGGCGAAGGGACGTCGTCAGAGGTGGGGCCAGGTGGCCTCACACGGTGGTGGCGCGGGCCAGGGGCTGGCCGCGCCACCCCTGTGTGTGGGCCCCTGGTGGCCCCCCTCCTACTCCTCTTCGGATCTCTGGAAGCTTCCGGGTAAAATAAGACTTCAGGAACTTGTTTCGTCCAATTCCGAGAATATTTCCTGTGTATCACTTCTGAAACACAAAAATAGCAGAAAACAGGAAACTGGCACTGTGGCACTTCGTTAATCGGTTAGTTCCGGAAAATGCATAAAAGTGCCACTAAGTGTAACGAAACAATAGGCAAATGGTGTAAAAACAAGCATGGAGCATCAAAAATTATAGATACGTTTGAGACGTATCATACGTCTCAAACGTATCTATAATTTTTTATGCTCCATGCTTACACCATTTGCTTTGTGTTTTGTTTACACTTCGTGGCTTTTTTATGCATTTTATGGAACTAACCTATTAACAAGATGCCACAGTGCCAGTTCCTGTTTTCTACTGTTTTTGTTGTTCAGAAAAGTTACACAGGAAATATTCTCGAAATTGGACAAAACAAAAGCTGAAGTTCCTAATTACCTGACACGAAGACGGGGTCCAAAGGAGAGTCTCCGGTGGACCAAAGGGCAGCCACACCTAGTGGTGGCGCAGGGCCACCCCTGGCCGCACCACTAGGTGGTGTGACCACCTGGTCCACCCCCTGACATCGCCCTTCCGCCTATATATTCTCCTCGACGAGAAAACCCTAAGGGCCCGAACTCTTTTCCAGAAAACATACTGCAAGCCGCCGCCGTCATCGACACGAGATTGGGAGGGTCCAGAAGCTCTTCCCAGCACCCTGCCGGAGAGGGGAATCACCACCGAAGGCCTTCTTCATCACCATGCCTGCCTCCAGAGTGATGTGTGAGTAGTCTACCTTGGACTATGGGTCCATAGCAGTAGCTAGATGGATGTCTTCTCCTCCATGTGCTTCATGTTTAGATCTTGTGAGCTGCCTATCATGATCAAGATCATCGTTATGTAATTCTACATGTTGTGTTTGTTGGAATCCGATGAATATTGAGTACTATGTCAAGTTGATTTATTGATTTATCATCTGTATGTTATTTATGATCTTGCATGCTCTCCGTTGCTAGTAGATATCTTGGCCAAGTAGATGCTAGTGACTCCAAAAGGGAGTATTTATGCTCGATAGTGGGTTCATGCCTCTAGTAATCTGGGAGAGTGACAATAACTTCTAAGGTTGTAGATGTGATGTTGCTACTAGGGAAAAAACAACAATCTTGTGTTCAAGGACATTTGTATTGTTTACATTACACACTTTGCTTAAGGTGATAATCTGTTGCTTGCAACTTAATACCCAACGGTTGCTCGGATGACATCCGGCGGGCGGATTATTAGTCATAGATGCAGTTGGATTATGGTCTATGTATTATGTTGTAATGCCCAAGTGAATCTCATAGTGATCTTCACGACATGTACATGCATTGCTTGCATTCTTTATTCTATCAATTGCCCAACTGTAATTTGTTTACCCAGCATGTTATTTATCTTTATGGAGAGACACCTTTAGTGAACTATGGACCCCGGTCCATTCTTTTACATATATATATTACCATGTACTTTCTACAAGCATTATTTACTTTCTTGCAAACAAATATCCATTACCGCACGATACGTTTAATCCTTTGTTTACAGCAAACCAGTGAGATTGACAACCTCACTGCAAGTTGGGGCAAAGTACTTTGGTTGTGTTGTGTGCAGGTTCCATGTTGCTGCTGACGCTGGTAGTGGGCCCTGCCAAAAGCCAGCTAACATCAACCTTTAGAAGTGGTTTCTTTCTCCTACTGGTCAATTAAACCTTGGTTTCATAATCGAGGGAAACTTGCCGCTGTGCTCATCATACCTTCCTCTTGGGGTTCCCAACTGGGCGTCTAGCACCGCTAACAAGCATTTTTTGGCGCCGTTGCCGGGGATTGAAGAAGAAGCTTCCACGTCAACAACACGACATCGCACTTGTGTTCTTTCTGTTGCATTGGTTGCATCAATTTGAGTTATCCTCGGAGATTCGGTGGTGAAAGTTAGAAGTTTTTTCCTCTTAGGTTCTTGGAACCCAAGACGGCTTAGTGGCTTTGTGGTGCATCAGTGGTGATTTCTTGGGAGCCTCCAGTTGATTTGTGGAGATAGCCTCAAGCTTTGTTATCGGTTCGGTGACCGCCCTCAAGTTTCCCATAGTGTTCGGGTCTTCCATCTTGGTGGGAGGGCTTGAGTAGATTACGGTGAGCCTCCGTGGCGTTTGGGGAGCCTTGGGCCTCCACACCACTCCAACGGAGATTAGCATCCGCAAGGGTGTGAACTTCGGAAAACATCCTTGTCTCTGTATGCCTTGGTTATTTTAATTCCCAAGCTTCTTTACCTATGCAGTTTACTTTGTGATAGCCTTCGTGCTTGAAGTTATATATCTTGCTATCATATAGTTGTTTATCTTGTTTAGTAAAAAACTGGTGCACATAGGTGAGCCTAGTTTATTTAGGTTTTGTATGCTTGATAAATTAAACATTAATTTTATTCTGCATTAGTCAAGCCTATTGTAAAAAAATCGCCTATTCGCAACCCTCTTGGCGACATTCATGTCTTTTCACATGGCTTGTGATGGCGTGCAGATGTCCGCCCAGTTAGGAACTCCAAGAGGAAGGTATGATGAGCACAGCAGCAAGTCTTCCCTCAGTATGAAACCAAGGTTTATCGAACCAGTAGGAGAAAGAACCAACTTCCGAAGGTTGATGCTTGCTAGCTTCACGACAGCTCCAGACAATTTATATATGGCACCTCGTCTAGGGCGTAGCTTTGCACCAGCAGCAACGTGGAACCTGCACACAACACAACCAAGTACTTTGCTCCAACTTATAGTGAGGTTGTCAATCTCACCGGTTTGCTATAAACAAAGGATTAAACGTATCGTGTGGTAAAAGATAGTAGTTTGCAAGAATGTAAATAAAGCGAGTAAATAGTAAACGGTAATAACAATGTAAAATAATGGACCAGGGTCCACAGTTCACTAGAGGTGTCTCTCCATAAGATAAATAACATGCTGGGTAAACAAATTACAGTTGGGCAATTGATAGAATAAAGAAAGCATACAAATGTCATGAGGATCACTATGAGATTCACTTGGGCATTATAACATAATACATAGACCGTAATCCAACTGCATCTATGACTAATAATCCACCCGCCAGATGTCATCCAAGCAACCGTTGGGTATTAAGTTGCAAGCAACAGATTATCGCCTTAAGCAAAGTGTGTAATGTAAATAATACAAATGTCCGTGAACACAAGATTGTTGTTTTCTCCCTAGTAGCAACAACACATCTACAACTTTAGAGGTTGTTGTCACTCCCCCCAAGTTACCAGAGGCATGAACCCACTATCAAGCATAAATACTCCCTCTTGGAGTCACTAGCATATACTCAGCCAAGATATCTACTAGCAACGGAGAGCATGCAAGATCATAAACAACATAGAGATAACATAGAGATGATAAATCAATAAATCAACTTGACAAAGTACCAATATTCATTGGATCCCAACAAACACAACATGTAGAAATACACAACGATGATAGGCAGCTCACAAGATCTAAACATGAAGCACATGGAGGATAAGACATCCATCTAGCTACTGCTATGAACCCATAGTCCAAGGAAGACTACTCACGCATCACTCTGGAGGCAGGCATGGTGATGAAGAAGGCCTCTAGCGATGATTCCCCTCTCCGGCAGGGTGCCAGGAAGATCTTCTAGACCCTCCCGATCTCGCGTCGATGACGGCGGCAGCTTGCAGTATGTTTCGTGGAAAATTGATTGGGTATTTAGGTTTTCCTCGCCGAGGAGAATATATAGGCGGAAGGGTGGCGTCAGGAGGTGGGCCAGGTGGCCCCACCACCTGGTGGCGCGGCCAGGGGCTGGGCCGCGCCACCCTATGGTGCGGCCGGCCCCTGGCTCCCCTCCGTCTCTGCTTTGGACTCCGTCTCGTGTCAGGAAAATAATGAACTTTGGCTTTTGTTTCGTCCAATTCGGAGAATATTTCCTTTGTAGCTTTTTGAAATACAAAAACAGCAGAAAACAGGGAACTGGCACTGTGGCATCTCATTAATAGGTTAGTTCCGGAAAGTGCATAAAAACGCCACGAAGTGTAACAAAACACAAAGCAAATGGTGCATAAACAAGCATGGAGCATCAAAAATTATAGATACATTTGATACGTATCAAGCATCCCCAAGCTTAACTCCGGCTCGTCCTCGAGTAGGTAAGTGATGACAAAACAATAATTTTTGAGGTGACATGCACCAACATAATATTGATCAAACGATGTAAAGCATTGAGTGTTGAGATCAAAGTACTTAAAACATGGGCATAAAAGACATAATCTTGACAATAAAACTTAGCAACCATGTTATAACATGAAAAGTAACACAAACAAAAGATCATGAGTAATAATGCATTGAAAGTCAAGTGTGTGTTTCGAGCATATAGAAAAACATAGCAAAGTGGTTTTCAGCTTGTCCTTCATGGAGTAGAAAAACATAAATGCATAGGGCACCTTCAAGTTTAAGAGGGCAACTAGATACAAATAATTTAAGAACAAGCAAAACTATAATCATGAATCAATCAATAATAAATTTTGGGACTATGCACATTAAACTCAGAATGACAACTATGCTCTCTTAGACGGTGCATAAAGGTAGAAGGTGGAGACTCAACATAAAAGTAAAAGAAAGGCCCTTTGCCAAGGAAAGCAGTGATTAAACATATGCTAGAGCTTTTCATTTGTAAAACAGAGATAAAAACTTCTTTTGAGAGGTGGTTGTTTTTGTCAACGACTAGCAATGGGGTTCTTACTATCTTCCATACTAAGCAAGTTTTGAGAGAGATTGGCACTTTTGTGCTCTTTTATAAAGCTTGGCACTCCTCCCCACTTTCAGATGCCATGGCTAACCGATTCCATCGGGTGCCCACCAACTTTCACATACCATGGAGGAGTGACTTTTTTCTTTTCTTTTTTTCTTTTTTTTTGAAATATAACAATATGGAAGATAGCAAATCTGACCACTACGTCCCCATGAGCTGAAAACAGTGTCACAAAATGAGAAGTATTTCGAAGGTTTTTGAAAGGTAGCACATGAAAATTTACTTGGAATGGATTGCAAATACCATGCATAGGAATTTATAGTGGACTCATTGGAAAACTTTGGTTTTTGGGAGTTGGATGCACGAGAAGTATTCCCTCTCAATACAAAATGAAGGCTAGCAAAATACTGGGAGCGACCAACTAAGAGAGCAATAACGGCCATAATCATGTATAGCGACAAAACATCATGGACTGAAGCATAAAGTGGTATCATGAGTAAAAAACCAAATGATCATAGAGGCTTATGGCGACTTGTTAGAGTCAAACATGTTGTAAGCATGCGCCAAGTCAACCCAAATAAAGCATCAAAGGAGAAAACCACAATAATATGCTCCCATATAATAAAAACAACGCATGATTCTTTCAAAGGCACATTAAGAAATCTCAGTCATTTGAGGCAAGTCATGTACAGCAAAACTACTAAGCATACTATCAAAATAACATCAAGCATGACATGCAAAAGTCTAAGCCACAGTCTAAACAAGCTCCCATTTGTACCACTATAGGCATGCAACTTTTTTCTCTTTTCCAACACCATTCATACTTTTTGGAAACCACTCTTTAAGATGAAAACCAACATATAACAGTGGTCTAAATGCACCTTGATAAAAAGATATAACAAGATCTGAACAAAAATCAAGGCGAAAAACGAAAGCTAAACGCAGTAATAGAAAAAGAGAACACTCGTTGAACGATAAGATTGAAAACTAGAGTGTTCTTGGCAATGAAAAATAGAGTGCATCTTCTCCAAAAGAAATTTGTTGGGGTCCAATGATTTATTGCAGCAAAAAAAACAAAAGAAAACTGAAAGCAAAAGTAAAGATGCTCCAAGAAAAATGTATAGTATACGAAGCAATAAAAATATAGTGTCTTGAAAGATGACCTGATTTTTGCCGATGAAGAAGGGGTGCCTCGGGGCATCCCCAAGCTTTGACGCTTATACCTCTTGGATATTTCTTGGGGTGACATGGGCATCCCCAAGCTAGAGCTTTTTTCCATACTTCATCTCATCTCATCATTCTCCTTTCCCTACACTTGAAAACTTCCTTCATACAAAACTTTACACAATTCTATTAGCAACATTTGTACTAGCATGATAATAAATCTACTCTTTTGGTTCAGTTTTAAACTCAAGTATAACACCCATTAAAGCATAATCTACTGTAGCAACTTCATCAAAAGTTCCATGATAAAAAAACCTCAAAAAGAAAGCGATCGAGAGGCAAACACAAATAGTGGCAGAAATCTGTCAAAACAGAAAAGCTAACAAAGATCGATTTTTCGAAGGGTCTTTTGTTGCTCAAATTGAAAAGTGAAAAACTAATAAAAGTTTGGAAATAACCTGGCGCATGTGCACAATAAATCACAGATCAAAAAGATATTCTGATAATTTTCACAAATTTTTATGGTGCAGCGCAGAAATCTGTTTTAGGACAGCAACTTCCCCAAATCTTACCTTCCTCCAATTAGAGGTTCTTCTTGGCACAAAAACAAAATAAAAATGATAAAGAGAGGTCATTACAATAGTAATAACTTCCAACATTCGACAAAAATAAAAAGTACTGAAAAGAAAACATTGGGTTATGTCCCAAGAATGTTTTTCTTTAACGCCTTTGAGCTAGGCGCAGAAAGTGGAAATCAAGTAATATCAAGCGATGAAGCATCAAGTTCATAATTTGCTCTAAGAATAGAGTCAAAAAGTAATTTCTTTATCTTTCTAGAGAAGTGTTCCATACCTTTCTTGAGTGGGAAATGATATTTAATGGTGCCTTCCTTCATATCAATGATGGCACCAACAGTTCTAAGAAAAGGTCTTCCCAAAATAATAGGACATGAAGCATTGCATTCAACATCCAAAACAAGGAAATCAATGGGAACAAGGTTATTGTTAACCATAATAAGAACATCATTAATCCTCCTCAAAGGTTTCTTCTTAGCAACATCAGCAAAAGGAACATCAAAATAACAATTTTCAAGCGGTGGTAAACCAAGCATATCATAAATCTTTCTAGGCATAATAGAAATGCTTGCACCAAGATCACATAAAGCATGACAATCAAAATCATTCGCATTCATATCAATTATGGGCTCCCAACCATCTTCTAACTTCTTGGGAATAGAAACCTTTTGTTTCAACTTTTCTTCCCTAATTTGCATGAGAGCATTTGTAATATGCTTTGTAAAAGCAACATTCATAGAACTAGCATTAGGACTTAAAGCAAGCTTTTGCAATAACAAAATAACTTCAGAGATAATGCAACCATCAACATCAAAATCATTAAAAGAAGTAGAGCTATCGTCCCCCATACTCCGAATTTTTTTAGCACTTTTTGTAGAAAAAGTTTTTGCAGTTTTAGGCTTTTTCGCACAAGGAGTAGGAGTTTTCTCTACACCAATCAAAGTAAGAGGATTGCTAGCATTTGAAACAACATCACTAGAGGTGGTAATAGTATATACCTTCATATTTCTAGCCATCTCGTCTTCTCTTTCCCACCTGGCATGCAATTCTGCTAACATCCTAACATTTTCATCAATTCTAACCTGGATGGCATTCAAAGTCTTGCTTTCTTTCACATCATGAGGCAAAACTTTTAGTTTCAGAAGTTCAACATCAAGAGCAAGGCTATCAACTTTAGAAGCAAGAACATCAATTTTACCCAACTTTTCCTCAACAGACTTATTAAAAGCAGTTTGTTTACTAATTACTAATGAAGTCCTTGAGCATGACTTCAAGCTCAGAGGGCGTGCCCCTAGTGTTATTGGAGGAATTATCATAAGAGTTGCCGTAACCATTACCATTGGTAGAAGGATATGGCCTATAATTTTTGCTAGCAAAATTGTTCCTATAAGCACTGTTGTTGAAATTATTATTTCTAATGAAGTTTACATCAACATGCTCTTCTTGAGCAACCAAATAGGCCAAAGGAACATTATTAGGATCAACATGATATCTATCATTAAAAAGCATAGCCATAATAGTATCAATCTTATCACTCAAGGAAGAGGTTTCTTCAACGGAATTTACGTTCTTACCTTGTGGATCTCTCTCGGTGTGCCACTCAGAATAATTTACCATCATATTATCCAGAAGCTTTGTTGCGGCACCCAAGGTGATGGACATAAAAGTACCTCTAGCAGCTGAATCCAAGAGATTTCTTCAAGAAAAATTTAGTCCTGCATAAAAGGTTTGGATAATCATCCAAGTAGTCAGTCCATGAGTGGGACAATTCTTTATCATAGATTTCATTCTTTCCCAAGCTTGAGCAACATGTTCATTATCAAACTGTCTAAACTTCATCATATCACTTCTCAAAGCTATAATCTTAGCAGGAGGATAATATTTTCCAATAAAAGCATCCTTACACTTAACCCAAGAATCAATACTATTTCTAGGCAAAGATAGCAACCAATCCTTAGCTCTTCCTCTTAAAGAGAAAGGAAACAACTTAAGCTTAATAATATCACCATCTACATCCTTGTACTTTTGCATCTCACATAGCTCAACAAAATTGTTGAGATGAGCTTGATACGTCCAAAACGTATCTACTTTCCTGAACACTTTTGCTGTTGTTTCTCCTCTAATTTGTGTATTTTGAATACAACTAACATGGACTAACGTTGTTTTTAGCAGAATTGCCCTGGTGTCTTGTTTTTGTGCAGAAATCCAACTTTCAGGAAAAATCCCGGAAAATATTGCAAAATTCCTATTTTACCAGAAGACCCACGAAGCTAGAAGACGAGACGGAGAGGGCCTAGGAGGCCGCCTCACCACCTGGTGGTGCGGCCTAGGCCTGGCCGTGCCAGGGGGTGGTGAGGCCATCCCAGCCGCCTCCTTGAGCCATCCTTTCGCCTACATATACCCTTCAACCTGAAACTATCGGGGGTTCGGTGTTTTTCCCAGATAGAGTTCCGCTGCGCCACCACCATCAGAAACCGCGATTCGGAACCAGAAACTTCGTTCTTGCACCCTACCGGGACGGGGACTTGGAGGAGATCTTCATCACCATCATCACCGACGTCTCTCCATCAACCATCCATGACTCCCCCATCCGTGTGTGAGTAATTCCCGCTGTAGGCGAAGGGGGTGGTAGGGATTGGATGAGATCATTCATGTAATTTGCTATGAGATTGTTAGGGCATGGTGGCTAGTATCTATTATTAGTGCTTTTGACATTGTTGCAACTTGTTGTGCTTAATGCTTGTCACTTTGGGCCCGAGTGCCATGATCTCAGATCTGAACTTGTTATTGTTTTATGATCGGGGGAATAGGGTGTCAGATGAACTCGAAGGTGGAATCAGTCAAACAAGGTGTGTATCGAAAGTAAACATGGGTGTAAAACCTGGCTTGCTTTCAATCTGTCCCTCACCATCCCCTCCTGGTCCCTATATATAGGTGGCCAGGTCTCAGGGATCAGGAGGGATCCGACATAGATTACAATATCGACATACGATATGAACTCGTATTTCGACTAACATTACAATTGGGCCTAGCCTAACGGGCCTTAGGGGTACTCAACTGTCGGGCTCTATTATCTATACCCTTGTCAATACTTATTGTTTATGATCTTACCTGCAAGTTGTATACACATATCATTGTCCGGAACCTGAGGCCCCAAAGTGACAGCAATTGGGATAACCAGAGGGGATGGCTATGATGTGAGGATCATATGTGTACACCGAGTGTTAATGCTTTGCTCCGGTACTTTATTAAAAGGAGTACCTTAATTACCAGTAGATTCCCTTGTGGCCCTGCTGCAAACAGGCTGGAAGGACAAAAGATATCGTGCAAGTTTCTCATTGCGAGCACGTACGACTATTTACAGAACACATGCCTATGGTTGTTTAGTACTAGGATGCTTTATCATTATTTATCTGCAATTGCCCATGTTTTACTGATTTCATGAATTATCTTATCCATGCAACGCCCGTTCATCCATCCCTATGCCTACAGTATTTAATCCTACTGTTTACTATTGCTACTATTACTGTCTTTAATTTATTATTGTTGCTACTATTTTACTACTGTCACCACTATAAAACTATTGCTACTAATAAACCGCTGCGAGCAAGTCTGTTTCTAGGTGTAGCTGAATTGACAACTCATCTGTTAAGGCTTATAAATATTCTTTGGCTCCCCTTGTGTCGAATCAATAAATTTGGGTTTTACTTCCCTTGAAGACTGTTGCGTTCCCCTGTACTTGGGGGTCATCAAGACTATTTTCTGGCGCCGTTGCCAGGGAGCATAGCTTTATTTGTAAGTTCACTTGGGATTCATATTGTTCGCTGCAATCCATTCATCATGGGTAAACCTCGTGATGGAAAAGTTCCTATATTGCCATCCACTACAAGAAGAGATATGACTCTGAACACCTCTATTGCTCTTGATTCACCATCTGTTATGAGCAAGTTGCTTACACCACCGCATGCACATGCTACTTCTTCTACTGAGTTTGAAAACGCTACTGATAGTTTTGATGATGCTTCTACTATGCTTGATGAGAGTGGTTTGTTAGGTTCCTTTTTAGATGCTACCATTGCTAGGACTAAGCAAATAGGGAACGCTACGGTTACACCTGCTAGTTCACCTGAGTCTAGGGAATGCCCTAGTGACGATCTTGATGAGGCTTATATTGAGTTAGATGACGATTTTATTTATGAATCTCATACTACTAGTGATGCTGATGCTATTAGAGATCTTCTTGCAAGACCTGCTGTTAGATACAAGTTATCTCCTGATGCTAAGTTTGCTGCTTCTCCCATACATATTAGTGATAAGTGATACGTCTCAAACGTATCTATAATTTTTGATGCTCCATGCTTGTTTTTGCACCATTTGCCTTGTGTTTTGTTACACTTCATGGCGTTTTTATGCGATTTCCGGAACTAACCTATTGACCAGATGCCACAGTGCCAGTTCCCTATTTTCTGCTATTTTTGTGTTTCAGAAAAGCTACACAGGAAATATTCTCGGAATTGGACGAAACAAAAGCCAGAAGTCTTATTTTTCCCAGAAGCTTCCCGAAGACCGAAAGAGAGCCGGAGGGGGGCCAGAGGCCGCCCTCACACATAGGTGGCGCGGCCCAGGCCCTGGCCGCGCCACCCTGGTGTGAGGAGCCCCTGGCTGCCCCCTGACGATGCCCCTTCGCCTATATAAAGCCTCGGGACGGAAAACCCTAGGGGAGTCGGCAAAATTTCCAGAACAGTTCCGTAGCTCCGCCGCCGCCGTCGACGAATTTCGGGGGACAGAAGTCTCTGTTCCGACACCCTGCCGGGACGGGGAAGTGCCCCCGGAGTCATCTCCATCGGTCTCCATCGCCGTCTCCGCCGTCTCCATCGACTTCACCGCCATCTCCATCAACCTTGCTGTCTCCTATGATGAGGAGGGAGCAGTTCATCCCCGGGGCTGAGGGCTCTACCGGTAGCTGTGTGGTTCACTTCTCTCTCCCATGATGTGATCTTTATGTGATCGTGAGCTTTGCATCATGTTGAACAAGTAGATGTTATTATTCAGATATTATGTGTACTCTAGTGGTATTATTAAAGTAATCTATTCCTCCTGCCATGGTGTAACGGTGACAGTGCGTGCATCATGGTGGTACTTGGTCTAGGCTACGATTGTGATCTTTTATGGATTATAAGAATAATTATCGCTATGATAGTATTGAAGTGATCTATTCCTCCTTTAATGGTGTAATGTTGACAGTGTGTGCACCGTGTTAGTACTTGGTCTAAGTTGCAATAATATCTATCTTGAGTTGTGATCTGATTTGAATATCTCTATGAGTGGTGTTTGTCAAGTACTTGATGAACTTTAAGGAGTGCTTCGTAGCCCTACGCAATGATTAGTGTTGTTCAATAGGAGAGTAATTCAGAGTACCATAGTGAAGAGAAGTTGTTTATTTGTTCAATCATGTTATATTTGTTGGGAGTGTGTCCACTAGTGAAAGTATGATCCCTAGGCCTTGTTTCCAAGCTTTGCACACCGTTTACTTGCTGTTTTATTACTTGTTTGCTCGCAGCGATATTTACTTCAAGTCACATTTGCTACTTATAATCATCACTACTACTTGTATTTCACTATCTCTTCGCCGAACTAGTGCACCTATACATCTGACAAGTGTATTGGGTGTGTTGGGGACACAAGAGACTTTCTGTATCGTAATTGCAGGGTTGCTTGAGAGGGATAGCTTTGACCTCTTCCTCCCTGAGTTCGATAAACCTTGGGTGATCCACTTAAGGGAAACTTGCTGCTGCTCTACAAACCTCTGCACTTGGAGGCCCAACACTGTCTACAAGAACAGACGCGTGCGTAGACATCAAGCTCTTTTCTGGCGCCGTTGCCGGGGAGGAAGTAGAAGACTTCTGCGAGGGGAGTTTTTTGCACGCACATCCTTTACTTTGTTATTGTTTTGCTTTACTTTATTTATTTTACCTGCATCATTTTATATCAAAAACCCAAAAAAATTAGAATCCTTGGTAGTTGTTATTTCTTTACTTTAGTTCATCATGTTGATCCCTAAGTACGTTCTGGAGGACCTCTCAGTAGGTAGCGGTTCGATTATTGGCAAAAGTAACATTGAGGAGTTATTTAATCACATTAGTATGCATAAGGAAGTTAAGGAAAAGTCTTTGGTTGAGCTAGCTCCTAGTTATGAAGTTGCTTCTGCTCATTTAGTTCACATGTTAGAAGATAGGTTTGCTAGTCTTAATCCTTTTATGCAATACATGTTCCTTAAGCTTCATGAAATTGAGGATCCCGAAAAGAAAACTTTTATCTTGGAAACTTTGCGCATAGAATTTAGAGATGTTGCAATTGAGGCTAGGAAAGTTTTTAAGAAGTTTAATAAGCTTGGCTCGCCTATTGAAATTGTTGGTACTGATACGTCCAATTTGCATCACTATTTTGTATCATAATTTACTGTTATTCATTGATATATTTCATATTTAGACATGATACTTATGTTATTTCCTTTGCTTTCACATGTTTGATGATCATCGGAGGAGCTGCTGCCGGAATCAGGATTCTGCTGGAAAAAGGACCATCAGGAGACCATATTTTGAAGATCAGGAAAATTCCAGAAAAATACCCAGAAATTATAATTTCCCAGAAGACTCACGGAGCCAGAAGGAGGAGTCGAGAGGGGCCAGGGGTGGCCCACACGCTAGGGCGGCGCGGCCAGCCCCCTGGCCGCGCCAGCCCTGTGTGAGGGAGCCCTGGCCCACCTCTGGTCTCGCCCCTTCGCGTACATCATCGTCCCCAAAAACCTAAGTGAAGAGGGGGGTTCAGAGTTAGACACAGCTGCCTCTGCAGGGCGGAGAACACCAGAGAGAGAAAGCTCTCCGGCAGAGAGAAATCTGCCGGGGAAATTCCTTCCTGGAGAGGGGAGATCGTCGCCATCATCATCACCATCGCACCGGACTTCATCGGGATCATCATCATCATCATCTCCATCACCAGCACCTTCATCTCCACCATCACCTCGCCATCCCGCTGTAACATCCTGAGTTGGATCTTGTTATATTCATAGGGGAAACTTTCCCGGTGTTGATTACTCTTGTAGTTGATGCTATTGAGTGGAACCGTTGAATTAAGGTTTATGTTCAGATTGTTATTTACCATTATTTCACCTCTGATCATGATCCATATGATGTCTTGTGAGTAGTTTGTTTAGTTCTTGAGGACATGGGAGAAGTCAAGATGCTAGTAGTGAATTATTGTTGAGAAATATTTAATGGTTTGATATTGTTGTGGTGCTATTTCACTAGTGGTGTCATGTGAACGTCGACTACATGACACTTCACCATTTATGGGCCTAGTGAGATGCATTGTGTATTTGGTCACCGACTGTGGGGTTGCTGGAGTGACAGAAACCTAAACCTCCGTTGGGAAACCATTGCACCAGGGAGCGTAGGATCCTAGATCTTAAGGCTGTGGTTAGATTTATCTTAATTACTTTCTTGTATTTGCGGATGCTTGCAAGGGGTATAATCACAAGTGTGTATTTATCCTAGTAAGGGTAGTGCGCTAGCACAGGTTCACCCCCATAACACTTACCAAATCAATAAATACTATTGGCTCTATGAAGCGAAAGCTCTTGACAGAAACCTCCCGTGTGTCCTCGAGAACCTTTGGTTATTATAAGAACACAACCGGCTTGTCCTTTGCTGAATAAAGGATTGGGCCACTTGCTGCAATTGTTACTACTGTCTTTTATTTACTCGCACTTTATTTACTCGCATTACCAAATACTCCTGAAAACCTGTTTGCTAGCATTTACAGTGATTCCTTTATCAAAACTGCTCATCAACACCTTCTGCTCCTCGTTGGGTTTGACACTCTTATTTATCGAAAGTACTACGATACACCCCCTATACTTGTGGGTCATCAAGACTATTTTCTGGCGCCGTTACCGGGGAGTGTAGCGCTATTGAAGAGTGGAATTAGTAAAGGTAACCGTCACTGTGAGTATTGTTTTTATTTTTTTTGTCTTTTTATTTTACTCTGCTATGGAGAACTCTCCATTTGGTTTCCTATTTGGAAACACTTCTACTACTACTGCTACTGCTGCACATGCGGAGGAACCACCACCGCCACCGCCTGCTGAAATTGATCCTTTTAAAATACCTATGAAAATTGTTGGGCGTATTATGGATAACTGCTATTCAGGAGATGGAACTGTCCATCCGGGTGATCACTTATTATTTATACATGAATTATGCGAGTTGTTCAGGTGTGCAGGTATTTCACCAAGCCAGGTCAAGAAGAAATTATTCTCTATATCATTGAAAGGCAGAGCTGAAGAGTGGTATCGACTACTCCAAGATGGTCCATCTATGGCATGAGAGGATATTGTGCCTCTCTTTTATTCCAAGTTTTATCCTCCAAGTGAAATTCATAAAGACCGTAACAAGATATATAATGTTTGGCCTCATGATGGAGAGAGTATTGCCCAAGCGTGGGGGAGATTGAAGTTACTAATGCTCAAATGCCCCATTCATGAGCTCCCCAATAATATTGTTATTGATAATTTTTATGCGCGGCTTACTCTTCCTGATAAGGATTATTTGGATGCTTCTTGCTTTGGATCATTTACTCATATGAAAGAAGATGCCAAGTGGAAACTTCTTGACCGTATACAAGAGAATGCTGAATGTTGGGAAAACGACAAAGGTAGGAAGTCAGGTATAAACTATGATTATGAATGCATTAAATCTTTTATGGGAACCGATGACTTTCATAGTGTTAGCGCTGCTTATGGTCTTGATTCCCAAATACTTGCTAATTGTCTTAAGGCCTTTGCCTCTTATATTGACGTTCCAAAGAAAGATTGGAACAAATATCATGCGCCTTACAAAGATTCTATTAGTCATATACCTGCTGCAGCTACTGAAGTTTGTACTGTTGATAGCATCGTTCCTGAACCTTATATTGAGAAGACACCTTTCCCTGCTAAGGTAAAGAAGTATTCTACTTTGGTAAGTGTGTCTAATAAAAGTACTAAAAAAGCTGCAGAGCCTGATGAGCAAATTACTATTAAGTCTCCTGTTGCTATATTGAAAGATCTTGTAACTAAAGATGTGGGAGATGAATATATTCTTTTTTGTGAAGATGCTTCTAACATTCTTTCGCATCCTAAAAAGAACAGGAAAGCAAGTGTTCCTGTTATCTCTGTCAGGATTGGAGATCATTGCTATTATGGCTTATGTGATATTGGTGCTAGTGCAAGTGCTATTCCCTTAGAGCTTTATAAAGAAATCATGCACGAGATTGGCGCTTGTGAACTTGAAGATATTGATGTGGTTGTTCAGCTTGCTAACCGAGAGACTGTTTGGCCTCTTGGTATTGTTCGAGATGTGGAAGTTCTATGTGGTAAGACTAAGTACCCTACTGATTTTCTAGTACTTGGTAAGGAGGCTAGTAAAACTTGTCCTATTATTTTTGGTAGACCCTTTTTGAACACTTGTGGCGCCATAATAGATTGTAAGAAAGAGAAAATTTTTACTAAGTTTAATGGAGAGTCTTATGAGTTTAATTTTTCCAAGTTTGCTAAGACTTATGAGAATGAAACGCCTAATGAAAATTTTCGAGTTGAGCAGCTTGCTTCTATTGCTCTTGCCCCCAATAATACCTTGCAACAATTCATGGAAGATCACGAAAGTGATGTTTTTAGCAAGGAAAGAGAAGAGATTGACGATATTCTTCTTCGTCAACCACCATTACTCAAGCATAATCTACCTGTGGAGTATCTTGGTACCACTTTGCCGCCTAGAGAAGATCCTGTGTTTGAATTAAAACCTTTGCCTGATGACCTCAAATATGCTTATATTGATGATAAGAAAATATATCCTGTTATTATTAGTTCAAAACTTTCAGGAAAGGAAGAAGAAAGATTATTGGAGATATTGAGGAAACATCGAGGAGCTATGGGGTATACTCTTGATGATTTAAAAGGGATTTCTCCTACTTTATGTCAGCATGCCATTAATATGGAGAAAGATGCGAAGCCAGTTGTGGAGCATCAGCGCCGCCTAATTCCGAAGATGAAGGATGTGGTAAGAAATGAGGTATTAAAGCTCCTTGATGCTGGTATTATTTATCCTATTGCTGATAGTAGATGGGTTAGTCCTGTTCATTGTGTTCCTAAGAAGGGAGGTATGACTGTTGTACCTAATGAGAATAACGAGCTTATTCCTCAAAGGGTAGTTGTTGGCTATAGAATGTGCATTGATTATAGGAAGGTAAACAAAGTTACTAAGAAAGATCATTACCCTTTACCGTTTATAGATCAAATGCTAGAAAGGTTGTCTAAGAAGACTCATTTTTGTTTCCTTGATGGTTATTCTGGTTTTTCTCAAATTGCTGTTAAGAAGGATGATCAAGAGAAAACCACTTTTACTTGTCCTTATGGAACTTATGCTTATAGACGTATGCCGTTTGGTTTATGCAATGCTCCTGCTACTTTTCAAAGATGTATGTCTGCTATTTTTCATGGTTTTTGTGAAGAAATTGTGGAGGTCTTCATGGACGATTTCTCCGTCTATGGAACTTCTTTTGATAATTGTTTGCACAACCTTGATAAAGTTTTGCAGAGGTGCGAAGAAACTAACCTTGTTCTTAATTGGGAGAAATGCCACTTTATGGTAAATGAGGGAATTGTCCTTGGCCATAAAATCTCTGAAAGAGGTATTGAAGTTGACAGAGCAAAAGTGGAGGCAATTGAGAAAATGCCATGTCCAAGAGATGTTAAAGGTATTCGTAGTGTTCTTGGTCATGCTGGTTTCTATAGGAGGTTTATTAAAGATTTCTCTAAGATTTCAAAGCCTCTTACCAATCTTCTTCAAAAGGATGTACCATTTGTCTTTGATGATGATTGTAAGGAAGCTTTTGAAACTCTTAAGAAGGCTTTAACTACTGCTCCTATTGTGCAACCACCTGATTGGAATTTACCTTTTGAAATTATGTGTGATGCTAGTGATTTTGCTGTTGGTGCTGTTCTTGGACAGCGCATAGATAATAAGTTGAATGTTATTCATTATGCTAGTAAGACTCTTGATGCTGCTCAGAAGAATTATGCTACTACTGAGAAAGAGTTTCTTGCTGTTGTTTTTGCATGTGATAAGTTTAGATCTTACATTGTTGATTCTAAAGTTACTATTCATACTGATCACGCTGCTATTAGATATCTTCTGACTAAGAAGGATGCTAAGCCTAGGCTTATTAGATGGGTGTTGCTTTTACAAGAGTTTGATTTGCATATCGTAGATAGGAAAGGTGCTGAAAATCCTGTGGCTGACAACTTGTCTAGATTGGAAAATATTTCTTTTGATCCTATTCCTGTTAATGATAGTTTTCCAAATGAACAGTTGGCTGCAATTAATGCAACTTCACGAGACCTTCCTTGGTATGCTGATTATGCTAACTTTATTGTTTCCAAGTATTTGCCTCCGACCTTTACAGCTCAGCAAAGAAGAAAAATCTTCTATGATTTGAGGCATTATTTTTGGGATGACCCACATTTATATAAAGAAGGAGTTGATGGTATTATGAGAAGATGCGTACCGGAGTACGAGCAACAAGAGATATTAAGAAAATGCCATAGCAGTGCTTATGGAGGGCATCATGCTGGAGATAGAACCGCACAGAAGGTTCTACAATCAGGTTTTTATTGGCCAACCCTCTTTAAGGATGCCAGAAGGTACGTTTTATCTTGTGATGAATGTCAAAGAGTTGGAAATATTTCTAGACGCAATGAAATGCCTATGAATTACACTCTTGTTATTGAACCGTTTGATTGTTGGGGATTTGACTTTATGGGTCCTTTTCCTCCTTCAAAAGGCTATACCCATATACTTGTTGCTGTAGATTATGTTACTAAATGGGTAGAAGCCATACCTACAAAGAGTGCCGATGGTGAGACTTCGTTAAAAATGCTTAAGGATGTTATTTTTCCTAGGTTCGGAGTGCCTAGATATCTTATGACTGGCGGAGGTTCTCATTTTATTCACGGTAGTTTTAGAAAGACTCTTGCTAAGTATGATGTCAATCATAGAATTGCTTCTGCTTATCATCCCCAAACTAGTGGGCATGTAGAGCTTTCAAATAGAGAGATCAAATCTATCTTGCAGAAGACTGTTAGTAGGTCTAGGAAAAACTGGGCTAGTAAGTTAAATGACGCTTTATGGGCTTATAGAACTGCTTATAAGAATCCCATGGGTATGTCTCCTTATAAGATGGTTTATGGAAAAGCGTGTCACTTGTCCTTAGAATTAGAACACAGAGCTTTTTGGGCAGTGAGAGAGCTTAATAGAGATTTTAAACTAGCCGGTAAGAAAAGGTTGTTAGATTTGAGTTCTCTAGATGAGTGGAGAAACGAAGCGTATGAGAATGCCAGACTTTTCAAAGAGAAAGTCAAGCAATGGCATGATAAGAGAATTCTTAAGAGAGAGTTCCATGTTGGTGAGAAAGTTTTATTGTATAGGTCTCGTCTCAGATTTTTTGTAGGTAAATTACTTTCTAAATGGGAAGGACCATATGTTATTGTGGAAGTGTACCGCTCAGGTGCCATTAAGATTGCTTCATTGAAAGATGATTCTACACAAGTGGTGAATGGGCAAAGACTCAAACATTATATCTCTGGAGATTCTTATAATGAAGATGTTGATGTTATTGAAACAGTTTCTCCGGAAGATTACATTCAAGACAAACTGCAGGAACCTGCAGAGTTCGTTTTCAAATAGGTAACAGTTCTAGTCAGAAAAGTTTCGCGAAAAGTTCTTCCTTTAATATTTTTACTGTTTTTAATAAATATGAAAAATCAAGAGACGAAAACGGGGAGGAAAAGAAGTCCGTGTGTGTCTCACACACGGGTGGCGCGGGCCCACCCCTGGCCGCGCCACCCCAGTGTGAGAACACACCGGAACTCGTTTCCGTCCCGGTTTCCTCCTGTGACTTCGTTTTGATGTATAATTTTCGCCTATTTAACCCCCCGGAGTCCCCGAGGTCTGTATATCGTTTTCTCGTCGTGTTTTGTTTCGAGCTGTTTCTGTCAGGAGTTGATCTTAAGCTTTGGGGAGTCATGGCCTCTTCAAGCGGTGACGAGGAGAAGACACCTCCAGAAGATGACATCAAAGATTTCCGGCAGAAAGAAGAGGTTGAAAGAGAAGATGAGGAGGAAGATCAAGGTCCAAGGCCAAGCACCGTGATTGCCAGCATAGGGGTGGTGACAGATCATGACAAGTTCAAGAAGAGCGCTCGCATAAGGACCGGAGGAGGTGTGCCATATCACACCTTAGCTCCACGGGCATCTCCGCCAAGCCAAAGTCCCTTCCATACTTTAATTCATGAACATCAGTTCCAAAAGGTGCCCAAATCACGATTACCCTCTGGCTGGGATATAGACCGTTCTAACAATGCAGGGACAGGAAGCTCCAAGAGTGAAGAAGGATGGGGAAATAATTCCAAGAGCTGGGATTCTCTTGCTGACAGGTTCATGAACCGTATTGAGCACAATTCTGAGACGATTCGTAACCTCGAGTACAAGATTGATGATCTGAAGGACTTGATTGAGAAGCTTATTCGAGATTATCCACCGCCACCACCCAAGGAGTAATTCGTCATCGGCATAGGCATCCCCTTGGCTTGTTCCAAGCTTGGGGGAGTGCCGCGGTATCACATCATTACCTTTTGTTCATTTACTTTTCAAGTAGAGTCTTATCATGAATAGAGAAGTTATCATATAGAATAGTTTGCAGTTGGAAGTATCCTCCTTAGTTAGTTATCTTTGTATCCTTTGGTGTGAGTTGCGGTGATGAAATATTAATGAGAAGTTTTATCGTTTACTTTTCGCACACTTTATGTTAGGCTGCAATCTCTCTTATGTGACTAGTCTTGTTGATTGGTATTGGTATCACATTAGGAGCATGAGTAGATTTAGTTGGTTTTGGCAAACCTAGCTTGGTCAGTAGCAACTTTACCTTGAGGTTTGAGTAGAAAAGAATAAAGAAGTGCTTGTAGTTACATCACTTCAGTTTTCCTTATGTTTGGCTTATAAGCATTGTTATTCTTAAAGTTAAAATCGTTGTACCTTCAAGGGAGTTTGCATGATTGTTCTTATTATATGTATGTTTGTTTGTTTCATGCAACTCTTATGCTTGCTACCCAGCCTTGCTAGCCAAAAACCTGTACTGAGAGGGAATACTTCTTGTGCATCCAATTCCCAAAAGCCAAGTCACTTCCAAAGAGTCCACTATAAATTCCTATGCATGGTATTTTAAGCCATTCCAAGTAAATTTTCATGTGCTACCTTTCAAAAACTTTCAAACACTTCTCATTTTGTGCCACTGCTTTTAGCTCATGAGGACGTAGTGGATGGGTTTGTTATCTTCCATACTAAATTAAGTACCCCTCGACTAGGCAGCTTCATCTGCTCGTCATTAATTTGGCAAGGGAGCTGGTCAGACCATTATAATCTTAATTCTAAAAGAAAGAAAAAGGCACTCCTCCAATGGATTGTGAAAGTTGGTCGGCACCCGATAGAATCGGTTAGCCATGGTTTGAGAAAGGAAAAAGGTGGGGAGGAGTGCAAAGCTATAAAAGAGCACTAAAGTGCCAATTAATGAAACATCTCGGAACCGCTCTCACTTGTTTAGTATGGAAGATATCAAGAACTCTGTTGCTAGTCGTTGACAAAAGCAACCACCTCTCAAAACAATTTTTACCTCTGTTTCACAAATGAAAAGCTCTAGCACATGTTTAATCTCTGCTTCCCTCTGCGAAGGGCCTATCTTTTACTTTTATGTTGAGTCAACCTATTTCCCTCTATCTCAAGCAAGCGTTTGAGTTGTTATGTTTCACTCATCCATATGTTGATCCGTTTAATCATGTTTATTACCTTCCTTGTTTTGTATAATGCTTTTGTCTGAAGGAATATATCTTTGAAAGCTTTCTTTGAATGCAAAAGTTTACTTTGTTGAGCATATAGTCTTTGCTATATTAGCTCTGTTTTAAAAGCCTCCGTTTAAAAAGAGAGAACAGCTTGTTCTCCATTCTTTGACCAAGATAAGGTTTGCCATTGCCAATTATAATTTACCTTGTGCATCCTTATATGTGATTCCCTTTTACCTATTGCAAGTTTACATCTTATAATGGGAAGTTGCTATCTATTATAATTGGTGCCTTAGTGAATGTGATGCTTCTTGTCCGTATTTTGATTATCGACACTTCACTCCATAAACCTGTGGTCATGTTTACCGAGTTTAGTTTTCGCTTGGGGACAAGCGAGGTCTAAGCTTGGGGGGGTTGATACGTCCAATTTGCATCACTATTTTGTATCATAATTTACTGTTATTCATTGATATATTTCATATTTAGACATGATACTTATGTTATTTCCTTTGCTTTCACATGTTTGATGATCATCGGAGGAGCTGCTGCCAGAATCAGGATTCTGCTGGAAAAAGGACCATCAGGAGACCATATTTTGAAGATCAGGAAAATTCCAGAAAAATACCCAGAAATTATAATTTCCCAGAAGACTCACGGAGCCAGAAGGAGGAGTCGAGAGGGGCCAGGGGTGGCCCACACGCTAGGGCGGCGCGGCCAGCCCCCTGGCCGCGCCAGCCCTGTGTGAGGGAGCCCTGGCCCACCTCTAGTCTCGCCCCTTCGCGTACATCATCGTCCCCGAAAACCTAAGTGAAGAGGGGGGTTCAGAGTTAGACACAGCCGCCTCTGCGGGGCGGAGAACACCAGAGAGAGAAAGCTCTCCGGCAGAGAGAAATCTGCCGGGGAAATTCCTTCCCGGAGAGGGGAGATCGTCGCCATCGTCATCACCATCGCACCGGACTTCATCGGGATCATCATCATCATCATCTCCATCACCAGCACCTTCATCTCCACCATCACCTCGCCATCCCGCTGTAACATCCTGAGTTGGATCTTGTTATATTCATAGGGGAAACTTTCCCGGTGTTGATTACTCTTGTAGTTGATGCTATTGAGTGGAACCGTTGAATTAAGGTTTATGTTCAGATTGTTATTTACCATTATTTCACCTCTGATCATGATCCATATGATGTCTTGTGAGTAGTTTGTTTAGTTCTTGAGGACATGGGAGAAGTCAAGATGCTAGTAGTGAATTATTGTTGAGAAATATTTAATGGTTTGATATTGTTGTGGTGCTATTTCACTAGTGGTGTCATGTGAACGTCGACTACATGACACTTCACCATTTATGGGCCTAGTGAGATGCATTGTGTATTTGGTCACCGAGTGTGGGGTTGCTGGAGTGACAGAAACCTAAACCTCCATTGGGAAACCATTGCACCAGGGAGTGTAGGATCCTAGATCTTAAGGCTGTGGTTAGATTTATCTTAATTACTTTCTTGTATTTGCGGATGCTTGCAAGGGGTATAATCACAAGTGTGTATTTATCCTAGTAAGGGTAGTGCGCTAGCACAGGTTCACCCCCATAACACTTACCAAATCAATAAATACTATTGGCTCTATGAAGCGAAAGCTCTTGACAGAAACCTCCCGTGTGTCCTCGAGAATGTTTGGTTATTATAAGAACACAACCGGCTTGTCCTTTGCTGAATAAAGGATTGGGCCACTTGCTGCAATTGTTACTACTGTCTTTTATTTACTCGCACTTTATTTACTCGCATTACCAAATACTCCTGAAAACCTGTTTGCTAGCATTTACAGTGATTCCTTTATCAAAACTGCTCATCAACACCTTCTGCTCCTCGTTGGGTTCGACACTCTTATTTATCGAAAGTACTACGATACACCCCCTATACTTGTGGGTCATCAGGTACACCCAACGAAGATTCTAGATTGCCAATACCTTGTAAGCTTGTAGGAATTCATAATGCCTTGGTAGCTAATACTAGTTGGATTTGTCCTGAAAATCTTTTTGATGAAAATAGTGTACCAAAGCGTGACTACAAGGGATATTCAAAACCTCAATTGGATAGTATTCATTTCTTTATTCCTATAGTGGATCCGGATCCCCCTTTCATCATTACTTGATTCGCAATTTTCTGCGCCTAGCTCAAAGGCGTTAAAGAAAAGCACTCTTGGGAGATAACCCAATGTCTTATTTTCAGTACTTTTTCTTTTATTTGAGTCTTGGAAGTCATTACTACTGTAATGATCGCTCCTTATCTTGTTTATTTTGTTTTTGTGCCAAGAGAAGCCTCTAATTTGAGTGAGGTAAAGATTTGGGGATGTTGCTGTCCTGAAACTGTTTTCGGTGCTGCACTGTAAAAATTCGTATGAATTCTCTGTATATCTTTTGGACCTGAGATTTCTTGTGCATATGCCCCAGGTTATATCCAAACTTTTGTTAGTTTAACACTTTTTGAGTTGAGCAACAGAAAACCCCTCAAAAATTCGACCTTTGTCAGCTGTTTTGTTTTGACAGATTTCTGCCAATATTTGTGTTTGCCACTTTATCGCTTTCTTTTGAGTTCTTTTGATCATGGAACTTTTGGGGAGGTTGATACAGTAGTATTTGCTATATATGTGGTGGTTTTGAGTTGAAACCTGAAGCAAAAAGAGGTTGATTATATGCTATGATTACACTAATGTTGCCAATAGATTTGTGTTTAGTTTTGTATGAAGGAAGTTTTCAAGTGTAGGGATTGAAGAATGATGAGATGAGTTGAAGAATGGAAAAAAGCTCAAGCTTAGGGATGCCCATGCATCACCCCAAGAAATATCCAAGAAGTACAAGCGTCAAAGCTTGGGGATGCCCCCGAGGCACCCCTTCTTCATCGGAAAAAAATCAGGTCACCTTTCAAAACACTATATTTTTATTGCTTCATGCACTATGTGTTTTTCTTGGAGCATCGGTTGTTTTAGTTTTCTTAGTTGGTTTAGTTAGTTTGTTTGCTGCAATAAATGGTTGGACCCCAACAAATTTCCTTTGGAGGAGATGTACTCGTTTTTATTTGCCAAGAACACTCCGTTTTCACTCTTATCGTTCATCGAGTGTTCTTCTTTTTCCGCTACTGCTTTTGGTTTTCGTTTTCGCCTTGATTTGCGTTCAGACCTTGTCATATATTTTCATCAAGGTGTATTTTTTCCTCTGATCTTTATTGGTTTTCATCAAAAGAGGTGTCTTTAAAAATTGCAAATGGTGTTGGAAAAGAGAAAAAGCTTTATGCAAAAAAGTGGTACAAGAAGGAGCTTGTGTAGACTGTGGCTTAGGCTTTTTCATGTCATGCTTGATGTCTTTTTGATAGTATCCTTAGTGGTTTTGCTGTAGCATGACTTGTCTCAAATAACTGAGATTGCTTAATGCGCCTTTGAAAAAAGCATGCGTTGTTTTTATTGTATGGAAGCATTATTTTGGTTTTCTCCTTGATGCTTTATTTGGGTTGACTTGGCGCATGCTCACACATGTTAGACTCTTACAAAGTCGCCAATAGCCTTCATGATCATTTAGTTTTTGACTTTTGATGCCATCTTATGCTTCTTTTAATGTCGCGTTGTCGCTTTGCATGATTATGGCCATTATTGCTCTCTTAGTTGGTCGCTCCCAGTCTTTTGCTAGCCCTCGCCTTGTACTGAGTATGAGCTCTACTCGTGCATCCAACTCCTAAAAGCCAAAGTTTTCCAAAGTGTCCACCATACATACCTACTAGCAATTTGCTATTACAAGTAAATTTGACTTGCTTTTATTTTCTCTTCAAATTAAACTCTTACCAGTGTTATGCGAAATTCGGTCAGTAAAGCTCTCACGAACCAGAAGGCACACTTTACTTTTTCCTGTTCTTAAAAATTTGACATTGTGGTCTCTTATGTTGAGTTGTTATGCTTGCAAGTTGTAAGTTGGAGACTAGCCCAGCCATGCTGTCATGGGCAAGCTTTCAACATTGCACTTCTTATTTGAGTTGATATCGTGATCTTTTGTTTATGGATGCCCGCGGTGTGAAATGAATTGGGAATCTTGTGGGGATCATGGAGTTTGTATATGTGTTAGGGAAACGCCGGGCCGCCAATCTAAGCCATGCATAATTCATGGTGGAAATTTGCAGCATACCCATGGTGAACATTCGACGACGCATCTCACAATAAAAAGCTAAACAAAAGGCTAATAAAAGAGATGTCGAGGTGTTCATTGTCTGCTTGTCCTGTTATTTTGGTGTGGGCTTGTTCCATGTCATCGGGCACGGAGGTACCCCATTGGCGGTTCTCAATGATATGCATATATTTACAATGACAAGAGCCTTGCTTGGGACTCTAAGTAAAGTAGCATGAGGTTTGGGTACTCGTATTCACGGGGCACGAGGTTTTCAACTTATGATTTGTCAAGCATATGCATCATAATTGTTCTCGCATTAACTTTAACCATTCAAGATGCTTATGATGGGGGCAATGAGAGCTCAAAGCCGGTAAGTACCATAATTTTTGAAGGTTATAAAACTTGCAATCACTGCTTCCCTCTACGAAGGGCCTTTCTTTTACTTTTATGTTGAGTCACCACCTTCTTTCTTTATGCACCATTAAGAGAGCATAGTTGTCATTCTTAGTGTGATATGCATTGTCCCAAAGTTCATTGATTGATTCATTTTGTTGGTTTCACTTGTTCTTAAATTATTTGTATCTAGTCGCCCTCTTAAACTTGAAGGTGTCCTATGCATTTATGTTTTGCTCTCTTTGAAGGACAAGCTGAAAACCATTTGTATGTTTTTCCTTATGATTTGAACACACGTTTGACTTTCATTGTTTCATTTTCATGATCTTTTGTTTGTGTTCATTTGCATGTTTACAACATGGTTGCTAAGTTTCTTATTGTCAAGATTATATCTTCATGCCTATGTTTTAAGTTCTTTTGATCCCAGCTCACAAATGCTTACAAACTTGATCAAGATTGTGTAGGTGCATGTCACCTCAAAAATTATTCTTTTATTATCACTTACCTACTCGAGGACGAGCAGGAGTTAAGCTTGGGGATGCTTGATACGTCTCAAACGTATCTATAATTTTTGATGCTCCATGCTTGTTTTTGCACCATTTGCCTTGTGTTTTGTTACACTTCGTGGCGTTTTTATGCGATTTCCGGAACTAACCTATTGACAAGATGCCACAGTGCCAGTTCCCTGTTTTCTGTTGTTTTTGTGTTTCAGAAAAGCTACACAGGAAATATTCTCGGAATTGGACGAAACAAAAGCCAGAAGTCTTATTTTTCCCGGAAGCTTCCCGAAGACCGAAAGAGAGCCGGAGGGGGGCCAGAGGCCGCCCTCACACATAGGTGGCACGGCCTAGGCCCTGGCCGCACCACCCTGGTGTGAGGAGCCCTTGGCTGCCCCCTGACGACGCCCCTTCGCCTATATAAAGCCTCGGGACGGAAAACCCTAGGGGAGTCGGCGAAATTTCCAGAACAGTTCCGTCGCTCCGCCGCCGCCATCGACGAATTTCGGGGGACAGAAGTCTCTGTTCCGGCACCCTGCCGGGATGGGGAAGTGCCCCCGGAGCCATCTCCATCGGTCTCCATCGCCGTCTCCGCCGTCTCCATTGAGTTCACCGCCATCTCCATCAACCTTGCTGTCTCCTATGATGAGGAGGGAGTAGTTCATCCCCGGGGCTGAGTGCTCTACCGGTAGCTATGTGGTTCACCTCTCTCTCCCATGATGTGATCTTTATGTGATCGTGAGCTTTGTATCATGTTGAACAAGTAGATGTTACTATTTAGATATTATGTGTACTCTAGTGGTATTATTAAAGTAATCTATTCCTCATGCCATGGTGTAATGGTGACAGTGCGTGCATCATGGTGGTACTTGGTCTAGGCTACGATTGTGATCTTTTATGGATTATGAGAATAATTATCGCTATGATAGTATTGAAGTGATCTATTCCTCCTTTCATGGTGTAATGTTGACAGTGTGTGCACCGTGTTAGTACTTGGTCTAAGTTGCAATAATATCTATCTTGAGTTGTGATCTGATTTGAATATCTCTATGAGTGGTGTTTGTCAAGTACTTGATGAACTTTAAGGAGTGCTTCGTAGCCCTACGCAATGATTAGTGTTGTTCAATAGGAGAGTAATTCAGAGTACCATAGTGAAGAGAAGTTGTTTATTTGTTCAATCATGTTATATTTGTTGGGAGTGTGTCCACTAGTGAAAGTATGATCCCTAGGCCTTGTTTCCAAGCTTTGCACACTATTTACTTGCTGTTTTATTACTTGTTTGCTCGCAGCGATATTTACTTCAAGTCACATTTGCTACTTATAATCATCACTACTACTTGTATTTCACTATCTCTTCGCCGAACTAGTGCACCTATACATCTGACAAGTGTATTGGGTGTGTTAGGGACACAAGAGACTTTTTGTATCGTAATTGCAGGGTTGCTTGAGAGGGATAGCTTTGACCTCTTCCTCCCTGAGTTCGATAAACATTGGGTGATCCACTTAAGGGAAACTTGCTGCTGCTCTACAAACCTCTGCACTTGGAGGCCCAACATTGTCTAAAAGAACAGACGCGTGCGTAGACATCAATAAGGACTATGATATCTCTTTGGATTTATCTTACATATCTATTGTTGAGAAAGAACCTTTTTGTGGTACTGAAAGTAAGAGTGCTATGGAGCACATGAATGAGCTTTCTTCTTTGAGTAATTGTTTTCTGATGATACTAAGCTGCGTATGTACTTTGTTGCTAAGATTTTACCTTTTTCATTGAAAGGTGCAGCTAAAGCTTGGTTTAATAATTTGTCTCCTGGATCTATTGATAGTCCTATTGCTTTGGTTAACACTTTCTTTCAGAAATATTTTCCTGCTAGTGCTCAACATGCTGTTTTGCAGAAAATCTTTGACTTTGAGCAGGTAAAAGGAGAGAAACTGCCGGAATCATGGGGAAGGTTTTGCTCTTTAATTAGAGTACTGCCTGGAGAGCTGTTGCCTAAAAATGAACTCCTTGATATATTTTATAATGGACTAAGTATTGAATCTAAGACATACTTGGATAGTTATGCTGGTGGTGTTTTCAAGAAAAAGACTCCAGCTAAAGCTGAAGAATTAATGGCTAAAATAAGCCAGAATTATGATGATTGGACTATGGCTGAGTCAGCACCAGCACCAATACCAGCGCCGACACCTTGTTGATGGACATCAGTCGTTGAGTGTCCTCCTTATTTGGCTCTCTCAAGTATACACTACCGAACGCCTCTACGACAGCTCGACAAAAATTTGTACATTGAGTCAACACACGCCGACTTGCCCATGTGCATGTACTCATTAACGAGATCAGCAGCAACTCCATAAGCACGCATGCGAATAGCTGCTGAACCCTACCAGCCCGAGCTTCCTCCTTCTCGCCCCCCCCCCCACGGGCGATTCCAAGAGCGACAAAACCCTACCAGCTCGAGCTCCCTCCTTCTCCTCTCCCTCGTCGCTACTGCCGGCGGGAGCCGCTGGGCAAAGCCCGGGCGGGGCCGGTGGTGCAACCTCCTCTCTACCCGGCACAAGCCTCTCCCAGGCGAGGCTGGTGGGCTGGCGGCGGTGCACGGTGGCGTCCTCATCCTCGGCGGCAATGCTACTTGGCGGCAGGCGGTGGAGGAGGCGGCTCGGCTCGGGGTGGACGCTAGTGTCATGGCGGTGCTCGCGCGGTGGGGTGGCGGGGAGTTGGCGGCCAGGATCCGATGGCCCAGATTTGGGCCCTGTGGGCCCATCTAGGCCAAGGTGGGTCGGCCTACTCCAACGGCGTCTCCTATGAGCTCGTGGTGGTGGTGCGGTGTAGAGCAGGAGGGTAGCGGCCTAGGTGAAGGATGTCCTCCAGGTGGTTGTGCTGCTGCCGCCCTCCGGTTCCAACCCTCCGACCTCTTTTGACTCACAGGTCACGCGATGGACCTACTACACGAGCGCGAGTTTGCGAATGCTGGGGCAGTGGCCCCGGAAGGTGGACTGCACGGGCGGCTCGACGGCGGGCGACATGGCAGTGGTGATGGCCATATCTTGGAGCCATGAGGGTGGCGAGGAGTAGGCGTCGGGGGTTCCTGGTGGTAGCGGCGCCTTGGCGTGGTCAGTGCCCAGATCGCATGGTAGAAGCTCAACTCGGGGTTGACTAGTTTGCTGAGGTACCTGCTATGGTGAAGGTTTTTTCAGGAGAAATCCTAGCGCTTCGGCGCCAACGACAGCGACGCCTGAGGGTGTCGTGACTCTCTTGAGAGTGTCGTTGTGGCTACCCTCTCCGTAATAAGGCTCCGGGTGAAAACCCTAGGCCCTTGTGGTCTTGGCAACGACAACGCTTGTTGCGTCGTTACCTCCTTGGGGGCGTTGTCATAGAGCTTAGGTTTCCATAGTTTCCTGACGGCTTCGGTGGCAAGCTTGATGCTTCTTTGTTTTTGTTGTTTATCTTTGATCTGCTTGTAAGAGGTTCTCCTCATCACTATGTATCGGTTTGGTCGTTTGGCTTTATTTATAAAGCGAGGCGAAAGCCTATTTCGAGGAATAGCCGCTGAACACTTATGGTAAGAGGAGAAGCCAAGTTTACATGTGGCATCTAGCTTGCATTTGAAGAATGGGCCATGATAGCGCAGTCCTTCAATAATAGTGTCGAACAACTTCCTTGACATCCAAAAAGCGGCACCGAAAATAGTTCCGTTACAACGTCGTTTCGGGATAGAAGTAGTCGATGTACAACTGCATGTGGCCAATCTCTCGGTTGCGGTCTAGATTCTTGGCTCGGCCCGGGCATGAATGTCCACCCGCAGCAGGTGGTGAAGTGGACGACCGGCTGGGACATACGGCGGGCTAGCGGCGTGGATGTGGGTGGACGTGCCTAGCGGCGATGGGGGCAAAAGGTGGGTTCCGAAGGCTGCGACGGCGCCAATGAGTGGAAGGGTAGTTGCAGGGCGAGAGCGAGCGTGGGGTGGGGAATTTCCTCTTTATGCCGTTGTTGCATGACTGCTTCGAACGCCTCGGTTCATTTACGTCGCCCCGCTCGACCAACCTTCCTATCCAGTCGGACACACGCTGTATGCTTAGATCAGCTGATTGAAGATGCTCTTATGTTCTTTTTTTTAGACTACGCCAAAGGCATACCATATTTTTATAGAAGGTAGAGGTTTGAGTCAAGAAGCTACCGCTCGCTACAAGCAACCAGCATAGCACGAACACCACACCAGCTAGTCTAAAAGACAGCCACCACCGACAAAGCAAAAACAACACAAAGAACCTGACCAAAACTAAACTACAAAGCCGCATCTCGACCAACGCTAGATGCCTCCAAAGAGAAACCTTCTCCAAAAGAACTTTCCTTGTCGACGCACCATTTGAAGAGAAGATGGCGGAACTTGGTTGGCTCTAAGAAGAGGTCGTCTTGGACTCACCAGCCATGGCGTGCATAGCGCCCTTGGAGAAAGGCCTTGGACAGCCGTGAGCACCGGAGGAAGGAAACATAGGACCTCCACGGCATCCATGCTGTGTCTTCAAGCACGATGCTCCCAACAGAGTAACGACATCGAGGACGCCGCCATTGTGCCGATCTAGCTCCGAATCGAGGCTTTCGCCCAAAGACATCAACCAGCTCCAAGTGGCAAGGTAGATGTTGACACACCTCAGTGACGCCTCCAAGAAGGTGAACAACACCCGCGGGCGCCGTCGCCACCGTCCCGGCAGCACCGGACGGGACTTTCATCCATGATGTCGCACAACTCCCACGCACACACCAGAATTGGGCCAGAGACATCCCTGAAGCTTTGCACCGCCGCCACCGTAGCTCCTCACCATTGTAGTCACATAGCCGTAGAACTCCGACACTCCGCAAGGCTGAGAGATGTGGTCCAACTACCTCCTCCAAACCAGACGGGGAAACAAACCACCGAACACCTGCGGCAGGACTAGGACCAGCCACTCGTCTGCCTACTCCGGGCGACCTCCAGCTGCAGGGTCCTAGGCCAAAGGCCCAGATCAGGCCCATGTAGGCCCAGATCGGGCATGCCTGCTCCTTCTCCTCCCACGCCGGCAGCCGCTGGGAGCGTGGAGCGCCTTCAATGAGCAGATGGCGGCCGCTGCTCGCCAGGAGCCGTCCTGGCCAAGCCTCGACGCTGCCGCCTGGACGCCTCAGACCCGCCGCTGCCACCTAGCCTCGCCGACGCACCACCACGAGCCACCTCCGATGCTCCCCATCAGGTACCGCCTTGATGACCCACAAGTATAGGGGGTGTATCGTAGTACTTTCGATAAATAAGAGTGTCGAACCCAACGAGGAGCAGAAGGTCTTGACGAGTGGTTTTGATCAAGGATTCACAGTAAATACTAGCAAACGGGTTTTCAGGGGTATTTGGTAATGCAAATAAATAAGGGATTTCTATTTTCGTGCCCTCGGGTCCTTAGTTGTACTCAGTTTTCCCCAGCTCCTTAGTTTTTCCTCAGTTTTGTCCAAGCCCTTGTCTGAAACCCTCACAAGTGCTGGAACGGCCGGTTGCCCGACGGGTCAACAACTTTGACCGTTATCTGCTGACTAGTGGGGCCACGTAGAGCCCGCAAAGACACGTCAGACCATCCATCTTTGTTTGACCGTAAGCATCGCCGTATCCCTGACCAAAACGCGGATGAGTAGGGCTTCGGTATATCGAATGACAAGTGGGGCCATGATGCTGATACAAGGGGCAATACACGGGTAGGATTAGATTTTTAAATGGAGCTCTACAGCGATGGCACGGAGGAGGTGGCCTGCGGGGTGCCGAGATGAGATCGACGTCCACAAAGAACTATATGAGGCGAGACCAGATGCATTAGATAGATATGAACTAGACGCGTTTAACCATGCAAAGAAGAGAAGAAATGGTCAAGGACATCGACGACGACCTCAACACTTTGACTGACGGTGTCGGACACAAACGCGAGCGATGTAGAGAAAACTAGTGTCTCTCCTTTCTGGCGTGTATAGATGGGTGCTAGGGGAGTGTGGTGGCGAAGGGAAAGACCTCGCGGTGGTCTGTGGCGTCCAGCATAGCGGGGCGGCGTGGCCGTGCCCAAAACGGCGTGCAAGTTCGGCATTGGCATCAGCATGTACGTTCGTCATTGGCCTCGGCGGTATCTCTGGTGTGTCAGTGATCGAATGAGGGGATGGGATTGAGGGTGCATCCCGACGGTGACCTAGCAGTGGCGGCGAGCATAGCCGTTCTGACCATGCCGATATCAGCATCGGCATCATTTGGAGGCTGTGGTGCTCGAATCATGGTGGAAATTGCGATATTATTTTTACATGCATAATATATAGAAAATAGCTAGATCTCTAAATCGATGCATATGAAGCTACATATATATTCTTGGTCATAATCCCCTTATCTAAAGGGGATGGATGCATCGCTTCACGTCGTCGTCGCTTTCATCATCAGTATCTTCGTCGTCCGTGTAGTAGTACTTCCTGCACATTGTTCCATCGAACACCTTCACTGTGAGCACATCATCGCCTTCATATTTGAAGTGTAGAAAGCAGCCGAAATCCACACCGTGCGCGATGGCGAAATTCTCCCAGCCCTTGTCGAGGTACATTCGGCCTTGTCCGTCAAATAGGACCTCCACGGTCCAGAGACGAGGACCGCAGTCAGCTGCTCGCAGATACACCTTAGTGGGCTCCTGGCCGTCAAGATAGTCCACAAACTTTTTTGGGAGTGCCTGCAAAGAGATCGAGCGCCGATCGTTTGAAATTAAAGGTTTTTTAGAACATGCACATTATTAATCACATGCATCATATATGTGGGAACGCGTACGTACCTTCTTGGCCAAAGGGTCTTCATAGATGACGATGAAGAACTCCTCTATGATCAATGGCAGTGTTGATGGTGGTGGTGGCAATGATGATGATCCACCACCCCGGCCGCCCCTGCCCCTTCCCCTTCTAGTCGGCATCCGAGACGTGGAAGCCATGGCAATGGATCAAGTGTATGTGAATGAAGAAGAGAGAGATAGAACCTATTGACATGAGGGATGGCCGTTGTGGGGGTTTATAAGGGAGAGATGACCGTTGTGGGGTTTACACCATAAATTAAGGTAGAGATGACCGTTGTGGGGTTTACACAATAAATTAAGGAGGAGATGACCATTGTGGGGGTTTATATCTCAACAAAAAAGTAATGCGGACTATCTTGACGAAAATGGAAATTCGTGATAGTTTATCATTTTACCGTGAAAAGTAATGCCTAAAAGAAAATGAAATTCGTGATAGTTTATCATTTTACCGTGAAAAGTAATGCCTATAAGAAATGGAAATTCGTGATAGTTTATCATTTTACCGTGAAAAGTAATGCCTAAAAGAAATGGAAATTTGTGATAGTTTATCATTTTACCGTAAAAAGTAATGCATATAAGAAATTCGTGATTACCAAACTTGTTGAATCCGATGGCAAACTCGTTATTTAGCATACATAAAGGGGTAGTAGTTTGCCACCGACAGATAGAGAGAGGGTGGCCATGATGAGAGAGAAAGAGGGGTTATCCTGCCCGTTAGATCATAGGATCGACGGTAGGTGGGCACGATCCGTGTGACAACAGCTCGACCAATCAGGCCAAGTTTGAGCTTCTGTGAGAAGGGAGAGGGTAAAACTGAGTAGTATCAAGGATCCAAGGGCAAGTAAATAATAAACAGGCTAAGGAATTCAAATAAGAGATTTAAAAAAAGAAAAACACATATTTTGTACAATGAAACCCAGGTTGGCCTACCTCAAAGTATTAGCAATTCAAATATACATGACTGTGAAAATTATGGCCTCATTCAGACAAACTATGTTTTGGGTATAGATGTTTTGAGAAGGGGTTTGAGTGGAAAGCCATGAACCTTCGTAGCTACTAGTGATTTGAGAAGTGGCCATTTGTGGTAAAACTTGATTTATATATGATTGTTATGATTTCCTACATGGCAGGTCGCGTAACAAGACTCCATGAGTAGGAGGCACTATGATTTTATTTTTTTGAATTTTTTTGCGCATGAAATGACTCAATTAGATAGCTTAATCCCATTTGTTGACTCTCTGTTGACCAGCCACTTGAGGGTAAAACTGAGTATATTGCACTAGCCAATATTAGTACTCGAGGGGAAAACTGAGTACAGATATTTTTCCAGTGTAAGACTCGAGGGTAGAACTGAGTACATGTAACGGTGCAGATGTGTAGTACCACGGACACGTGTCGCGGTGCGCAGCGGTTAGGCGGTGCGCGTGTTGAGACCAAACGTCTAGTTTTTATGATAAACTGCCGAGACCAACCATCACTTTGCCTATACAGAGCCCCTCTCTCCCTCCCTCTGCACACAGTCTCATTCTCACTCACGCACGCAACCACGCCTCTCACGTCCCATCAACTTCTCCAAATCGAAGGAAAAAACCCCAACCGCCCTACGCGCGCTCCCCTGCCGGCGATGGAGAAGAAGAATGCGCCGGCGGCCGTCGCCCACGAGCCCATCGCCTCCGAGCCCGTCGCCTCCGAGCCCATCGCCTCCGAGCCCGTCGCATCCGAGCCCGTCGCATCCGAGCCCGTCGCCGCCGAGCCCGTCGCATCCGAGCCCATCGCCGCCGAGCCCGTCGCCTCCGAGGGCGGCACATCCAAGCGCGGCGCCTCCGTGAACTGGGCCTCTCTCATGGCTGACAGACCACTTCACAAGATCGGCGACTGCTTACTGGCGAACGAGGAGTACGTGGACACCTACTCTGCTCTGAGGCAAGTTTGTAGAAATTGGCGCTCAGATTTACCTGAGCCCGACGTGCACCTGCACGAATGGATCATGGTAGAACACGCCCTTCCACGCGCCGCTGAGTTCACCTTCCTCCACCTCCACACATCCCGCTACGTCACCATCGATCTAACGGAAGTTCATGCAAGGTTCAAATTCCTCCATATCTATAGAGTTAATCTATTTTTTTTCAATCGTAAACATATTAGTGCTGAATGTTATCTTCATCAATATATTTTAGATACTACTTTGTCGGCTTTTGCCGTGGCGTCATCGTGCTTGCCCAGAAGAACCAGCCGCACAAGATACGGCTTCTGAACCCACTCACAAAGACATTGAACACTATGTTTGAGGCACAGATGCCATCTGTTATTCTGGAGTCAGTCGCTGTAATGAAGTCCCCGACTATGGTCATCGTTTCCACAGATTACCCGGCGGAAATTGCTTGGGTCGATGAGAGCACTCCAACTAAGGGTATAGATGAAGATTGGGGAGAAGGAAGATTTTCGATCGAGCACCATTCTCTGCGTTGTATTACCCCGTTCAATGGTGAATTGTATGCAATAGCTGTGAACAATTTTGAGTTCGGAAAATTAGTGTGCACCAACAATGTCCAGTTGGAGCAGCGCACGAGCACTGTCAACATGGAGACACTATTTTTATTTTACCTTGTGAAGTCGGATGGTGATCTGCTGCTTGTGTTGTTGGGCGGCGGCAGTGACAACAGGCATTTGGAGGAAGGTCAACCATTGGTGTACCATGTGGACACTAAGAGCCACTCTCTCTATGCCATCAGTAACATTGGCAGTCATGCCTTCTTCTCCATTATATCCGGTGTATCTCCATCGACACCAGAGTGCACCCGACACTTCAACCTGGCTGCATCTACTACGCGAATTTAGGTTATATCAGAGAGTACTTTGATGATATAAAGGCCTGGGATGAGTGGCCACTACGTGTGGATAGATTAGGAAACTACGGTTTGAGAAATGAACAAAGGCCATATCGTTTGGAGGATGTATTGGCTACACACTGCAGACGGAAGGAGTTCAATGAATATTTCCTTCAGATCAGAGAATGGAGCGACGAAGAAATATATGCTGAATGAAGAACAGATTCATTCATCCTGGGGTATCCTAATCTTCATGTTGGCCATACATTGCATCTTGTATTATTTTTAGCTTAGTTTGTCGTGAACATTAACATCGTTATTGGCTGCTTTTGGCTGCTGTATGCAGTTTATGTATTATACTTAGTTTTTTGGATTTATTATGCTGCTGTGAATTTATCCTATACTAGCTTCTAGATTTGCTACTAGATTTGTTACCATATTGGGCAAAGAATGAGGGCCAAAAGGCAACAATCATTAAAGAAAGACAGAAATAGAAGCTTCTCTAGATTTGATACTAATTTTGTGAAAAGAGAGAGAACTGTTACAGAGAGAGAGGGGAAAAAGGCGCTCTGAAAAATGCCAATTTGGGCCGAGAGAGACAGAACCGAGCTCTCACGTACAACCAAACGCGGTCTCGTCCTGTCCCACGCAGTCCCTTTCTACCAGCCCCACGTGACGCGGCCCCATATGACACGGCCCCACACGTCAGCACGGAACGGTCAACTAAACGGGAATCCTCCCGTCCGAGCTCCTTCTGAGGGTTTTAGACAAGGGCTTGGGGAAAACTGAGGAAAAACTAAGGAGCTGGGGAAAACTGAGTACAACTAAGGACCTGAGGGCACAAAAATAGAAATCCCAATAAATAAAGTACGAGTAAATAAAAGACAATAATAACAATTGCAGCGAGTGGCCCAATCCTTTCTTGAGCAAAGGACAAGCCAGTTGTGTAACTTATGATGACCAAACATTCTCGAGGACACACGGGAGTTTTTGTCAAGAGCTTTCGCTTCATGCCGCTAAATAATCTTTATTGGTTTGATAAGTGTTATGGGGGTGAACCTGTGCTAGCGCACTACCCTTACTAGGATAAATACACACTTGTGATTATACCCCTTGCAACCATCCGCAAATACAAGAAAGTAATTAAGATAAATCTAACCACAGCCTTAAACTCGAAGATCCTACGCTCCCTGGTTCAATGGTTTCCCAACAGAGGTTTAGATTTCTGTCACTCCAGCAACCCCACAATTGGTAGCCAAATACACAATGCATCTCACTAGGCCCATAAATGGTGAAGTATCATGTAGTCGACGTTCACATGACACCACTAGTGAAATAGCACCACAACAAATAAATATCAAACCACTAAATATTACTTAACATAATTCCACTACTAACATCTTGACTTCTCCCATGTCCTCAAGAACTAAACAAACCACTCACAAGACATCATATGGATCATGATCAGAGGTGAAATAATGGTAAATAACAATCTGAACATAAACCTTAATTCAACGGTTCCACTCAATAGCATCAACCACAAGAGTAATCAACACCGGGAAAGTTTCCCCTAGGAATTTAACAAGATTCAACTCAAGATGTTACAGCGGGATGGCGTGGTGATGGTGGAGATGAAGGTGCTGGTGATGGAGATGATGATGATGATGATCCCGATGAAGTCCGGTGCGATGGCGATGACGATGGCGACGATCTCCCCTCTCCGGGAAGGAATTTCCCTAGCAGATTCCTGCCTGCCGGAGAGCTTTTCTCTCTCTGGTGTTTTCTGCCCCGCAGAGGTGGCGGTGTCTATCTCTGAGCCCCCCTTTGACTTAGGTTTTCGGGGATGATGAAATACGCGAAGGGGCCATGGCAGAAGTGGGCCAGGGTGCCCTCACCATAGGGCGGCACGACCAGGGGCTAGGCCGCGCCCCCTGGTGGTGAGGCTGCCCTGTGGCCGCTCTCACCTCCTCCTTCTGGCTACTTCAGTCTTCTGGTAAAATATAATTTCCTGGTATTTTTCTGGAATTTCCCGATCTTCCGAAATATGGTGTCTTAATGGTCCTTTTTTCCGGCAGAATCCTGACTCCGGCAGCAAATCCTCCAATGATCATCAAACATGTAAAAACAGAGGAAACAACATAAGTATCATCTCTAAATGTGAAATATACCAATGAATAACAGTAAATTATGATACAAAATAGTGATGCAAAATGGACGTATCAACCCCCCCAAGCTTAGACCTCGCTTGTCCCCAAGCGAAAACTAAACTCGGTAAACATAACCACAGGTTTATGGAGTGAAGTGTCGATAACCAAAATACGAACAAGAAGCATCACATTCACCAAGGCACAAATTATAGTAGACAACAACTTCCCTCTATATGATATAGACTTGCAATAAGTAAAAGGGGATCACAAATAAGGATGCACAAGGTAAACTATAATTAGTGATGGCAAACCTTAGTTCTTGGTCAGAGAACAATGAACAAATTATACTTATTTTTGAATGGAGCCTTTTTAAAACAGAGCTAATATAGCAAAAACCATATGCTCAACGAAACAAACTTTTTGCAATCATAGAGAGCTTTCAAAGATATATTCCTTCAGATAAAAGCATTGTACTAAATAAAAGAAGTTAGTTAACATGATTGAACGGATCAACATATGGATGAATGAAACATAACAACTCAAATGCTTGCTTGAGATAGAAAGGAATAGGTTGACTCAACATAAAAGTAAAAGACAGGCCCTTCGCAGAGGGAAGCAGGGATTAAACATGTGCTAGAGCTTTTCATTTGTAAAACAGAGATAAAAGTTGTTTTGAGAAGTGGTTGCTTTTGTCAACGACTAGCAACGGAGTTCTTGATATCTTCCATACTAAACAAGTGAGAGCGGTTCCGAGATGTTTGATTAGTTGGCACATTGGTGCTCTTTTATAGCTTGGCACTCCTCCCCACCTTTTCCTTTCTCAAACCATGGCTAACCGATTCCATCGGGTGCCCACCAACTTTCACAAACCATGGAGGAGTGCCTTTTTCTTTCCTTATTTAGATTACAATGGTCTGACCAGCTCCCTTGCAAAATTAATGACGAGCAGATGAAGCTACCTAGTCGAGGGGTACTTAATTTAGTATGGAAGATAACAAACCCATCCACTACGTCCTCATGAGCTAAAAATAGTGGCAAAAAATGAGAAGTATTTGAAGGTTTTTGAAAGGTAGCACATGAAAATTTACTTGGAATGGCTTGAAATACCATGCATAGGAATTTATAGTGGACTCTTTGGAAGTAACTTGGCTTTTGGGAATTGGATGCACGAGAAGTATTCCCTCTCAGTACAGGTTTTTGGCTAGCAAGGCTGGGTAGCAAGCATAAGAGTTGCATGAAACAAACAAACATACATATAATAGGAACAATCATGCAAACTTCCTTGAAAGTACAACGATTTTAACTTGAGAATACTATTGCTTATTAGCCAAACATGAAGGAAAACTCAAGTGATGTAACTACAAGCACTTCTTTCTTCTTTTCACCTCAAACCTCAAGGTAATGTTGCTACTGACCAAGCTAAGTTTGCCAAAACCAACTAAATTTACTCATGCTCCCAAAGTGACACCAATACTAATCAACAAGACTAATCACATAAGAAACATTGCAAACTAAAATAAAGTGTGCGGAAAGTAAACGATAAAACTTCTCATTAATATTTCATTACCGCAACTCACACCAAGGGATACATAGATAAACAACTAAGGAGGATACTTCCACACTGCAAACTATTCTATAAGATAATTTCTCTATTCATTATATGACTATACTTCAAAAGTAAATGAGTAAAAGATAATGATGCGATACCGCGGCACTCCCCCAAGCTTGGAACAAGCCAAGGGGATGCCTATACCAATGACGAATTACTCCTTCGGCGGTGGTGGTGAGTCTTTAATAAGCTTCTCAATCAAATCTTTCAAGTCATCGATCTTGTGACTGAGGTTGCGAATCATCTCTGAATTGTGCTCAATACGGCTCATGAACCTGTCAGCTAGAGAATCCTAGCTCTTGGAATTATTTCCCCATCCTTCCTCACTCTTGGAACTTTCTTTCCCTGCACTGTTAGAATGATCTATATCCCAACCAGAGGGCAGTCGTGATCTAGGCACCTTTTGAATCTGATGATCATGTATTAGAGTATGGAAAGGATTGTTGCCTGAAGAAGATGTCCTTGGAGCTAAGGAGTGACGTGGAACACCTCCTCCAGTTCTTATACGTGCACTCTTCTTGAACTTGTCATGACTTGTCACCACCCCAATGCTTGCAATCATGGTGCTTGGGCGTGAACCTTGGTCTTCTTCCATCTCTTCTTCCTTGTCTTCACTTTCAACTTCTTCCTTCAACTGAAGGTCTTGGTAGTCATCTTCCGGAGATGTCTTCTCCTTGTCATCGCCTGAAGGAGCCATGGTGCTCCCAAAACTGAGATCAACTCCTGACAGAAACAGCTCGAAACGAAAACACGACGAGAAAACGATATACAAACCTCGGGCAATCCGGGGGGTTATATAGGCGAAAATTAAACATCGGAACAAAATCATAGGAGGAAACCGGGACAGAAACGAACTCCGGGGTGGTCTCACCACAGGGCGGCGTGGCCTGGAGTGGGCCCGCGCCCCCTGGTGGTGAGGAGCCACCGGACTCCGTCCCCTGCCCGTTTTCATCTCGTGATTTTTTATATTTAATAAAAACAAAAAAAATATTAATGGAAAAGTTTTACGCGAACCTTTTCTGACTAGAACTGTTACCTATTCGAAAATGAACTCTGCAGGTTCCTGCATATTGTCCTGGATAAATTCTTCCAGAGAAACCGTTTGAATAACATCAACATCTTCATTATAAGAATCTCCAGCAATATAATGTTTGAGTCTTTGACCATTCACCACTTGTGTAGTGTCATCTTTTAATGAGGCAATCTTTATTGCACCTGAGCGGTACACTTCCACAATAACATGAGGTCCTTCCCATTTTGAGAGTAATTTTCCTACAAAAAATCTGAGACGAGACCTATACAATAGAACTTTCTCACCAACATGAAACTCTCTCTTAAGAATTCTCTTATCATGCCATTGCTTGACTTTCTCTTTGAAAAGTCTGACATTCTCGTAAGCTTCGTTTCTCCACTCATCTAAAGAACTCAAATCTAACAACCTTTTCTTACCGGCGAGTTTAAAATCCCTATTAAGCTCTTTCACTGCCCAAAAAGCTTTGTGTTCTAATTTTAAGGGCAAGTGACACGCTTTTCCGTAAACCATCTTGTAAGGAGACATGCCCATGGGGTTCTTATAAGCAGTTCTATAAGCCCATAAAACATCGTTTAACTTGCTAGCCCAGTTTTTCCTAGATCTATTAACAGTCTTCTGCAAGATAGACTTGATCTCTCTATTTGAAAGCTCTACCTGCCCACTAGTTTGGGGATGATAAGCAGAAGCAATTCTATGATTAACGTCATATCTAGCAAGAGTTTTTCTAAAACCGCCATGAATAAAATGAGAACCTCCGTCAGTCATAAGATATCTAGGCACACCAAACCTAGGAAAAATAATGTCCTTAAGTATTTTTAACGAGGTCTCTCCATCGGCACTCTTTGTAGGTATGGCTTCTACCCACTTAGTAAAATAATCAACAACAACAAGTATATGAGTATACCCTTTTGAAGGAGGAAAAGGACCCATAAAGTCAAATCCCCAACAATCAAATGGTTCAATAACAAGAGTGTAACTCATAGGCATTTCATTACGTCTAGAGATATTACCTACTCTTTAACATTCATCACAAGATAAAACATACCTTCTAGCATCTTTAAAGAGGGTTGGCCAATAAAAACCTGATTGTAGAACCTTTTGTGCAGTTCTATCTCCAGCATGATGTCCTCCATAAGCACTTCTATGGCATTTTCTCAATATTTCTTGTTGTTCATATTCTGGAACGCATCTTCGCATAATACCATCAACTCCTTCTTTATATAAGTGTGGGTCATCCCAAAAATAATGCCTCAAATCATAAAAGAATTTTCTTCTCTTCTGAGCTGTAAAGGTTGGAGGCAAATACTTGGAAACAATAAAGTTAGCATAATCAGCATACCAAGGAAGGTCTCGCGAAGTTACATTTATTGAAGCCAACTGTTCATTTGGAAAACTACCATTAACAGGAATAGGATCAAAAGAAATATTTTCCAATCTAGACAAATTGTCAACAACAGGATTTTCAGCACCTTTCCTATCTACAATATGCAAATCAAACTCTTGTAAAAGTAACACCCATCTAATAAGCCTAGGCTTAGCATCCTTCTTCGACATAAGATATCTAATAGCAGCGTGATTAGTATGAATAGTAACTTTAGAATCGACAATGTAAGGTCTAAACTTATCACATGCAAAAACAATAGCAAGAAACTCCTTCTCAGTAGTAGCATAATTCTTCTGAGCAGCATCAAGAGTCTTACTAGCATAATGAATAACATTTAACTTCTTATCCACGCGCTGTCCAAGAACAGTGCCAACAGCAAAATCACTAGCATCACATATAATTTCAAAGGGTAAATTCTAATCAGGTGGTTGAACAATAGGAGCAGTAGTTAAAGCCTTCTTAAGAGTCTCAAAAGCTTCCTTACAATCATCATCAAAGACAAATGGTATATCTTTTTGAAGAAGATTAGTAAGAGGCTTCGAAATGTTAGAGAAATCTTTAATAAACCTCCTATAGAAACCAGCATGACCAAGAATACTACAAATACCTTTAACATCTCCGGGACAGGGCATTTTCTCAATTGCTTCAACTTTTGCTCTGTCAACTTCAATACCTCTTTCAGAAATTTTATGTCCAAGAACAATTCCTTCATTCACCATAAAGTGGCATTTCTCCCAATTTAGAACAAGATTAGTTTCTTCACACCTCTGCAAAACTTTATCAAGATTGTGCAAACAATTATCAAAAGAAGTTCCATAGACGGAGAAATCGTCCATGAAAACCTCCACAATTTCTTCACAAAAACCATGAAAAATAGCAGACATGCATCTTTGAAAAGTAGCAGGAGCATTGCACAAACCAAACGGCATAAGTCTATAAGCATAAGTTCCATAGGGGCAAGTAAAAGTGGTTTTCTCTTGATCTTATTTTCTAACAGCAATCTGAGAGAAACCGGAATAACCATCAAGAAAACAAAAGTGAGTCTTCTTAGATAACCTCTCTAGCATTTGATCTATAAACGGTAAAGGATAATGATCTTTCTTAGTAACTTTGTTTACCTTTCTAAAATCAATGCACATCCTATAACCAACTACTAACCTTTGAGGAATAAGCTCGTTATTCTCATTAGGCACAATAGTCATACCTCCTTTCTTAGGAACACAATGAACATGACTAACCCATCTACTATCAGCAATAGGATAAATAATACCAGCATCAAGGAGTTTCAATACCTCATTTCTTACCACTTCCTTCATCTTGGGAATTAAGCGGCGTTGATGTTCAACAACTGGCTTTGCGTCTTCCTCCATGTTAATAGCATGCTGACATAAAGTGGGAGAAATCCCTTTTAAATCATCAAGAGTATATCCCATAGCTCTTTCGATGTTTCCTCAATACTTCCAATAACCTTTCTTCTTCCTTTCCTAAAAGTTTAGAACTGATAATAACAGGATATATTTTCTTATCATCTATATAAGCATACTTAAGATCATCAGGTAAAGGTTTTAATTCAAAAACAAGATCTTCTTTAGGTGGCAAAGTGGTACCAAGATCCTCCACAGGTAAATTGTGCTTAATCAACGGTGGTTGACGAAGAAGAATATCGTGAATCTCTTTTATTTCCTTCCTGAAGACGTCACTTTCATGGTCCTCCATAAATTGCTGCAAAGCATTGTTAGGAGCAAGAGCAATAGAAGAAAGTTGTTCAACTCAAAAAATTTCATTAGGCATTTCATTTTCATAAGAAATCTTAGCAAACTTAGAAAAATTAAACTCATAAGATTCTCCATTAAACTTAGTAAAAAATATCTCCTTCTTACAGTCTATCACAGCACTACAAGTATTCAAAAAGGGTCTACCAAAAATAATAGGACAAGTTTTACTAGCTTCCTTACCAAGTACTAAAAAATCAGCAGGATATTTAGTCTTACCGCATAAAACTTCCACATCTCGAACAATACCAAGAGGCCAGACAGTCTCTCTGTTAGCAAGCTCAATAACCACATCAATCTCCTCTAATTCACAAGGGCCAATCTCATGCATGATTTCTCTGTAAAGCTCTAAAGGAATGGCACTTGAACTTGCACCAATGCCACATAAACCATAATAGCAATGATCACCAATCCTGACAGAAATAACTGGAACGCTTGTTTTCCTACGTCTATTAGGATGTGAAACAATGTTAGTAGCATCTTCACAAAAGACAATATGTTCATCTCCCACATCTTTAGTAACAAGGTCCTTTACTATAGCTACATGAGACTTAATAATAATTTGCTCAGCAGGTTCTGTAGCTTTCTTAGTACTTTTATTAAGCACACTTACCAAAGTAGAATGCTCTTTTACCTTAGCAGGGAAAGGTGTCTTCTCGAAATAAGGTTCAGGCAAAATGCTATCAACAGTACAAACTTCAGTAGATGTAGCAGGAATATGACTAATGGAATCTTTATAAGGCGCATGATATTTGTTCCAATCTTTGTTTGGAACATCAAGATAAGAGGCAAAGGCCTTAAAACAGTTAGCAAGTATTTGAGAATCAAGACCATAAGCAGTGCTAACATTATGAAAGTCATCGGTTCCCATAAAATCTTTAATGCATTCATAATCATAATTTATACCTGACTTCCTACCTTTGTCGTTTTCCCATCCTTCAGCATTTTCTTGAATACGGTTGAGAAGATTCCACTTAGCATCTTCTTTCATATGGGTAAATGATCCAAAACAGGAAGCATCCAAAAATTCCTTTTCATGAAGAGTAAGCCTCACATAAAAATTATCAATAACAATATTACCGAGGAGCTCATGAATGGGACATTTGAGCATTAGTAACTTCAATCTCCCCCACGCTTGGGCAATACTCTCTCCATCATGAGGCCAAAAGTTATATATTCGATTACGATCTTTATGAATTTCACTTGGAGGATAAAACTTGGAATAAAAGAGAGGTACAATTTCCTCCCAAGCAATAGATGGACCATCTTTAAGAACCCGATACCACTCCTCGGCTCTTCCTTTCAGTGATAAAGAGAATAGCTTCCTCTTAACCTGGCTCAATGAAATACTTGCACACTTGAACAACTCGCATAATTCATGTATAAAGAGTAAGTGATCACCCGGATGGACAGTTCCATCTCCTGAATAACAGTTATCCATAACACGTTCAACAATTTTCATAGGTATTTTAAAAGGATCTAATTGAGCAGGTGGTGGTTGTGGTTCATCCACATCCGCAGCAATGGTAGTAGTGTTCCCGAATAGGAAACCACATGGAGAACTCTCCATAGCAAAATAAAATAAAAATAAAAGACAGAAGTAAAAACAATACTCACAGCGACGGTTACCTTTACCAATTCCACTCTTCAATAGCGCTTCACTCCCCGGCAACGGCGTCAGAAAATAGTCTTGATGACCCACAAGTATAGGGGGTGTATCGTAGTACTTTCGATAAATAAGAGTGTCGAACCCAACGAGGAGAAGAAGATGTTGACAAGTGGTTTTGACCAAGGATTTACTGTAAATACTAGCAAACGGGTTTTCAAGGGTATTTGGTAATGCAAATAAATAAAGTATGAGTAAATAAAAGACAATAATAACAATTGCAGCGAGTGGCCCAGTCCTTTCTTGAGCAAAGGACAAGCCGGTTGTGTAACTTATGATGACCAAACGTTCTCGAGGACACACGGGAGTTTTTGTCAAGAGCTTTCGCTTCATGCCGCTAAATAATCTTTATTGGTTTGATAAGTGTTATGTGGGTGAACCTGTGCTAGCGCACTACCCTTACTAGGATAAATACACACTTGTGATTATACCCCTTGCAAGCATCCGCAAATACAAGAAATTAATTAAGATAAATCTAACCACAGTCTTAAACTCTAAGATCCTACGCTCCCTGGTGCAATGGTTTCTCAACGGAGGTTTAGGTTTCTGTCACTCCAGCAACCCCACAATTGGTAGCCAAATACACAATGCATCTCACTAGGCCCATAAATGGTGAAGTATCATGTAGTCGATGTTCACATGACACCACTAGAGAAACAGCACCACAATAAATAAATATCAAACCACTAAATATTACTTAACATAATTCCACTACTAACATCTTGACTTCTCCCATGTCCTCAAGAACTAAACAAACTACTCACAAGACATCATATGGATCATGATCAGAGGTGAAATAATGGTAAATAACATTCTGAACATAAACCTTAATTCAACGGTTCCACTCAATAGCATCAACCACAAGAGTAATCAACACCGGGAAAGTTTCCCCTAGAAATTTAACAAGATTCAACTCAAGATGTTACAGCGGGATGGCGTGGTGATGGTGGAGATGAAGGTGCTGGTGATGGAGATGATGATGATGATCTCGATGAAATACGGTGCGATGGCAATGACGATGGCGACGATCTCCCCTCTCCAGGAAGGAATTTCCCCGGCAGATTCCTGCCTGCCGAAGAGCTTTTCTCTCTCTGGTGTTTTCCGCCCCGTAGAGGCGGCGGTGTCTATCTCTGAGCCCCCCCTTTGACTTAGGTTTTTGGGGACGATGAAATACGCGAAGGGGCCATGGCAGAAGTGGGCCAGGGTGCCCTCACCATAGGGCGGCGCGGCCAGGGGCTGGGCCGCGCCCCCTGGTGGTGAGGCTGCCCTATGGCCCCTCTCGCCTCCTCCTTCTGGTAAAATATAATTTCCTGGTACTTTTCTGGAATTTCCTGATCTTTCGAAATATGGTGTCTTGACGGTCCTTTTTCCAGCAGAATCCTGACTCCGGCAGGAAATCCTCCAATGATCATCAAATATGTAAAAACAGAGGAAACAACATAAGTATCATCTCTAAATGTGAAATATACCAATGAATATTAGTAAATTATGATACAAAATAGTGACGCAAAATGGGCGTATCACGCCTCACCACCACGCCCTCCTCCAAGCTCCGGCTAGCACCTCCGAGCTCGCGCCGCCGGACACGCTAGCCCCTCGCGCAGCCCCTGCGAGACCCCGCCTCCGTGCGTAGAGGGGCCTTCAGGGTGCGCCGCCCTCACCCGCCGCCCTCACCCGCCGCCTTCGACGGCCGGGCGCGGCCGCCACCGCCAGCACCGGTGGCGGCAGGGGCCGGAGGAAGTAGATCGGGGCCGCCGAGTTTCTAGGGTTGGGGGTGCCTCCAGAGTCGCCCCGCGCGAGGCAACCCGGGAGGAGCGAAACAGTCACCTACACAACAACTGATGCTCTTGTTTTTGAACAAGCAAAATACTTTATTACGAAACAAATTGAGCTAAATCACCCATTACAGCAACCTCAGCACACAAAGGCACCTCATACTCCCAGGCTATACTAGTGTTAACATCATAATTAAAACCCTCCTGAGCTAACAAATGTGCAACTGTATTTGAACTATGCTTACTAAATCTAATCGAACATTGAGAGAACCATGTTCTACTCTGTACCTTCATATCCTCAATGATCGAAGCCTCTCTGGAAAAATCTGGCTTTGTACTATTCAATGTCATGGCCAACAAGAGAGCATCAGTCTCAAACTCCACTCGGATAACCCCTAGCTCAGCTGCTAGGTTAAAAGCTTCCTCCATATCCCTCAACTCCGTCGAAAAAATATCATGGATAGCATCAGAACACCCTCCCTTGCAGCAACCACCTTGCCTTCTGAAGTTCTCGCCACCCCACCCCACCCTCCTTTTCGATTACCCTCCACAAATGCGCCATCAACATTAAACTTGATAACCTCATTCTGAGGTGGCCTCCAGCACTGAGGCCCCGGTTTGGCACTTGCATTCTTCCTATAACAGTTCACAAACTCTGCTGCCATATATTTCACACGATGAGCCTGCTCAGTATGCGGTACCGGCAGATCTCCTTCTCTTATTCTGTTGCGCTCCTTCCACCATAGCCACCACATAGTAATTATTTGCACCTTCTGCTCTTCAGGCAACCCCCAAGATGATATCCATAGCAGCCTCTATATCACGACAGTGCTCCAACCTTACCCGCAAATTTTCATATCCAAGCTCACGCCACAAATTTTTAACCTCTTTGCATTTGACAAACAGATGGCATCCATTCTCATACGCAAGATGGCAAAGAAGACATTTTGGATCCTCGATTTCAACTCCTCTTCTAATCAGACTAGTTGAATGCCCGTGCGTTGTTACGGAAAATAAGCATACATAAGTAACTATATATGTTTTGATAAAAACAAATGCTCATAAAAATATGTAAAAATAATATAATAATGTACTAAAGAAAACTATTGTGGATCTCATCTAAGAGTGAGAGCCACCATTTGCCTAGCTTGTATACGTCATAAGTAAATTGCATGATATGCTTGCTGGAAATCCATCATGCACTCCAAAATCACGAGGTAAATCATATGCAACAGCCAAGATATCACCCAAGTGAATTTCTCTTCAGCCATCAAATCCCATGAGGAGTGGAAGTACACAAGCATATAAATTATACTCGACAATTAATATCAGTCTCTTATGTGTACCGGGTATGCAAATCATTTTCTTTGCGTAAACTCAACTTTTGATGAATAGAGCATAATACACAAAATCTATGGTTATTCAAAATCTAAGAAGTTTCACAGATTGTAAGAGGGAATCAATTCATAGTTTGACAAGACAAACAACAATAAACCTCATAAATTGGTGTACTTGTATTAGCAAGTAACTACCTACACCAATCAAGAGCTTGTGTGGAGGCTTTACAAGCTCCAATCACACTGCCCGTGGGAAATCCATGGCATGAACCAGCTCCATCATAGAAGAAATGCAAGGGTCCCCCCGTGAGCCTCTCTTGGCACCACCAATCATATCCCTTATTTGCATTCAGTTCAATAGATATTAGAGATTTGTAGTGACTTTGATCCATTCGTGTTGTAGAATCCCAACTAACATGCTGCTTTGCTGGGCACGCTCCTTTCTCATCGTTGTGCCCCATTATCATCGGTGTGTACGGTGCACATTAACGTAGCAGTTGCTTTCTTGTTGGCCAGCATCACATCGTCATGGCGTGTTAGCTGGTGGTGCATGTGCAAGTTCGTAATTATCGCATAAGTCGTAACCCATTGTGTTCAACAATAACTGTATTTATCTTAAGGAGTGTTGTATCATCTTTGTCCATTGTCTTCAATAGGTTCAACCAAATATCCTTATTCATGGTAATTCACTAATGTGAAGAGCATTGAAAGAGAGAAAGATTCAAATGCTCAATACCATGTTTTCTCGAAGTGTCATGTAAGCAAAGATACACGCAACCAGACAAAGTGTTCAACAAAATAAAGACTTCATTTTTCTTATGCTTGCCTAGATGAAGTGGTCGATCAAAATGTAAAAGAAAACGATTGTTTCTATAAACCAACAGGTAGATATTTACCTGTGGTAAGTAGTTTTCGGCAAAGATCTCGGTCCGATTTGTTGACAAATGGACCTGCAAGATTGCAACAGTTAGATCATATCCCAACAAATTACAATGGTAAATATTATTATAATACATTTCCTTCATGTGTCAATAGATTAAATTAACGGCATGCCCGCGTTGGATCAAGCTAATCGCAAGATATAGAATTCAATCAGAAAAACTAATGTCTCAACGATGCTCATACTATTCAAGAAAAAAATACCATTAGAGAAGAGACTATTATACATGAAATATGTTATAGGGTGCAGGATCAATAAAGGAGCAGGTCTTCTCTTCAAAAGAAATATAGAGCCATACCCTGAAATAGTGTGTTCCTCATGCTTGAAAGTATCAAACAAAATAAACAATATGATTTAAGAACGCTCAGTAACTCAAAGAGAAGTGAGAAGAAAAAACAAATCTAGTAATGCAGAAAACTATTATGAAATGATGGTCTTTACTTCAAGTGTTTCTGCAGAGAAGATAATAGTTAATACTACCACATTTATATTCAATAGTATCATTTACCAAGATGGCAAAACCTAACCTTTGGAGGATAATCCTAATTTGCAAAATGACAGATAGTCCATCCAAGAAAACCGATACCATATGCATGGAATCGAAGAGAAAATGAGACATCTAATCTTGAGTTCTGTTGAGGATGGAGGATTTGAAATTTTCTGTGGTCTCACCTTCTTTTAAAGTGCCCTTACCAGATTCATCCAATAAGCAGAGTTAATCGCCTAGTTCTCTGATCCAATGATCACCTAAAGCTATCTAGGATGCAAACCCGTTTCTCATTTGATTTCAACAAATGGAGTGATGATGTGTGCACTGAACCTGCTGAACAATAATATTGCTCTTATTGTGGCTCTGCCTACATCCGACACACTACTAAAAATTAGTACGAAACACGCTAGAATTATGGACAGACAAAATTGTAAGGCATAAAATGGGGAACGTTGAGATGCAACTTTAGGTACTAACTTTTCATGAGGTTGACAATACTTATTACACCAATAGCACAATGTTGGTTCTCTATTTCCATTAATAAGTTAGAAAGGGACTATTTGCAAAATAAAAAACACATGTATAGTTGCTACGAAATGCAGATTGCCTTGTTATTTGCTATTTATACTAAGCATACGGAAGAAGCTTCTCCAACCTCCAAAGTCACTTCATCATGCGGCGGGGTTGGCAGGTACTAATTATTAGCACTTGTATTTAATTAGCTAAACACTAGTAAATCTTGTCTGATCCAGTGGATGCCGGGGGTGGTGACGAGGTGCAGACAACCAGGAACAAGAGAGGGGATCTGGAGGCTGGAGCTAAGAGGAGGAGAAGAGCGGTTCAAGGGTATCTTTAATTACCTAGGTCCTAGACTCGGCCGGTTGGCTCTTTGTTTGCTCCGGGCGCCGATCGAGTTTGTCCGCTGCTGAGGGATTGGCCGCGCTTGCTCGCCTGCCCATGCCGCTGCCCGCGCGCGCACTCGACGCTCCGCAGTCCATATCCCGATCAGACCACTACGCCACACCTGCCCTTCAGCGAGGCCGAGGAGACCAGGGCCGCAGGTCTCGTCGGCGGCGACCACAGACCACGTCGACACGCTCAGGAAGAAGGAGGGCATCCGTCCTTAAGGTGCGCGGTCTTCACGTGGGAGACGGGAGCGGCGGCGGCCGGGTGAGGGACACGTGAGAGACGGCGGTGGCCGTGGGACTCGGTGCTAGGGTTACAAGGGAGGAGGTCGGGGGATGATGGGTTGGGCATTGCTTTCCGGTTCAGATTTTCCATGGCATGGAGACGTAATTTTGGCTTTCCAGTTAAAATTGTGCACTGTGTACCATCAAATCTATATTACACGGCTAAGATTTTTCTAATGTTTGATGTCAAAAACTTTTGAGCGACGTACCATTGCAGACTCCCATTTAATTCTAATCGGATCGTCTCTGGTTGCAAGGGTGTCAATCTTTGGTGAGAAGGGCATTGGGGTAAAAACGATAAAAATGGCTCTTTTCGCAAACTTTAACACAAAATAAACCGTGTTTCAAAAAAAATCACGTTTTGACCCTTTTCGACGGCGCCCGCCCCCACGACGCCGTGATTACATTGTATGGCGCCCTAGCATACGGCGCCGTGGTATTTTCCAACGTGGCGCTTGGGCCCGCATCTTGTATGTATGGCGCCTTGAGGGATGGCGCCATGCATCTAGGGTTAACCCTCCAGCGTAACCCCCACCCACGCGAGCCACTCGAGCCAATCCCGCATCGGCAGAGTTAGCCGCCGCCGCCAGGGCTCGTCCGCGATTCTCCTCGGCCAGCCCCCCATCGCCGCCGCCGCCGGGGCTCATCCCGTCGAGCCGCCGCTGGTCCTCACCCGCACGACACCGCCGGCACCTGCGTGGGACCTCGCGCGCGGGTGGAGTGGTGCTCTCCCCTGCACCTCTGCATGACCCCGCCGCCGCCGTCGTCATGGAGGTCGGGTGAGCCGCCGTCGCAGCCCCCTCTCTCCTACTGGCCGGCCTCATCCTTCTCACTCCTTGCTACTGGACTAGGTGCTCCCCTTGCCCAGGTATGGTAATCTCTGTCCATCTCTTCATACTCGAATTTTTTGTATGATTTGTGTGCAATTGCGGCAATTGGTAGTATGATTAGTATATCTTAGAGTATAATTTGAAGTGGTGGATATAGTAGAATATACAAAATAGTTGTGATGATTTACTGGTGCAAATGTGTGATGAATTAGCAATATTTGTGATAGTACACCAATGTTTGTGATGATTTGAGAATATTTTGATCTTAATATTATGTAATGTTTCTCACCTTGTAGCGAACTTGTTTCATTTACATGCCATATAAATACTTTTTTTGTAATATGTGTAGGATGGCACTTCTTGAACAACATTATGATAAATACCACCGTGCTCGGCTTATGGCGGAGGAGAAAAAGGTATTTAAAATTTATAGCATCATATTATTTTTCTTACATGGGTTTTTTATATTGTACTAACTAGAGTTATTTGCAGGTTTTCCCTCCTCTTCGTCTTAGGTGTCATGAAGCTCATGATAGCGATAAGATGGAATTTGATTATCGGTACACCGAGTATATCGAGAGGCTTGGACTTCTACCATTTGTCAACATGGTTAGTCGGTCGTCGGTCTGGATGAATCCATGTGCGCTTACGGCACTAGTTGACCGATGGAGGCCCGAGACCCACACTTTTCATCTTGGCTGTAGGGAGATGACTGTCACCCTTCAGGATGTGTCCATGATCCTAGCACTTCCAATAAGCGGGCAACCGTTGTGCTTTAGTACGGACTCGAAGGATTGGCGCGAGTCTATGAGGTCACTCATAGGGTGTGCACCGGTCTATCCTAGCATGACCGCAGGTGCACCATACACATGGATAGCGTTGAGGTATGGGAAATGCCCTGAGAATGCTTCGCAGGAGACAGTGCAGCAGCATGCTCGTGCATTCGTGTGGTATGTCATTAGCCGGACTCTTTTTGCGGATAGCGGTGGTAATAATGCATCATGGATGTGGCTCAAGGCATTAACTAGTTGGGATAGCAAAATAAGCTGGGGTTCGGCAGCTCTTGCTTATCTCTACCGTCAGGTAATTTTGTATACACAACTAGTCGTGATGATTCAAACCTGTAACTTAAATGTCATATTTACTTGCATGTTCTCTATATGCAGATGGATGAGGCGTGTCGTAGGACATCGGCTCAGGCTTGTATAAGTGGTCCATTGCTCCTATTGTCTGTGTGGATGTGGTCGCGCATCCCTATTGGCCGGCCTGTGGTTCTCCCTCACAATGAGTGGTATGAGTACGACACTCCGGGCTGTGGACCCACATGGGCGTATTTCTATGATGTTGTTGAACCATATGTTGGTTCCTCAAAAACCATGTATAAGTACTACATCAACGAGTTCGACGCGTTGACACCTGGCATGGTAATAATTTCGGTTCTCTCCATATTACATTTTGTATTTGACCATTTAATGATTTTACAAAAACTGGATACTAACTTCTTTTTGGCATAGGTGATTTGGGAGCCATATGGGACGGCCGATAAATTTTCCCAACATATTTCTATTGAATTGAATCCTCAGTGTCTCTTTGAATCACATCTTTGGCGGATGAAGTGCCCCTTGATTTGTCTCTATATGGTTGAGTATCACTGTCCTCAAAGAGTGATGACTCAGTTCAGCTTATTCCAGAAGACCGCACCAGAGGCTAAGGACACGGTCATACTACTCCACGAGTGAGTGCTACTTGAAATAAAATTATTTGAGAATTTGGCCCTGACTAACATTGATAAATTTGACCATGTAGGATGGATAGAATGAGGCAGAAGTCCATCACGAATTGGGCAGATCATCATAAGACCTACATAAAGGAGTGGTGGACTGAGCTTAGGCATGCCGAGGAGCATAGGAATGAGCCTTGTCCGAGATTTGATGGTGTTGCATTTGACAGGTACCTTGCTTGGTTTAAGGAAAATACGCATTGGGAGATAAATGCACCAGCTTATACACCTGAAGAGACGGTGGACCTACCCAATCCAGGTTTTGATGAGATTGCCAACCTCAAGTTCAATAAGCTTATCTGGAATGGTAGAAGAGATGTTGAGCTAGCACCGGTACTCCGATTTGTGGTAAGTTAAAGACATTTGTAGTGCTAATGTAATATTATCGTTGCACAAGTGATGACATGTTTGCTATCTCTAGCGTGAGGAGCTCGTCAGGCACAATAACGACGCCATGGCGGCATTGGCAGCGCCTCGAGGACGACGGTCTAAGGAGGCACTCAAGGCTTTCGCCAAGGTAAGACACGATAACATTTGTCTCCATGTGACAAGGGTATAGATAATAGAGCCCGTTAGTTAAGTACCCCTGAGGCCCATTAAGCTAGGCCCAATTTTAATACTAATCAAAATACGAGTTCTTATCGTATGTCAATATTGTAATCTGTATCGGACCCTACCCGATCCTCGAGACCTGGCCACCTATATATAGGGGCCAGGAGGGGACGGTGTAGGTCAGATTGAAAGCAAGCCAGGTTCTACACCCACGTTTACTTTCATAGCCACCTTGTTTGACTGATTTTACCTTCGAGTTCATCCGACGCCATATCTCCCCGATCCTAAGTCCTTCATCTAGGACATTTGTCGAGTTAACCCCTCGTCAATTGGCGCCGATCGTGGGGAACATGGGCGTTGGCATCATGAACTCGACGGCTTTTTCGCTTTCAGCCAAAAACAACTTGCAAGTCGACGAAATTCAGATACCCTTCGGGACCGTCGATTTCCAACCTCACCAGTCAAGTTTCACGCAAGTATTCGAGAGCATGGATCAAGATATGGATTTGATGATCGGAAGTCTAAACTTTAGCGTTGGATCATTAGGTTCGATTCGCCTTTCAGATCCGATGACAGCGGATCTGTCGGCAAGTGAACCCGAGATAGTAGCAATGTCAGAATCATCAGAAAGCTCTTCTAGCGAGGTAAAATTGCCGGTCAGCTTAGCAGAAGCAAAAGAAGGAAAAATCACAGGAGGCGACAAAATCATGGAGAATTCTGACTTAGGAGTACAACTCGAAGATCTCGCAATCCACCACGATGACAACTCAAATCAATCAACGGATTCCTAGAAAATGGGACTAGAACTTTCTGAAGACGACAACCCGATCTTCTCAAATCGCAACAACAAGCTCGACAATCGATGTTAGATACTCGCCATCAGCAGAAGATAACTCAGAAGAACTCGACGATAACAACAACCCAGTACTTAATCCAGCAAATATAAACAGAGGGGTGAATCATTTAGCAGAGGGAGAGACCGCTGACTCCCTCGCAACGAGGGTAAAAGTTTGACTATCAGAAGAAGAGTGGAGAACAATCAATACAGCCATGGAGCATGGCACGCCAATACCAACAAACTCCAGCCAAAACATGCTCTTAGGGTACCATTACGCCCTAAGGCAACAGGCAAAACAATTAGCAAAAGAGAGGATTGAAATACAGAAAAGGAAGGACTCAGCCATTGCAGCAAGCGAAGCTGTTCGCAGAGCACGTAGTGATGCATCATATACAAACAGAAGGCATCGTCGACATGGTTCAAGGTATGAGAATCTAGAGTACTCAGAAAGGCAAAACATCTCAAAAAACCTCGACTTGTCCTTCCTATGGGTCGACGAGCAAGGAAATATCATCCCAAAAACTCCGGAAGCAGCATTAGTGGCAGCTCAAGCGTACCTGCATACGACATGACTAAATCCAGGAGACCCGAGGGAGCATATGCACCAAGCAGCGCTAAATGGACTGAAGATGATAGGCAAGAAATTATCAGCAAAAGAGGAGGAGGCATATCGCAACAAAGGAACTCACAAACCTAGATCACCACGCCGTCACAGCAGTCCTCGGCATAGAAGTGGAAGTCGACGATCTAGAATGCCGTCACCAGAACGACGCGACATTTCAAAGAACAAAGGAACACGACGATCCACAACTCCTAGTAAAAAATGCGACTACGAAGACGATGAAAAGGAGATGGGGGCGCCATGCTTTACCCGCAGGATTCGCATCACGCCAGTACCCAAAGGTTTCAAATTACCTCATGACCAGCAAAAGTATGATGGATCTCAGGAGCCACAATCATGGCTTTCAGACTATCTGCAAGCAGTATAAATATTAGGAGGAACCAGGGAAACAGCAATGCAAAGCTTACAATTACACCTCACCGGTGCAGCAAGGTCATGGTTAAGCAAACTAGAATAAGAAACAATTCGAAGCTGAGAAGAACTCACAAAGCAATTCACGAGTAACTTCAAATCGACGTACAAACAGCCAGCATCTATAGAAGAAGTCAAAGCCTGTGTACAGCAGCACGGGGAAACGTTAAGGGCATATATCCAAAGGTGGAGTATAATCAAAAACTCGGCAGTCGAAGTCTCAGATGAAAGAGCAATAGACGCATTCATAGTCGGGTTGCGACGAGGAGACCTAGTCGAAGAAATGGGAAGGATCAAGCCAAAAATAGTATCAGATCTAATAGACGTAGCGAATAGATTTACAGATGGAGAGGATGCGTGCAAAAATAAACGCACACATTCACCAGAGGACGATAGAGGAAACAGGTATGGAGGGCAACGCAGAAGATCCCGCAACTACGACAACTATGGCTCTCACAACCAAGTAGCCGCAGGATACAAAGATAACAGCTACCAAAGCAACGATCGGAAAAACTCGGGATACCGTAGCTACGGAAAAGAAGATTACAGAAAGTTTCAACCAGGGGAGTCCAGAGAGTATAACCCATCACCAGAAGATATGCTCAACGGACCATGCCATATCCATTCTATGGTCGTCGATGGGAAACGTGTATCTAGACATGCAATGAAAGATTGCACCACGTTCTTGAAACTGCAGGAAGCAGCACTCAATAAACAAGCCGAATCAAAACGGCAAGGATACGAAGGAAATGCAAGCAACGCACCTACAACCCAACAAGGAAATAATGGAGCTCCCAAGAGCCAAGATCAACCAAACCAGGGACGCGACGACGATGAAGGGTATATTCCATCCAAAGGGCACATTGCAGCAATTATACAACCAGTACCCAAGTCGAACAAAGAGGAGAAAAGCATAACTCGACAAGTTAACCTAGCAGTAACTTCGCCGCCAGCAACAACAGAATATCTACACTGGTCAGAGCAACTCATAGAATTCAGCAGGGACGATCACCCAATAACAGTACCTCGGCCAGGAAACACGCCCTTGGTACTCAAAGCACAAATAGGGACATACGATGTCGACAGAATATTCATGGACGCAGGAAGCGGAATAAACCTGATCTACACAAAAACCCTACGGGCAATGCACATTTCATTAGAGTTCCTGAAGCCAACTGACTGCTCCTTGCTGATCCCTTGCAGATGTGGAGTAGACTGTCCTTGTGCGTGGTGAATAACCAGCCCGTTGGGAACCCCAAGAGGAAGGTATGATGAGTGTAGTAGCAAGTTTTCCCTCAGTTTAAGAAACCAAGGTTATCGAACAGGAGAGGAGAGACAATGATGACTGAAGGTGATATTTGCTAGCTTGCAACAGCTCAGGACAATTTATATATGGCGCCTCGTCCAAGCTTTGCTTGCTAGCTGCAACGCGGAACCTACACACACACAAACAAATACTTTGTTCCCAACTTGCGATGAGGTTGTCAATCTCACCGATTTTCTTGAAACAAAGGTTATGAGTGTATCGAGTGGAAAACAATATAGTATGCGAGTAAAGTAAACAATACGAGTAAAGTAAACAGGTGATAGCAATATGATGGAAATAGGACCGGGATCCACAGTTCACTAGTGGTGTCTCTCCATAGATAAAATAACACATGCTGGGTAAACAAATTACAGTTGGGCAATTGATAGAATAAAGATAACGTGATATGTCAAGAAGATCACTATGAGATTTACTCTGGGCATTACAACAAAATACATAGTCCGCCATCCAACTGCATCTATGACTAATAATCCACCCCCGGGGATATCAATCCGAACACCCTAGAAGTATTAAGTTGCGAACAACAGATAATTGCATTAAGCAAAGTGTGTAATGTAAACAAAGCATATGCCCTTGAGCATATGAATGTTGTTTTCTCCCTAGTAGCAACAGCACATCTACCACCTTAGAGGTTTCTGTCACTCCCCCAGGTGAAATAGAGACATGAACCCACTATCCAGCATAAATACCCCCTCTTGGAGTCACTAGCAACTACTCGGCCAAGATAGCTACTAACAACGGAGAGCATGCAAGATCATAAACAACATAGAGATAACAAAAGATATAATTCAGTACAGCAAATTAATCATAAACACCAATATTCATCGGATCCCAACAAACCAAACATGTAGAATTACATAACGGTGATCTCAATCATGTATGGCAGCTCATGAGATCTAAACATGAAGCACATAGTGGAGAAGACAACCATCTAGCTACTGCTATGGACCCATAGTCCAAGGTAGACTACTCACTCATCGCTCCGGAGGCAAGCATGGCGATGAAGAAGACCTCCGGTGGCGATTCCCCTCTCCGGCAGGGTGCCGAGAAGAGCTTCTGGACCCTCCCGATCTTTGGGTCGACGGCGGCGGATCGCGATGTGTTCTGGAAATCTGATCGGGTCCTTAGGTTTTTCTCGTCGGGGGGTCTTTATAGGTGAAGGGGCGTTGTCAGAGGAGGGGCCAGGCGGCCACACACGGGGGTGGCGCGGGCCAGGGGCTGGCCGCGCCACCTGTGCGTGTGGGCCCCTGGTCCCTCACCTCCTACTCTCCTTCGGATCTCTGGAAGCTTCCGGGTAAAATAAGACTTCAGGAACTTGTTTCGTCCAATTCCGAGAATATTTCCTGTGTATCACTTCTGAAACACAAAAACAGCAGAAAACAGGAAACTGGCACTGTGGCACTTCGTTAATAGGTTAGTTCCGGAAAATGCATAAAAATGCCACTAAGTGTAACGAAACAATAGGCAAATGGTGTAAAAACAAGCATGGAGCATCAAAAATTATAGATACGTTTGAGACGTATCACTCTTTTCATGGAATAGTCCCAGGAAGTGCCAACTATCCACTTGGTCGAATAGCACTCAACGTTTGCTTCGGAAATCGGCAAAACTACAGAAGGGAAAAACTCGACTTTGAAGTCATGGACTGTCCATCACAATATCACGTGATCCTCGGGAGACCCGCGTTTTCGCGATTCATGGCAGTACCTCACTATACCTACCTGGTACTAAAAATGCCAGGACCCAAAGGAATTATCACAGTAAAAGGAAGCTTCGAGGTATCAGACCTATGCGATAAGGAGTTCCACAAGATGGCACAAAACTTTGGCATGATAGCCAACTATGGAGAACCCAAAGAGAAAGCGAAAAGCGCGACTACAGAAGTCGACAAGTTACCCAAAGGATGTCCCGCGGAACCAGAGATGAAGAAACCACGAGTAGAAGCATCAGGAGAAGACAAACCTACAAGGGAAGAAGAGAAGGCCACGGAGGCATAAGTGTCGAGAGCACCAAAGTAGCCACAAGTTATCCTAGGGCAATGCCCTCTAGATCTTGAACACAGGTCACAGGCCGGATCTCTTGGGATATCCCATGTATCTTATATTACAAGTATAATAAAGACAAGTTCCTCATATCTGAGCTTACATATCTAAACGCAGGCAAACGCCAAAAAGAACCAAACATCTCGAGTACCAAAATTTCCCTCGAGGTAACAACTCAGGGAAAAAGTACTCCCACGATACAACAACTATGTACATCGAAATCACGGTGCAGGCGGTTCTGAGTCATCGACACCAAAAGGGTTCAAGTAATGATACTCCTGAAAAAACCCAGCGTCCTCTTGCAACAGTCTTGAGATAATTCTCCTCGCTGGCTCCAGCGTCGCATCCATGTGAATGCCAAGCGTAGTTCGTCCTGGAGGCAAACTCTGAGACAAGCGGTCAAAATTAAGTCTTGGATTCCACTTTCGCATCCATCCAAGAGCGAAATTAGCACCAGCAATCAGATTCAGCTTTATAAGGAGATGGACTCGCTAGCTCGTCCGGAAAGTTTCGAGTAGCTGTCTAAAATCCCTTGGCATAGGGTTACAAGGCAACATGACAGAGTACATGGTTGTCAGGGCCTTACGACAGCCATCAACAGCTTTGCCGATGTATTGGGCACGATCCTGGAGAAGCACGATAGCGCGATAACGATGGGGATTGGACCATAAGCTTTCGGTTCCTTGTGCAGCATTTTGAAGAGCAGTAATCCGCTCAGTAACTCGACATGATTCACCAACAAGATCAAGGCAAGTACCTGCAGTTCAAGCAAAAATTGGCACACAGAAGATAAAAGGAAAAACAAAGAGGAAAGGATCCCTGAAGACTTACACAGCAGCATCTCGCAAACAGATTCGATGATACCAATCAGAAAAGACTCGCATTCCTCAAAATGGGCGATTCTCGCTACTAGACTCGAAATTTCATCTTGAAGCTTGGATATTTACTTCATCAAATCATGGGACTTACTAGCTTTGTCCAGAGCAACTTGCGCCTGGCGTTTCATAAAGGACAGGCGGCTCTCAAGGTCCGCAACTCTGAAAGAATATTCCTCACAGCGGCAGGGAGGTCGAGGAGGCGAGGAAATTCCTGAAGCAAATATATCATCAGGGGATGGAGCTCGATCATAACCCGACGATTCACCAGCAAGCAAAGGCTGAAGTCAATCAGAAGGAAAGACACGTCTCAGGAACTAGCATTCAAGCATTTCACATTAGAAAATATATCTACGAACGAGTACAAAAGCCTTTTGACAAGTTCTCAGGCCAAGCACAAACTGGAAGTTCATTACAACAAAAGAGATTAAAAACACAACAGGAAGACTAAGTCTACGCCACCTCAGTGTCCCGCTTCGTGGCAGAAGAAGGCGTGGCAGAAGCAGCGCCAGTAGTAGGAGGAGGCGCGGATTCATCAGTCACTGGAATCGAAGGAGTTGGCGCAGGAGAAGCCGCAGAGGCCGCCGAAGGAGAAATCATCGCCATGATGGCATGCGAAAACTTCTTCGCCTTCTCAAAGAAAGCCTTCAGCTCCGAGCGGGTACGGCCGTGGGAAGAGCCAATCTTCTCCCAGTCCAACTCCGCGCCATGTGCATATGAAAATGCAATGGCCCCCTCGGCACCTCGCTTTAAAGAAAGACCTTTCATTTGAAGGACAGGGTCTTCAGTAGTGTCGAAGGCTTGGGCGAGTTTCCTCACATCATTGTTTGGAACCTCCGCCTTCTGCTTGGGACATAATCCGACAAAAATCCTTGTAAGAACGCGGTTAACTAACTCGAAGATTTCCTGGACAGATGTCCAGTTCGCCTCAAGTAAGCTAACCGCAGCCATGAGAGGATCATCGTTTGGTGGCAAAGTCGACAAAGACACCTTGGTGTGTTCTGTAGAATAAAGGGAACAGAAAGCAGCAGAAGAGGAAAATATCGGTGAGTACAAGAGAGCAAGTAAAACAATGGCAGAAGAAGAAGGAAAATATAGTATATACCTCCAGCAGCAGCAGACATCGTGTTCAGCCGCTCAGCCATGATACGTCTCCAACGTATCTATAATTTTTGATGCTCCATGCTTGTTTTTACACCATTTGCCTAATGTTTCGTTACACTTTGTGGCAGTTTTATGTATTTTCTGGAACTAACCTACTAACAAGTCGCCACAATGCCAGTTCCCTGTTTTCTGCTGTTTTTGTGTTTCAGAAAAGCTACACAGGAAATATTCTCGGAATTGGACGAAACAAGTTCCTGAAGTCTTATTTTCCCCGGAAGCTTCCAGAGATCCAAAGAGGAGACGGAGTGGGGCCACGAGGGCCCCACACACCAGGGCGGCGCGGCCCAGCCCCTGGCCGCGCCCCCTATGTGTGAGGGCACCTCGGTCCACTTCTGACGATGCCCCTTCGCCTATAAAGACCCCCCTGACGGAGAAAATGTAAGTACCCGATCAATTTTCCAGAACACATCGCGATCCGCCGCCGCTGTCGACCCGAAGATTGGGAGGGTCCAGAAGCTCTTCCCGGCACCCTGCCGGAGAGGGGAATCGCCACCGGAGGTCTTCTTCATCGCCATGCTTGCCTCCGGAGCGATGAGTGAGTAGTCTACCTTGGACTATGGGTCCATAGCAGCAGCTAGATGGTTGTCCTCTCCACCATGTGCTTCATGTTTAGATCTCATGAGCTGCCCTACATGATTGAGATCACCGTTATGTAATTCTACATGTTTGGTTTGTTGGGATCCGATGAATATTGGTGTTATGATTGAGTTGCTATACTGAAATATATCTTATGTTATCTCTATGTTATTTATGATCTTGCATGCTCTTCGTTGTTAGTAGCTATCTTGGCCGAGTAGTTGCTAGTAACTCCAAGAGGGGGTATTTATGCTCGATAGTGGGTTCATGCCTCTATTTAATCTGGGGGAGTCATAGAAACCTCTAAGGTTGTTGTCGATGGATTTTATGTCGCAAGAATACGGGGTACCACGCGACGGACCCAAAGATTCGAACGCAGGGAGCTGAACGTGTGAGATCTAGGATCGCAACGAAGCACGGTGACGGAAGCCTCGAGCTGTCGAACGCACTACGCACTGCAGAGAGAGACGCCGAGTTTTACCCAGGTTCAGGGCCCTCGTGGTGAGGTAACACCCCTACTTCCTGCCTTCTTGTATTGCAACGCGACACCTCGCGAGGAGTACAAGGTCTTGGTTACAGAGTTCTAGCTGGCCAGAGGTTGAAGAACCTGCGTGCCCAGCTAGCAACTTGGAGAAGATCGGATGCCATCTAAGGGGTGGCCTCCCCTCCTTTTATAGCGCTGATGACGGGAAAATGGGGCGACGAAAATACTCGCGTCCGCGTCATAGAGACAGATATAATTTAATTTAAAGTGCGCGAATATAAATGACAAATATCAAGTATTGCGGTTCATTACTTCCGAAACTCTTACATTTGCATAAAAATTCTGTTAATTACATCTCCGAAGAGAAAACCCCTGATTAAGAATTCCAACATTTTTATTTCTAAGGATTACATCAAATGACTATTACAAAAGATAAAAATAAAACTAAGAAGTCCTCCTCGCCGCCTCGCTGTCGTCGACGCCATTATACTCGGGGGAGCATTTTTTACTTGTGCTAGTATGCAGCACAAGAAGAATGCATGTATTGGATACTCATTTATTTAATCGGTTCATCACAAATATTTTATTTATTTATTGGTGAGGTTGTTTCGTTTGATTAGCCGACTAAGTACCCAAAATGGTGTATGCAATTTTGGTCATAACCATACACACGATAATTATTCTACATGCATGCAGCGACCATGTAGTCACTTTTCATATTTCTTTTAGTACTAAGATATATAGTACTAATTTTACTTTGAAGCAGATATGTATTTTGAGTTGTTTTAGCCCTACTTATAAATGGAAGGCAATTTTTTATATGCATGAAACGGTAGTTCCATACACTTAGAATTTCTTATTTTGGTTAGTACTAATCAATGTAGTACTGACTTAATTTTGAGGCAGATTGCATTTGAATTGTCTTGGCCCTGCGTATATATAAGGACGCAAGGAATGGGGCTGCCAATCCATTTTGATTTAGGAAATGATATAGCAGCTGTAAGATATTAACTTTCAGATTTCACCTTTTAGAGCATAATCGCTCGTACAAAGTCTTTGCGTTCTAAACTAGATCCATTTTATTTTTAAGGACTCGGCTAGCTAGAACATGTTATATATTTCAGATTATGCCATGATTTTATATTCAGTAGTTTATTATTTAAGACTACCGAATTGGATGATATATGATGCCTATTTCTTAGCATGCAACATATTTAATTTCTACTCATCTTCATTTATTTTACTAGCATGATGAGTAGTTGATTTTGGCTAGGCATGGATTTTATCCTATGTTTATCACATAGGTATACCATATGAGAATTTTATGAAGTTTGGCTTCACTTAAATTACTACTATCATCGTATAGCAATGAATGCCTACGAGAAGCGTAACCAAGATGAAGATTTATTTTCTTCATGTTTGTATTACTACTAGCGACATAAAATGCCGTGTAGCGTAACCGAACAAGAAGTATATTATGTGATTTATTTGGAGTATGCATATGAATATTTTCCTCCGAACATAAGATTATGGGGATTTTCTACCTATTTTGGTTTGTATCCTACTTTAGGGAATGAACCAAAGATAATTTCTTCTTTTCATTTGAACTTGGTCATGTCTATTTTTGTAGACAGACTCAAGATAATTTTATAGGATCATTGTACTTGTATTAATCTCTAGATTTGTATCCACTTATAGGGACCGAACCAAGGAACGAGGCTCACGCGCACGTTTCGTCCTGGTTTGTATCGCTAAGGGGACCGAATCAAGAGGAAAATATCAAGAACAAAGTATATGCAAATATGCTCCTTGGCTTGTACCATGATGGCCGAACCAAAGAATTTTCAAGTGTTATGAAGCAAGCTCCTTGATTTGTACCACAATGGCCGAATCAAGGGCATGAGTTTTGGTAGATATGAGAGAGCTCCTTGGTTTGTACCCATGGCCAAACCAAAGGCTAAAGAAGAGGATGTAGATGGAGGCCATTTGGTTTGTACACATGGCCAAACCAAAGGCTAGGAAAGAGTCATGAATCCCACCTTGTCTTGAATAGCTGAACGCTGAAGTGCTTCTCCTTTTCTTCTCTTCTTCTTGCTTGCGTTGTATTGTTTGATGTGGTGTGTAGCAGAGTGAATATGGTGTCTCCCTGCCGATGCTGATTGGTGATTTTGCGATTGAAGGTGCGGCTTATTTATAGAGGGCTGGGGGCGTTCTGCGCCTCGCTGCGTTCGATCGTGGAGAACGTGGGGTAGTGATCGGTTGCAACCTGGACGCTCCAAGTTTTCCCGCGGATGGACCTGATCGCTGGAAGTTTTTTAAATCCTGGAACACTCAATATGTAACCGCATGCATATGGGCCATGGGCTGAGTGATTAGCCTATTATTTTATTTTAATGGTGCAGCGCTGCCGCTAAATCCATGCAAGCCATACTCGTATATGTATAGGGCCAATGGGCTAGCTAATTGTTACATTATTATATGCTAATTATGTAACGGTGCCGCCTAATCCATGGATGCATATACGTGGCTAGGGCTGCACGTAGCGCTTTTGGTAATATATGATCCAATAACATCTAGATCAACTAGCTTGGAAACTTTAAGCTTATATATCAAGCATATATGACTAGCCAACATTATTTTTTTATATGTATTGTGAAATTTCTTTTTATGCAATCTTTATGCATATATTTCCATTCATTTTAATATAACTCGACCGTATTTTAAAGGGTTGCCGTAAACTTGCCGATATTTTAATCCCGCGGTCAAATATTTAGTGTTACTTGCGAGTTGTAAATTATTAACCACCATTCATAAATATTCACTTACGATTGTTCATGTTTGGCATATTTTGCTCCACCTATCGTTGCTATCATTTATTTGAAACAATTTTATCTTTCATTCATTTGAATTTTACCTCATTATTTTATTGTAATGAGATTTTTCGGTTCAAAGTATTATTGATATCTTTGATGCATTTTTTTTGACACTCATATTTATTTTGGTCAAAATCGATGTCAACAAGCGCCAAGGTCCTCCTTCCCCTTATCTTCTTGGGGAAGGGGTTGCCACACACACGGCCAAGGAGGGTGGACAGCTGTAGACTACACTCTTCTGTAGACGTGGTCTTCGTAGGGTAGTGGCGCCGGTCCACAGGAGTGGGTGGAGGAAGCTGACGTCTTCCTCTGGCGCCCTGCACCGTCCACGCTATTTTTAGGGGGGTGGCCAACAACCACTGTGCCGCTTTGGGCAGGCACAGCGAAAGTTGGTCTCCTCCCTGTCGGGGGGTAGCGTGGGCGGTACGCGGTCTTCTGTCCTTCATCTTCTTGCTCCGCACACCAACGTGCTGAGCTGGCGTGGACTTGGTCCCTCTCCTCACCAGCGGGGGCTCGTGAGGAGGTCTTCTGGTCCTTACGTTTTCCACCGTCGTTCTCCTCACGAGGCGCCTCCTCGTGAGGGTCTTCTCCGTAGCTTGGGGCATTGGTTCTCCCCTGGGCTGAAGATGGGCCGATGACGGGGCCCAGGAGCAGGTGGACCGGGATACCCCGGTATCCAGAACACCGACAGTAGCCCCCGGGAGCCCGGCCCGCGAACGCGCCCTCTTGAGGGAGCGAAGGGCCGGGGGCCCCAGAAGCTGCTGGGCCCTCCAACGGCACGCGTCAACCGCGCGGTCAGAGGACCATGTGAAGAAGCAGAGGCTCCGGACACGTGGCGCGGCCGCAGCTGGTGAGACGAAACGGCGGGCGACGCTACAGTCTCTGAGGCGTCAAACCGTCATGATGGCGCGTCGCTTCACTGCGGAGCGCCGCGCCGACGCTTCGATTCCCGCGGTGAGATTTGACGCATCGACACCGGACGCCCCCCTTAAATAGAGTCTCCTCGAGACCTCCGGCACTTCACCTCCTTCCTCCAGTGCCACTTCTTCCTCCACGCCCCCAAGCTGATGGACCCCTCCGCCTCCGTCGCCGCCGCTGGACCAAGCTCTGGGGCCAAGCGCCGTGGGCGCCCCCCGGGTAGCGGGATCAAGGTGAAGATCCCGGCCCGATGGACGCCCAGCGCTGGCGGCCCCCTTCGCATTGGCGCGCCGAGGCAGGACGAGGCAAACCGCACTGCCTCGGGGACCTCCGGCGCCCGGACCCTTAGGGGTCTCGCGCGTGGAGGCGCTCTAAACTTGCCGTCGCCGCTGGCAGCGGCGCCTGCTCCCCGCGCCCCGGGGAGCGTCGACCGAGTCCTCCGGGAGGTGGAGGCCGCCCTGGGCCCCCCTCCCCCTGCTGCAGATCCTCCGGCCCCGCCGGCGAATGGAGTGGTTGCCACTCCGCGCCACTTGGCGGCGGCGATGCTGGGACCCCTCATCGGCCCGGGGTCCCGCTTCCTGGAGCTCCTCGTCGTCGTCGACGCCCCGAGCTTCAGCTCCCTCCGGCTGCCCGACGCCATCCGGAGGGTGGTTTACGCCCCCGGCGCGGCCGTCGGGGAGATTGCCCTGGGGGAGCAGAGCAGGCCAGATCTCCTCTGGCTTGTGGACATCCTCCTCGGGGTGGGCGGCAACGCCGTCCTCTCCGGCCGCTGGAGGGCCTTCGCCCTCGGCCATCGCCTCCGCGTCGGCGACCACCTCGTCTTCCGCTTCAAGCTGGGAACGTTGGAGGCTTCGGTGCGGATCTTCACCGCCGGTGGCGTCCGCCGCACCTACCCCCAGCCCGCGGCGCAGTGAAGAGAAGGTCCCGGCGCGGTAGTCTTCTGGGGAGGGGAGCTAGTCTCCTCCCCTCTTTTGTTGTGTAGTCCTCGCTGGCGGGGTATGCCCCGCCGTGCCTTTGCTCCTCCCTTTGATGGGATTACTTCAATGAAGTCCGCTTTTTAGCTGTCTTGCATTTCGCTTCTCACTGCTCTTCATTGTCCTGGTCACTCGTACGCTCGAGAGCCCTGGTGAGCTGTTAGCGTCGACGGGAGGCCTCCCTTCGCTTCAGAGCTCGAGATGGGGTCGGCGCCGACGACACATTGGACGATTCCTGAGACAAGAAGTTGAAGAAAGAGTTGGAAAAGAAAAAACCCCAAATCCCCGAAAACGGAAAAACAAGTCGATAAAACAAACGAAAAAAGAAGGCGAATAAGATGCCCCTGTGACCGGCACAGGGACCTTCTCCGTCGTGGAGGAGCGCGGCACTATCTGTGCCAGCAGCTAAGAGCAAATTGCCGCGCGTGGCGATTCACAGGGCCTTCCTCGTCGTTGAGGGAAGCTGGACCCTCACGGACGTGAAAACGTCGACGCTTAAGAGAGCCAGGAGACTGTCGACACCTCGCAAGGGTTGCTCACGAGGTGAAGGGCCTGGCGCGGACCTCCGGATCTGCGTCTCCTTCGCAAGATGATCGGAGCGGCCTTGGTCTTCAATAATCCTGCCACGTTAGGCCTTCCTCGATAGAGGGAATCTTCCTGCGGATGCTTGTTGCATCGACGCATTCTTGCCTCCTCGTGAGGGTTGCTCACGAGGTGCTGGTCCTTAGCGGGTGCCTTGGGCACACCTTGGACTTTCCTCGAAGATTTTTTATTTTCCGATGTACTTCGCGAGGAACTAAGCACCATGGGTATTTGGAGGTGATCGATAACAGGGCCGTCGCCCCCGACCAGAGCTCACTCCCTTCGGGTTTTTCGGGCTTGCTGTTTTCCGGGCGAAGGCCCCAGCATAGACACCATGCCTAGCCCCCTTCCGCGTGGAGTACAACAAAAAATAAATGGACTTCATGCCATTTTAATGTCATGCTGAAGCAGAGGCGCTATGTTCCACGGGTTCCCCACCGGCACGCCTTCTGCGGTTTCCAGCCGCGCCGAGCCTGGCCTGGCGATGTGCGTCACCTTGAAGGGTCCTTCCCACATTGGAGGCAGCTTGTGCAGGCCCTCGCGAGAGAGTATCCTCCTCAGCACCAGGTCGCCGACCTCCAGAGTCCTTGCTCGAACATGACGGCTATGGTAGCGGCGTAGTCCTTGCTGGTACCTCACGGCGCGGAGCGCGGCTTGGCACCGAGCTTCTTCGAGCAGGAGGAGACGATCCTTGATGAGGTCCTCTTGGCCAATTTCGTCGAAGGCGAGCACTCTTGGCGACCCGAACTTGACGTCGGTGGGAAGAACAGCCTCCTCCCCATAGACCAGGAAGAAAGGGGTCTCTCCAGTGGGTTTTGTGGCGGTAGTCCTGATGGACCACAAGATGGATTGGAGGTTGTCTAACCATTTTTTGCCGCAGGCTTCGAGCTTGGCGTTGAAGCTTTTCGTCTTGAGCCCCTTGAGGACCTCGGCATTGGCACGCTCGGCTTGGCCATTGCTCCGGGGGTAGGCGACGGAGGCGAAACAGATCTTGATGCCGGTCGATGCACAGTACTCCCGGAACAGTCCGCTGGTGAACTGGCTGCCGTTATCGGTGATTATGCGGTTAGGCACACCAAAACGATAGACCAGCCCACGGATGAACTTGACCGCGGACCTGGCCGGGATGGTGCACACCGGCTCCACCTCCACCCACTTGGTAAATTTGTCGATGGCGACGTAGAGGTAGCGATAGCCCCCTTGCGCTCTGGGGAACGGGCCAAGAATGTCCAGCCCCCAAACTGCAAAGGGCCAAGTGAGTGGGATGGTTTGCAGCTCCTGCGCCGGCTAGTGGACCTGCTTAGCGTGGAATTGGCACGCCTCGCACCTCTTGACCATCTCCGCCGCATCCCCGAGCGCTGAAGGCCAGTAGAAACCACTTCGATACGCCTTTGTAGCTAGAGTTGCAGCAGAAGCATGATGGCCACACTCGCCGGCGTGGATGTCCCTGAGAAGCTCCTGGCCTTGGTGAGTAGATATGCACTTTAGAGCGACGCCGTTTGGGCGGCGCCGGTACAAGTCACCATCCTTGACGCAGTAGCCCGAAGCTTGGCGCATGATCCTTTTGGCCTCCTCTTCATTCTCGAGAAGCCTCCTGCTGGTGATGAAGGCCTTGAGCTTGAGAATCCAATCCACTCCCTCCTACCGTGCCAATGTCAGAAGGACGCGGTCACCCGAAGGAGGCCCGCAGTCTGGAGCCCCCTGCTCCGGCGGTGGCGGCAGGGCAGGTGGAGGGTCTGATCCAGATGACGGTGGAGAAGCGGACGGCTTGAAGAGACGCTCCTCAAAGACGCCGGCAGGTTGTGCCAGGCGGTGAGAGGCGCGTTTGGCGATCTCGTCGGCTTCCACATTTTCTCCTCTCGGGATGTGCTTCAGCTCCAAACCTTGGAAGCGTTTTTCCATCTTTCGATGCTCCTCGAGATAGGCTGCCATGTGCTCATCCTTTGGAGTGTAGCTCTTGTTCGAGAAGTTCACAACCAGCTGTGAATCTCCCTTGACTATGAGGCGCTTGATGCCCAAAGTGTTTGCCGCCCTTAAGCCGGCGAGTAGTCCTTCGTATTCCGCGATGTTGTTGGAGACCTTGTGCTCAGGCTTAAAGCAGAGCTGTACGGCGTAGAAGAGCTTGTCTCCAGAGGGAGAGGTTAGGACAGCACCAGCTCCCACGCCGGGGAGGTTGAAGGCGCCGTCGAAGTGCATGACCCAGAGGCCTGGGGTCCCCTCTCCTGGGAGCGTTGACTCCACCTCTGGAGGCCCATCGGCGAACGGATCGGTCCACTCCGCAGTGAACTCGGCCAAAGCCTTGCTCTTGATTACCTTTGTAGTTTCGAAGGAGATCTCGAAGGGTTGAAGCTCCACGGCCCATTCTGCCACCCGCCCGGTGACGTTGGGATTGTGTAGGATGGTCTCCAGGGGACGATCGATTACCACCTTGATCGGGTGACCCTGGAAATAGTGGCGTAGCTTCCGCGAAGCGATGAGTAGGGTGTAGAGCAGCTTTTGCTGCATGGTGTAGCGCTCCCGAGCGTCACGTAGCACCGTGCTGACGAAGTATACGGGCTTCTGCACCTTGGTGACACCCTCGGGAGGTTCCTCCTCGGGAGGCCTTTGAGCGTTGCTCTGAGAGAGCGGCTCGGTCGGCAGAGATGTGGCGGGCGGCTCCTCTTGAGGAACGGGAGGTGCAGCGGCCTCTTCCTCGCGAGGTGCCCCCGGACCGGGAGGATCAACCTCTTCCTTGGCGATCACCTTTGCGTCTCGCTCCGCAACGAGTACGGCACTTGCGGTCCTTGGAGTTGCCGCGATGTAGAGTAGCAAGGGCTCGCGGACTGCTGGGGCAACCATGATCGATGGGCTCGTGAGGTACCTTTTCAACTCAGCGAAGGCCTTGTCGGCTTCCGGAGTCCACTCGAACTTCCCAGCGCGCTTCATGAGCTTGAAGAAGGGCAAGGCTTTCTCCCCACTCCTCGCGATGAAGCGCCCCAGGGCTGCCATGCATACCGCGAGGCGTTGCATCTCCTTGAGATTGCGTGGTGGACGCATTTCTTCTATGGCCTTGACCTTGTCAGGGTTCGCCTCTATCCCGCGATGGGAGACGAGGAACCCCAACAGTTTTCCCGACGGTACGCCGAAGGCGCACTTGGCGGGGTTGAGCTTGATATTTACCTTTCTTAGGTTGACGAATGTTTCCTCCAGATCCTCGATGAAGGTGTGACTCTCGCGAGTCTTGACGACGATGTCGTCGATGTAGGCCTCCGCGTTCCTTCCCATCTGAGCCCCCAAGGCCTTGCGCATGAGCCTTTGGAAGGTGGCTCCTGCGTTCTTCAGACCGAAGGGCATGCAGACGTAGCAGTACACACCACAAGGTGTGATGAAGGCGGTCTTCTCCTCGTCCTCCTTTGCCATCTTGATCTGATGATAGCCGGAGAAAGCATCCAAGAAGCAAAGGAGGTCACAGCCGGCGGTGGAGTCGACGATTTGATCTATCCTTGGGAGCGGATAAGGATCCTTGGGGCAGGCCTTGTTGAGACTTGTGAAGTCCACACAGAGGTGCCCACTGCCATTTGCCTTTGGGACGACCACCGGATTTGCAATCCAGGTGGGGTGGGCTACCTCGCGTATCAGCTTGGCCTTCTTCAGCTTCTCTATTTCCTTGACTATGAAGTCCTGCTTCTCTTGCGCTTGGTTCCTAGTCTTCTGCTTCACGGGGTGTGCCTAAGGGCACACGGCTAAGTGGTGCTCAATCACCTCCCTGGGAACGCCGGGCATATCTGACGGAGTCCAAGCGAACATGTCAGAGTTTGCCCGCAGGAAGGTGACGAGCGCGCTTTCCTATTTGGGGGAAAGCCCTGCCCCGATGGTGACGAAGTTTTCGCAGCCCCCAGCCTGAAGCGGGACCTTCTTGGTTGCAGAGCGCTCTTGGGTGAACTGGGGCCTCCTCCCTGAGGGTACCGCGGCTTCCCCAATGCTCATGTCCAGCATTGGATGGACCAGGTCCTCGCTTGGAGTAGGCGACGCAGAGGCGGCAAACTTCTTCCCCGTTGAGTGATACGTCTCAAATGTATCTATAATTTTTGATGCTCCATGCTTGTTTTTACACCATTTGCCTATTGTTTCGTTACACTTAGTGGCATTTTTATGCATTTTCCGGAACTAACCTATTAACAAGTGCCACAATGCCAGTTTCTTGTTTTCTGCTATTTTTGTGTTTCAGAAGTGATACACAGGAAATATTCTCGGAATTGGACGAAACAAGTTCCTGAAGTCTTATTTTTCCCGGAAGCTTCCAGACATCCGAAGGAGAGACGGAGAGGGGCCACCAGGGCCCCACACACAGGGCCGGCGCGGCCAGGCCCCTGGCCGCGCCACCCCTGTGTGAGGGAGCCTGGCTCCACCTCTGACGACGCCCCTTCGCCTATAAGTACCCCCCGACGGAAAAAACCTAAGTACCCGATCAGTTTTCCAGAACACATCGCGATCCGCCGCCGCCGTCGACCCGAAGATCGGGAGGGTCCAGAAGCTCTTCCCGGCACCCTGCCGGAGAGGGGAATCGCCACCGGAGGTCTTCTTCATCGCCATGCTTGCCTCCGGAGTGATGAGTGAGTAGTCTACCTTGGACTATGGGTCCATAGCAGTAGCTAGATGGTTGTCTTCTCCACCATGTGCTTCATGTTTAGATCTCATGAGCTGCCCTACATGATTGAGATCACCGTTATGTAATTCTATGATGTTGGTTTGTTGGGATCCGATGAATATTGGTGTTTATGATTAAGTTGCTGCACTGAATTATATCTTTTGTTATCTCTATGTTGTTTATGATCTTGCATGCTCTCCGTTGTTAGTAGCTATCTTGGCCGAGTAGTTGCTAGTGACTCCAAGAGGGGGTATTTATGCTCGATAGTGGGTTCATGTCTCTATTTCACCTGGGGGAGTGACAGAAACCTCTAAGGTGGTAGATGTGCTGTTGCTACTAGGGAGAAAATAACATTCATATGCTCAAGGGCATATGCTTTGTTTACATTACACACTTTGCTTAATGCAATTATCTGTTGTTCGCAACTTAATACTTTTGGGGTGTTCGGATTGATATCCCCGAGGGTGGATTATTAGTCATAGATGCAGTTGGATGGCGGTCTATGTATTTTGTTGTAATGCCCAGAGTAAATCTCATAGTGATCTTCTTGACATATCACGTTATCTTTATTCTATCAATTGCCCAACTGTAATTTGTTTACCCAGCATGTTATTTTATCTATGGAGAGACACCACTAGTGAACTGTGGACCCCGGTCCTATTTTAATCATATTGCAATCACCTGTTTACTTTTCCCGTACTGTTTACTTTATTCGCATACTATTACTGTTTTCCACTCGATACACTCATAACCTTTGTTTCAAGCAAACCGGTGAGATTGACAACCTCATCGTAAGTTGGGAGCAAAGTATTTGTTTGTGTGTGTGCAGGTTCCACGTTGCAGCTAGCAAGCAAAGCTTGGACGAGGCGCCATATATAAATTGTCCGCTGCTGTCGCAAACTAGCAAGCATCACCTTCAGCTGTCATTTGTCTGCTTTTCTCCTGAACGATAAACCTTGGTTTCTAACTGAGGGAAAATGAGCTACTATACTCATCATACCTTCCTCTTGGGGTTCCCAACGGGCTGGTCATTCACCACGCATCAAGCTCTTTTTCTGGCGCCGTTGCCGGGGAAAAGTGGAAGACTTCTGCGAGGGGAGTTTTTCACACACACATTCTTTACTTTGTTATTGTTTTGCTTTACTTTATTTATTTTACCTGCATTGCTTTTTTATCAAAAACCCAAAAAAAATTAGAATCCTTGGTAGTTGTTATTTCTTCACTTTAGTTTATCATGTTGTTCCCTAAGTTTGTTATGGAGGACCTCTCAGTAGGTAGTTGTAGCGCCCTGCCTTTTGCTAAAGGCAGAACTCCAGTGTATCTGTGCCATTCCCTGGATCAGTAGATAGCACCACAGTACAAATGAGAAATTATTGCAATAGCATCAATATTACAACGTAAATCTAGTTACATAGGTATTCTACCTTACGAGTACACAGCATAAAGCATAGATTGCAGTGAGCTTCCATCTTCATCAAGTGCCACAGGCAGACGTGTTGGAATGTAAGCTCGAGATCCTACTCCTGGTTCCTTACTCGAATAAAACCTGCACGTTTGAATATGCAGCCCCAGAGGGGTCAGTACAACAACGTACTGGCAAATGACACATATTTGGTGGCATTTTGTGGAAGGCTATACTACATGACATTTGGCTGGTGGATCTTATGGCTAAATTGCATAAAGCAAGTTTTATCCTATCAAAACATTTTTAAAACATTTTGAATTTTTCTTTAAGGTCAAGATAACCCCGAGGTGATAACCACCACACAAGCCTTGGGTTGATAGCCAAGTTGTGTAGCCCAGGGTAGTAACTCAACAAAACATGAATAACCCTCAGGCGATGACAACCACACATATCCTGGGTTGATAGCCAGGTGTGCAGTCCTGAGTAGTTACTCAATTAAAACGAGAATAACCCTCAGGCGATGACAACCACACATATCCTGGGTTGATAGCCAGGTGTGCAGTCCTGAGTAGTTACTCAATTTAAGCCCCAAGGTAACCCTTAGGTGATAACCACCACACATGTCCTGAGTTGATAGTCAGGTGTGTGGCCCTAAGTAGTTAGTCTTGGGATTGGTGAGGACCCTTAGGTGATAACCACCACACATATCCTGAGTTGATAGTCAGGTGTGTGGCCCTAAGTAGTCACTGTTCAAGTTTTAATTATTTTGAAAACGTGATGAGATTCCTTTCGATCGACATGTCCTCTCTCTGTTCCTAGGTACAACCAATACAAAGTACTCTCAGGTGATAACCACCACACATGTCCTGGGTTGATAGCCAGGTGTGTAGCCCTGAGTTGTGTACCCCCAGGTGATAACCACCACACATGTCCTGGGTTGATAGCCAGGTGTGCGGCCCTGAGTAGCCACAAGATTGCACCCAGGTGATTCATTGGGTTGTTAATTTTCATAACAATTTGAAAACAAGGCATGGCATCATTTTGCAAAGCAAGTTTGCAATCCTAGTAGGTGGGGTTTAAGGGATAGCTACCACTACTAGGAGCTAAGCATTTCATAACCACTTTGAAAATTTTCATATCATGCACAGTATTGAAATCACTAATGCATATAATAAAAGATAGGTGGAAGTATGTGTGTCACTTGCCTTTCTGAAGATCACGACGTTTCACTTCTCTCAACTAAGCTCGCAGCTCTTTGCACAAACTATAGCACAGAAATAACATACCATAAACAATCGATACAGCACAATCAAACAAACAAACAATTGAAATGGGTTTGTTTAACAATTTAGATTTATTGAGATGTTATGATAAGAAAGATATGGCAAAGGATCATGATTTGTGAGATATGAATTTGAGAGTTTAGTTGGGAAAGATCAAAATGATTTGAGAGAGAATTGGACTAGGCAAAAAATATAATTGATGGAGTTTTTATGCTTTATTAAAGCATATAAGAGTTTTAGGAATAGCTCATGTGAAATAAATTACACAAGAGTCAATTTGTGCAACTACAATACTATTGAGTAAATGTGACAACAATTACTCTTGAATAGTATCTATTGCACTTAGAAACTAGGCTAGGTTTTAAGAATGCTTGAACTACTCAATTGGCACATTTGCAAGTTGAATAGTTCAATACATGTGAACAAAACTAGGTATAAGCATTGGTTTAGGTATAAATGATTGATTTTGGGGGACATGGCTCAAATGGTTCATTGATCAACATGGTGTATAACACATACTATGGTATGGGTTATAATAACACCACATTAACAAAATCTAGGTTTGAGATGCATTCATATTCTACTCAAGTAGCACAATTGCAATTTGAGTATAATATGAATTAGACAAAATATGTCTAGTTGGACAAGGTATGGGTCAAGGATTCATGAAACATTGAGTTACTCAATTAACTCATTTGTTAATTGAATAGTTCTACACATGAAATCAGGATCAGGTGAACAGATGATTGAGTATGGGTAGATAACATTTGAGATTATGGTTTAAGGTTTCTATTAGGTACAAGGAGTGTCAGATAGGTGCCATAATGTTGATTTGATCAACACTACAAGGATAGCAAGCACAGGATCTAGGATTGAGATGTGTCATACTTTACTCAAACAACACAATTGTAATTTGAATATGTGTGAACTAGACAAGATAGGTCTAAGTAGATATGATCTTGATCAAGATGTTATTCAGATAACATTGATGACTAGGTATGATTATGAGATTTGCTATGGTAGAAGGAATTATTAATTGAAATAGAAATGGAATTTATCTATATAGGAACTACTCAAATTCTCATATTAGAATTTGAATAATTGTGGAGTGATTCAAGAAATTATGGGAGTGATGCTACTGGATAGCTTGCAGCAAAACAAGGCTACTGCAATTGGATTCATTCCAAAATATGTTATAGAATTCAAATTGTGATCAGAATAGTGATTTGGACAAATTTGAATGCACAAAGTGTGTGCACGTATCAAATTTGGATTTTATTGATCCTATGATGTTCTACATGATCATAGGATTCCAAAGACTACAAATTTGTAATTTTTGGATTATCAGAACAAAAGATATGATTTAAACGAGTTAACAGATAGGTTTGATTCAATTTAAAAAATAGTTTCAAATTGAACCCATAAAATATGAATTATTAATGCACTACTGGATTCTGCAAGTCTCAAGGATTCCAACGAGGTATTATTTGCTATTTTTCGAGTTACAGAATGAAAGATATGATTTTTGCAAGATTGGAATGGAATCTGGTTTGAAATTCTAATTCGAGTTTTTGTTTTAACCGGAAGCAGACACGTGGCGGTATCGGATTGGAGGGTACCGGTTCGGCCGGATCGGCTCTGTGGTGCGTTGGATTAAAAGAGATCTGAGCGGCCTAGATCTACTGATACCGATTCGGTTAAGTGATTCTTTCGGGGGCGTTTGATTAAGATCTAACGGCTGAGATCAAATGAAGAGGGAGCTCACCAGTTGAAGCTAGGGTTCTGGTGATCGCCGGCTATCTGCGCACTGGAGGTGGACGGCGGCGACTATGCAGTTGCTCCCGGAGACGATGGAGAGGGTGACGAGGTGCAGGGCGTCGAGGAGAACTTGATGGCGTGGTCGACGCGGTCGATCGCGTCCTGAAACGAGGCAGGGGAGTGGCTGGAGCGGCCTCGGGCGGAGGTGTTCTTCTGGAGGCGTTGGCTTCGTTGTTTGCTGGATGCGCCGAAATCGGCGTTGCACACCGTCAGTATCTGTGAAGGTCGGCGAGGAATTCTGCGGCAGCCTGGCGGCGTGGAGGAGGGAAACCAGAGGGGAAATGGGGAGGAAGAGTGGGGCTTCTTATAGGCGTGGGCGCGGGGAAGAAACGGCAGGAAATAAATTGGGAGTTGATGAGGGGGGAGGAATTACTGGGAGGAACGGTCGTCGGCGTGGATTTCGGCCAGAGGAGGAAGATGACAGGTGGGTCCCACCTGTCGGCGAGAGAGAGAGAGGGAGCTGGTACCGGTTCGGGAAATGGTTAAGTGGGCCGCGGGCTGGTTTCCTGTCTGGGCCGGTTTGGTTCCCCGGGGCCCCTTTTCCATTTTTATTAGTTTTCTTCTTTTCCTTTTCTGGTTTCTTTATTTAAACACCACTTTTGCAAAAAAAAAAATCTTCAAACAATGTCAAACCAATTTCTAATATTTTCTAAAATTCAAAATAGTCCTTTTAAAACAGTGAACAACAAGTTTCCCAAATCAAACATGGTTTTGAGTAAAGCTTCATATGCATAGCATGAAAGTGTTGCTTGCATAAAAGAAATAGAATTAAGGTTTAGGAGATAGTTCTTTTAAAGAAAATACTTCACAGAATAATTGTTTGAAATCATCTTTCAAACTTAGTTTGAAATGCAATTCTTTATAAACACATTTGAAATGTATTCCTTGCAAGTAACTTGCATAGGTTTTGAAAGAAGAAAATAATATTTTGGGCATTTGCTTTTCTCAAGGAAGTTCTTCAGGAAATAAATAGAGGATTTAAAATAGTTTTCAATAAATCTTTCAAATAGACTCAAAAGTTTTAAATTCCTGTGAATTTCCAACCATCTCAAGCAAAACAAAAGCAAAAAAATTCCCCCAAAAATTGATAAAAATCTTGGGATGTTACAGACTACCACCCTTAAAAGAAATCTCGTCCTCGAGATTGGAAGAGGCTAGAAAGTAAGCAGGTTTAGGTTATCTGGGTGGCTACCACCCTTAAAAGAAAATTCCTCTTGGTGGTATCTTGATACTTCCTTAGGCACTTGCATTTTGTTCCCAGCTTGCATTCATCGTTGTGTCATTTTCCTCGAATTCGCTCTTCTCAGAAGTTCTGATGTCCACAACTATGTTCAAAAGTGGGCATACCAATGGTTCCATCCAATTCCGGTGATAAGCAGATATCGTCCATCGTGTTGTCCTCAACAAGGTAGTCCACATCGTCTAAGGATGTGTATCTAGTCTTTTCTTGGTCTGTCCTCACCAAGGCTAAGATAGCATACAGGCCATCACCATACTCCTTGTTGCTTTTTAGCTGATTTTCATTCCAGAATCTCAAAAGATAACTCAGTGCTAGGTACTGCATGCTTGCCCCACGAACATGATGAGACCACACATCCCAATGAATTAGGATGGCATCTCTCTGTAGTCTTCTCAAGCATTTCATAGGGGTAAACAAGGTAGACTCCGTAGGAGGTACTGGCACCTTTAGGGGACGGAAGGTCGCCTTATAACCAGCATTGTTGAACCCATTCAAGTTACCGGAGCAAGTCGTGCTACTTGCCACAGGTACCAGATGGTCCTTAAGGATTCCTTTAGCAACCGTCTTCATAGTTGTTGAGAGGCGCTGAACAACTTGATCATATCTCAAAGGTGAACTCCTTCTCAGGGAATAGGGATCTAACGAAGCTCTCATGGGCGAGAGAATAGTTCCATGGAGTTGGAGGGTTGCCTCATAACGTCGTGGGTCGAGATGGGGTAGACTTCGGTGGCGTAGGGCTCTGGAAATCAGGGGCAAACTCATTGGTAGTGGTGGCTGTCTTTGTTGTGTCTCTCTGGAGAGGAGTGACCTTGCTTTTATAGGCTCAGGGAGGTAGTCGAATAGGCCGCGTGGGGAGTCAAAACGAAGAGTCGGAAAGGTAAATTGAATAAGCAGCCATCGAAACTGAACAGTCTTCGCCTTCAAGGTCCACTGAGCAAAACGCTTCTGATTAATGTGTAGTCGTTCAAAAGTCAAATTCTCACCGTATTCCTACGTTTTGGCCACTGGCTTACTATAAGGGATGTAACATATTATCCTCCTAAGGTTATGGTTTAAAGACGTCATCTCTCATGTAGGTATGTCTCTCTAGACTTACCATTCCTCATACAAGAGCGAACAATATGAGTAGTCGTCATGGGGGCCAATCCATGTCGCACCCAATCATTACCTTGTATTTGGTTTGGTGCATCTCGCATTCTAACTCTTGGTCAACCTTAACAGTTTGACAAAATTTTCTTGAAATGAAAACCTATGTTCTCAAATCTAGATTTTAAAACAAATCTATCGTTCCTTATCTAAGGTTTTGCGCAAACTTGTCGTATGACGTTAACTCTTGAGTCACAAATCCTTCAGCTTGCCATTTCATTAAGAAGTAAAAGTTCACTCAACAAGGTTGTCTTTAGCTCTTACATGTCCTTACAATACTTATTACAAGGCTGTAGCTGCATACAAAATTCTTTCAAGTCGGCTATACTTTGTTGTGTCTTCTCCTTGTACTTTGCGGCATCCTTCGGTCATCCAGTTCACTGAGGTCTTGTAGTACCATTTTCTGAACACTTATTTGCATAGTGTCCCTTTTGTTTGCACTTGTAACAAGTGATTGTCGAGAGATCCTTCTTAACCACCGGTTTGGAGTGGTGTTGTCCATTTCCTTCATTATGATTTCCATTGTCTCCATTATGATGATCGTTGGGGTGGTTTCCATAGTTTCTACCATTATGCCTATGGCCATTGAAATTACCATTTCCATAGCCTTCACTGAAGTGGGGTCTCTTGTGGAAATGTTCAGTGTGGTTCCTGCCATTGTTGAGCTTCCGCTTACAGTTTTCCTCCTTCCTTATGTTGTTGTCCAGAGTAACCGCTTGGTCTAGCAGAGCCTGGTAGTTTGGAGCATAAGCTATTGACAGAGGTATCTTCAGCTCCCCTTTGAGTCCACTGAGAAACTTATCTTTCCTCTTGGCATCAGTGTCGATGTCTTCTGGTGCGTACCTGGACAGAGAGCAGAAGTCATCCATGTACTCCTTTAGTGTCCTATCACCCTGCTTTAGAGTGCGGAACTCATCTTTCTTTAGATTCATAATGCCCGTGGAGATATGAGCATTACGAAAGCCTTCCCTGAAGGAATCCCAGTCCAGACCTTCAATTGGATTGGTGACTTGGTAAGTATCCCACCACATTGCTGCTAGTCCCTCTAGCAGGTGAGCAGTGAATCTAATCTTTTCAGCATCTGTGCAATCACAGGTAACTAAGTCCTTACTAACTGAACGCAGCCAGTCGTCGGCCACTATTGGGTCTGTGGCAGATGAAAACTTATTGGGTCTGAGCTTCAGGAAATGAGCTAATCGGTCTACTTGAGGCGGGGGTGGTGGATTGTTGTTGTTCATGAGGTTGGTGCTTGCTTGGATGAATTGGGTCATCATCTGCATGATCTGGGCTTGACCTGTGGCTAACTGTTGAACCACATCATTGATGTTGTTGTCATTGTTGTTGCTGCTGATGTTGTTGTTGTTTTCACGGCGAGGCGGCATCTGAGGTGGTTTTAGCAAAGGTGAGTAATAGATAGATAGAACTAAAGAAGAAAAATTCCTACCCGTGCACAAACAACAAACCATGCAACAAGCAAACATAAATCAAACAATCATTGAAAATTCCTTTTGATAAGTTTTGGGAAAACACGCTATCCAAATAATATGGTCATACACCAATTTTGTATGATCATAGAAGCATCTATAAATCGTTGGTTCTATAAACTAGAGTCTTGGTGGTCTATTCTATTATAGTTTCATTGTTCCATTTCTTATTTCCACTTCCCAATGCATCGTTGGTGTTGGGCAACCTTCATATCCACATTTCCTCGAGCTCTTTGTTGGTCTTCAATGTAGTTCTTCATGTTGGATCAAGGTCAACCTATGAAGTAGAAGTCTCATTCTTCTAGCACATTGAGTTCTTCTGTCCTTTCTTGATGGTTCCGAGAGTTGGGTCATCTAAGGGAATCATTTGAAAATGAAGTAGGAGAGAAATACAAGGAGTTTCAAGATGCAAACATTCCTTTTAAATAGAAGTAAGATGAGATAGAGATTTTTATCCTAGGGTCTTCCTATCTCTAATCCAAACCTAGTGTCTCGATCCTACAGGCAACACTATGCTCTGATACCATTCTGTAGCGCCCTGCCTTTTGCTAAAGGCAGAACTCCTGTGTATCTGTGCCATTCCCTGGATCAGTAGATAGCACCACAGTACAAAATGAGAAATCATTGCAATAGCATCAATATTACAACGTAAATCCAGTTACATAGGTATTCTACCTTACGAGTACACAGCATAAAGCATAGATTGCAGTGAGCTTCCATCTTCATCAAGTGCCACAGGCAGACGTGTTGGAATGTAAGCTCGAGATCCTACTCCTGGTTCCTTACTCGAATAAAACCTGCACGTTTGAATATGCAGCCCCAGAGGGGTCAGTACAACAACGTACTGGCAAATGACACATATTTGGTGGCATTTTGTGGAAAGGCTATACTACATGACATTTGGCTGGTGGATCTTATGGCTGAATTGCATAAAGCAAGTTTTATCCTATCAAAACATTTTTAAAACATTTTGAATTTTTCTTTAAGGTCAAGATAACCCCCAGGTGATAACCACCACACAAGCCTTGGGTTGATAGCCAAGTTGTATAGCCCTGGGTAGTAACTCAACAAAACATGAATAACCCTCAGGCGATGACAACCACACATATCCTGGGTTGATAGCCAGGTGTGCAGTCCTGAGTAGTTACTCAATTAAAACGAGAATAACCCTCAGGCGATGACAACCACACATATCCTGGGTTGATAGCCAGGTGTGCAGTCCTGAGTAGTTACTCAATTTAAGCCCCAAGGTAACCCTTAGGTGATAACCACCACACATGTCCTGAGTTGATAGTCAGGTGTGTGGCCCTAAGTAGTTAGTCTTGGGATTGGTGAGGACCCTTAGGTGATAACCACCACACATATCCTGAGTTGATAGTCAGGTGTGTGGCCCTAAGTAGTCACTGTTCAAGTTTTAATTATTTTGAAAAGGTGATGAGATTCCTTTCGATCGACATGTCCTCTCTCTGTTCCTAGGTACAACCAATACAAAGTACTCTCAGGTGATAACCACCATACATGTCCTGGGTTGATAGCCAGGTGTGTAGCCCTGAGTTGTGTACCCCCAGGTGATAACCACCACACATGTCCTGGGTTGATAGCCAGGTGTGCGGCCCTGAGTAGCCACAAGATTGCACCCAGGTGATTCATTGGGTTGTTAATTTTCATAACAATTTGAAAACAAGGCATGGCATCATTTTGCAAAGCAAGTTTGCAATCCTAGCAGGTGGGGTTTAAGGGATAGCTACCACTACTAGGAGCTAAGCATTTCATAACCACTTTGAAAATTTTCATATCATGCACAGTATTGAAATCACTAATGCATATAATAAAAGATAGGTGGAAGTATGTGTGTCACTTGCCTTTCTGAAGATCACGACGTTTCACTTCTCTCAACTAAGCTCGCAGCTCTTCGCACAAACTATAGCACAGAAATAACATACCATAAACAATCCATACAGCACAATCAAACAAACAAACAATTGAAATGGGTTTGTTTAACAATTTAGATTTATTGAGATGTTATGATAAGAAAGATATGGCAAAGGATCATGATTTGTGAGATATGAATTTGAGAGTTTAGTTGGGAAAGATCAAAATGATTTGAGAGAGAATTGGACTAGGCAAAAAATATAATTGATGGAGTTTTTATGCTTTATTAAAGCATATAAGAGTTTTAGGAATAGCTCATGTGAAATAAATTACACAAGAGTCAATTTGTGCAACTACAATACTATTGAGTAAATGTGACAACAATTACTCTTGAATAGTATCTATTGCACTTAGAAACTAGGCTAGGTTTTAAGAATGCTTGAACTACTCAATTGGCACATTTGCAAGTTGAATAGTTCAATACATGTGAACAAAACTAGGTATAAGCATTGGTTTAGGTATAAATGATTGATTTTGGGGGACATGGCTCAAATGGTTCATTGATCAACATGGTGTATAACACATACTATGGTATGGGTTATAATAACACCACATTAACAAAATCTAGGTTTGAGATGCATTCATATTCTACTCAAGTAGCACAATTGCAATTTGAGTATAATATGAATTAGGCAAAATATGTCTAGTTGGACAAGGTATGGGTCAAGGATTCATGAAACATTGAGTTACTCAATTAACTCATTTGTTAATTGAATAGTTCTACACATGAAATCAGGATCAGGTGAACAGATGATTGAGTATGGGTAGATAACATTTGAGATTATGGTTTAAGGTTTCTATTAGGTACAAGGAGTGTCAGATAGGTGCCATAATGTTGATTTGATCAACACTACAAGGATAGCAAGCACAGAATCTAGGATTGAGATGTGTCATACTTTACTCAAACAACACAATTGTAATTTGAATATGTGTGAACTAGACAAGATAGGTCTAAGTAGATATGATCTTGATCAAGATGTTATTCAGATAACATTGATGACTAGGTATGATTATGAGATTTGCTATGGTAGAAGGAATTATTAATTGAAATAGAAATGGAATTTATCTATATAGGAACTACTCAAATTCTCATATTAGAATTTGAATAATTGTGGAGTGATTCAAGAAATTATGGGAGTGATGCTACTGGATAGCTTGCAGCAAAACAAGGCTACTGCAATTGGATTCATTCCAAAATATGTTATAGAATTCAAATTGTGATCAGAATAGTGATTTGGACAAATTTGAATGCACAAAGTGTGTGCACGTATCAAATTTGGATTTTATTGATCCTATGATGTTCTACATAATCATAGGATTCCAAAGACTACAAATTTGTAATTTTTGGATTATCAGAACAAAAGATATGATTTAAACGAGTTAACAGATAGGTTTGATTCAATTTAAAAAATAGTTTCAAATTGAACCCATAAAATATGAATTATTAATGCACTACTGGATTCTGCAAGTCTCAAGGATTCCAACGAGGTATTATTTGCTATTTTTCGAGTTACAGAATGAAAGATATGATTTTTGCAAGATTGGAATGGAATCTGGTTTGAAATTCTAATTCGAGTTTTTGTTTTAACCGGAAGCAGACACGTGGCGGTATCGGATTGGAGGGTACCGGTTCGGCCGGATCGGCTCTGTGGTGCGTTGGATTAAAAGAGATCTGAGCGGCCTAGATCTACTGATACCGATTCGGTTAAGTGATTCTTTCGGGGGCGTTTGATTAAGATCTAACGGCTGAGATCAAATGAAGAGGGAGCTCACCAGTTGAAGCTAGGGTTCCGGTGATCGCCGGCGATCTGCGCACTGGAGGTGGACGGCGGCGACTATGCAGTTGCTCCCGGAGGCGATGGAGAGGGTGACGAGGTGCAGGGCGTCGAGGAGAACTTGATGGCGTGGTCGACGCGGTCGATCGCGTCCTGAAACGAGGCAGGGGAGTGGCTGGAGCGGCCTCGGGCGGAGGTGTTCTTCTGGAGGCGTTGGCTTCGTCGTTTGCTGGATGCGCCGAAATCGGCGTTGCACACCGTCAGTATCTGTGAAGGTCGGCGAGGAATTCTGCGGTAGCCTGGCGGCGTGGAGGAGGGAAACCAGAGGGGAAATGGGGAGGAAGAGTGGGGCTTCTTATAGGCGTGGGCGCGGGGAAGAAACGGCAGGAAATAAATCGGGAGTTGATGAGGGGGGAGGAATTACTGGGAGGAACAGTCGTCGGCGTGGATTTCGGCTAGAGGAGGAAGATGACAGGTGGGTCCCACCTGTCGGCGAGAGAGAGAGAGGGAGCTGGTACCGGTTCGGGAAATGGTTAAGTGGGCCGCGGGCTGGTTTCCTGTCTAGGCCGGTTTGGTTCCCCGGGGCCCCTTTTCCATTTTTATTTGTTTTCTTCCTTTCCTTTTCTGGTTTCTTTATTTAAACACCACTTTTGCAAAAAAAAAAATCTTCAAACAATGTCAAACCAATTTCTAATATTTTCTAAAATTCAAAATAGTCCTTTTAAAACAGTGAACAACAAGTTTCCCAAATCAAACATGGTTTTGAGTAAAGCTTCATATGCATAGCATGAAAGTGTTGCTTGCATAAAAGAAATAGAATTAAGGTTTAGGAGATAGTTCTTTTAAAGAAAATACTTCAGAGAATAATTGTTTGAAATCATCTTTCAAACTTAGTTTGAAATGCAATTCTTTATAAACACATTTGAAATGTATTCCTTGCAAGTAACTTGCATAGGTTTTGAAAGAAGAAAATAATATTTTGGGCATTTGCTTTTCTCAAGGAAGTTCTTCAGGAAATAAATAGAGGATTTAAAATAGTTTTCAATAAATCTTTCAAATAGACTCAAAAGTTTTAAATTCCTGTGAATTTCCAACCATCTCAAGCAAAACAAAAGCAAAAAAATTCCCCCAAAAATTGATAAAAATCTTGGGATGTTACAGACTACCACCCTTAAAAGAAATCTCGTCCTCGAGATTGGAAGAGGCTAGAAAGTAAGCAGGTTTAGGTTATCTGGGTGGCTACCACCCTTAAAAGAAAATTCCTCTTGGTGGTATCTTGATACTTCCTTAGGCACTTGCATTTTGTTCCCAGCTTGCATTCATCGTTGTGTCATTTTCCTCGAATTCGCTCTTCTCAGAAGTTCTGATGTCCACAACTATGTTCAAAAGTGGGCATACCAATGGTTCCATCCAATTCCGGTGATAAGCAGATATCGTCCATCGTGTTGTCCTCAACAAGGTAGTCCACATCGTCTAAGGATGTGTATCTAGTCTTTTCTTGGTCTGTCCTCACCAAGGCTAAGATAGCATACAGGCCATCACCATACTCCTTGTTGCTTTTTAGCTGATTTTCATTCCAGAATCTCAAAAGATAACTCAGTGCTAGGTACTGCATGCTTGCCCCACGAACATGATGAGACCACACATCCCAATGAATTAGGATGGCATCTCTCTGTAGTCTTCTCAAGCATTTCATAGGGGTAAACAAGGTAGACTCCGTAGGAGGTACTGGCACCTTTAGGGGACGGAAGGTCGCCTTATAACCAGCATTGTTGAACCCATTCAAGTTACCGGAGCAAGTCGTGCTACTTGCCACAGGTACCAGATGGTCCTTAAGGATTCCTTTAGCAACCGTCTTCATAGTTGTTGAGAGGCGCTGAACAACTTGATCATATCTCAAAGGTGAACTCCTTCTCAGGGAATAGGGATCTAACGAAGCTCTCATGGGCGAGAGAATAGTTCCATGGAGTTGGAGGGTTGCCTCATAACGTCGTGGGTCGAGATGGGGTAGACTTCGGTGGCGTAGGGCTCTGGAAATCAGGGGCAAACTCATTGGTAGTGGTGGCTGTCTTTGTTGTGTCTCTCTGGAGAGGAGTGACCTTGCTTTTATAGGCTCAGGGAGGTAGTCGAATAGGCCGCGTGGGGAGTCAAAACGAAGAGTCGGAAAGGTAAATTGAATAAGCAGCCATCGAAACTGAACAGTCTTCGCCTTCAAGGTCCACTGAGCAAAACGCTTCTGATTAATGTGTAGTCGTTCAAAAGTCAAATCAAACATGGTTTTGAGTAAAGCTTCATATGCATAGCATGAAAGTGTTGCTTGCATAAAAGAAATAGAATTAAGGTTTAGGAGATAGTTCTTTTAAAGAAAATACTTCACAGAATAATTGTTTGAAATCATCTTTCAAACTTAGTTTGAAATGCAATTCTTTATAAACACATTTGAAATGTATTCCTTGCAAGTAACTTGCATAGGTTTTGAAAGAAGAAAATAATATTTTGGGCATTTGCTTTTCTCAAGGAAGTTCTTCAGGAAATAAATAGAGGATTTAAAATAGTTTTCAATAAATCTTTCAAATAGACTCAAAAGTTTTAAATTCCTGTGAATTTCCAATCATCTCAAGCAAAACAAAAGCAAAAAAATTCCCCCAAAAATTGATAAAAATCTTGGGATGTTACAGTAGTGGTTCAATTATTGGAAATAGAAACATTGAGGAGTTCTTTAATCACATTAGTATGCATGAGGAAGTTGAGGAAAAGTCTTGGATTGAGCTTGCTCCTAGTATTGAAGTTGCTTCTGTTTGTTTAATTGATATGTTGGAAACTAGGTTTGCTAGTCTTAATCCTTATATGCAATATATGTTCCTCAAGCTTCATGAAATTAAGGATCCCGAAAAGAAAGCTTTTATCTTGGAAACTCTGCGCCTAGAATTTAAGGATGTCGTTGTTGAAGCTAGGAAGGTTCTTAAACGTTTTAATAAACTCGGTTCTCCTATAAATGTTATTAGTACAGATGATAAAGAGGCCGAAATACCTATTCCTTGCAAGCTTTTGGGATTGAGTGAAGCTTTTGAAAATAATTTTGATTGGATCTGTCCTGAAAATCTTTTTGATGAAAGTAGTGTGCCAAAGAATGATCACAAAGGGTCTTCTAAAACTTATGTGGATGAAATACAATGCCTTATTGATAAGACCTCTGCTGTTGATCTTAATGCTTCTTCTGAAAATACTTGATTCGCAATTTTCTGCGCCTAGCTCAAAGGCGTTAAAGAAAAGCACTCTTGGGAGATAACCCAATGTTTTCTTTTCAGTAATTTTTCTTTTATTTGAGTCTTGGAAGTCATTACTACTGTAATGACCGCTCCTTATCTTGTTTATTTCGTTTTTGTGCCAAGAGAAGCCTCTAATTTGAGCAAGGTAAAGATTTGGGGTTATTGCTGTCCTGAAACTGTTTTCGGTGCTGCACCGTAAAAATTCGTATAAATTCTCTGTTTATCTTTTAGACCTGCGATTTCTTGTGCATATGCCCCAGGTTATATCCAAACTTTTGTTAGTTGAACACTTTTTTATTTGAGCAACAAAAAACCTTTCAAAAATTCGTCCTTTGTCAGCTGTTCAGTTTTGACAGATTTCTGCCAATATTTGTTTTTGCCACTTTATCGCTTTCTTTTGAGTTCTTTTTGATCATGGAACTCTTGTGGAAGTTGCTACAGTAGTATATACTTTATATGTGGTGGTTTTGGGTGGAAACCTGAAGCTAAAAGAGGTTGAATATATTTTATGCTTACACTAATGTTGCTAATAGAATTGTGTTTAGTTTTGTATGAAGGAAGTTTTCAAGTGTAGGGATTGGAGAATGATGAGATGAGTTGAAGAATGGACAAAATCTCAAGCTTGGGGATGCCCATGCATCACCCCAAGAAATATCCAAGAAGTACAAGCGTCAAAGCTTGGGGATGCCCCCGAGGCACCCCTTCTTCATCGGCAAAAATCAGGTCACCTTTCAAGACACTATATTTTTATTGCTTCATGCACTATGTGTTTTTCTTGGAGCGTCAGTTGTTTTAGTTTTCTTAGTTTGTTTAGTTTGTTTGTTTGCTGCAATAAATGGTTGGACCCCAACAAATTTCCTTTTGAGGAGATGTAGTCGTTTTCATTTGCAAAGAATGCTCTAGTTTTCACTCTTATTAAAAAACGAGCATTCTACTTTTTCTGCTACTGCCTTTGGTTTTCGTTTTCGCCTTGATTCGCGTTCAGATCTTGTCATATCTTTTCATCAAGGTGTATTTTTGCCTCTGAACTTTATTGGTTTTCATCAAAAGAGGTGTTTATAAAAGTTTCAAATGGTGTTGGAAAAGAGAAAAAGCTTTGTGCAAAATAGTGGTACAAGAAGGAGCTTGTGTAGACTGCGGCTTAGGCTTTTTCATGTCATGCTTGATGTCTTTTTGATAGTATGCTTAGTGGTTTTGCTGTAGCATGACTTGTCTCAAATAACTGAGATTGCTTAATGAGCCTTTGAAAAAAATCATGCGTTGTTTTTATTGTATGGAAGCATTATTTTGGCTTTCTCCTTGATGTTTTATTTGGGTTGACTTGGCGCATGCTCACACATGTTAGACTCTTACAAAGTCGCCATTAGCCTTCATGATCATTTAGTTTTTGACTTTTGATGCCATCGTATGCTTCTTTTAATGTCGCTTTGTCACTTTGCATGATTATGGCCATTATTGCTCTCTTAGTTGGTCGCTCCCAGTCTTTTGCTAGCCCTCACCTTGTACTGAGTATGAGCTCTACTCGTGCATCCAACTCCTAAAAGCCAAAGTTTGCCATTGTGTCCACTATAAATTCCTATGCATGGTATTTGTAAGCCATTCCAAAGTAAATTCTCATGTGCTACCTTTCAAAAAACCTTCAAAACACTTCTTGTTTTGTGACACTGTTTTCAGCTCATGGGGACGTAGTGGTCGGATTTGCTATCTTCCATATTGCTTATTCCAGAAAAAGAAAAGAAAAAAAAAGGCACTCCTCCAAAGAATGTGAATGTTGGTGGGCACCCGATGGAATCGGTTAGCCATGGTATGTGAAAGGAAAAAGGTGGGGAGGAGTGCCAAGTTTTATAAAAAGAGCACAAAAGTGCCAATCTCTCTCTCAAAAACTTGCTTCATTTTTGTATGGAAGATAGTAAGAACCCCATTGCTAGTCGTTGACAAAAGCAACCACCTCTCAAAACCCAAGTTTTATCTCTGTTTTACAAATGAAAATCTCTAGCACATGCTCAATCAATGCTTCCCTCTGCGAAGGGCCTTTCTTCTACTTTTATGTTGAGTCACCACCTTCTTTCTTTATGCACCATTAAGAGAGCATAGTTGTCATTCTTAGTGTGATATGCATTGTCCCAAAGTTCATTGATTGATTCATGATGATTGGTTTCACTTGTTCTTAAATTATTTGTATCTAGTCGCCCTTTTAAACTTGAAGGTGTCCTATGCATTTATGTTTAGCTCTCTTTGAAGGACAAGCTGAAAACCACTTGTATGTTTTTCCTTATGATTTGAACACACGTTTGACTTTCATTGTTTCATTATCATGATCTTTTGTTTGTGTTCATTTGCATGTTTACAACATGGTTGCTAAGTTTTTATTGTCATGATTATATCTTTCATGCCCATGTTTTAAGTTCTTATGATCCCAGCTCACATTGCTTACATATATGATCAAGATTGTGTAGGTGCATGTCACCTCAAAAATTATTCTTTGTTATCACTTACCTACTCGAGGACGAGCAGGAGTTAAGCTTGGGGATGCTTGATACGTCTCAAACGTATCTATAATTTTTGATGATCCATGCTTGTTTTTACACCATTTGCCTATTGTTTCGTTACACTTAGTGGCATTTTTATGCATTTTCCGGAACTAACCTATTAACAAGTGCCACAGTGCCAGTTTCCTGTTTTCTGCTGTTTTTGTGTTTCAGAAGTGATACACAGGAAATATTCTTGGAATTGGACGAAACAAGTTCCTAAAGTCTTATTTTTCCCGGAAGCTTCCAGACATCCGAAGGAGAGACGGAGAGGGGCCACCAGGGCCCCACACACAGGGCCGGCGCGGCTAGGCCCCTGGCCGCGCCACCCCTGTGTGAGGGAGCCTGGCTCCACCTCTGACGACGCCCCTTCGCCTATAAGTACCCCCCGACGGAAAAAACCTAAGTACCCGATCAGTTTTCCAGAACACATCGCGATCCGCCGCCGCCATCGACCCGAAGATCGGGAGGGTCCAGAAGCTCTTTCCGGCACCCTGCCGGAGAGGGGAATCGCCACCGGAGGTCTTCTTCATCGCCATGCTTGCCTCCGGAGCGATGAGTGAGTAGTCTACCTTGGACTATGGGTCCATAGCGGTAGCTAGATGGTTGTCTTCTCCACCATGTGCTTCATGTTTAGATCTCATGAGCTGCCCTACATGATTGAGATCACCGTTATGTAATTCTATGATGTTGGTTTGTTGGGATCCGATGAATATTGGAGTTTATGATTAAGTTGCTGTACTGAATTATATCTTTTGTTATCTCTATGTTGTTTATGATCTTGCATGCTCTCCGTTGTTAGTAGCTATCTTGGTCGAGTAGTTGCTAGTGACTCCAAGAGGGGGTATTTATGCTCGATAGTGGGTTCATGTTTCTATTTCACCTGGGGGAGTGACAGAAACCTCTAAGGTGGTAGATGTGTTGTTGCTACTAGGGAGAAAACAACATTCATATGCTCAAGGGCATATGCTTTGTTTACATTACACACTTTGCTTAATGCAATTATCTGTTGTTCGCAACTTAATACTTTTGGGGTGTTCGGATTGATATCCCTGAGGGTTGATTATTAGTCATAGATGCAGTTGGATGGCGGTCTATGTATTTTGTTGTAATGCCCAGAGTAAATCTCATAGTGATCTTCTTGACATATCACGTTATCTTTATTCTATCAATTGCCCAACTGTAATTTGTTTACCCAGCATGTTATTTTATCTATGGAGAGACACCACTAGTGAACTGTGGACCCCGGACCTATTTTAATCATATTGCAATCACCTGTTTACTTTTCCCGTACTGTTTACTTTATTCGCATACTATTACTGTTTTCCACTCGATACACTCATAACCTTTGTTTCAAGCAAACCGTTGAGATTGACAACCTCATCGTAAGTTGGGAGCAAAGTATTTGTTTGTGTGTGTGCAGGTTCCACATTGCAGCTAGCAAGCAAAGCTTGGACGAGGCGCCATATATAAATTGTCCGCTGCTGTCGCAAACTAGCAAGCATCACCTTCAGCTGTCATTTGTCTGCTTTTCTCCTGAACGATAAACCTTGGTTTCTAACTGAGGGAAAACGAGCTACTATACTCATCATACCTTCCTCTTGGGGTTCCCAACGGGCTGGTCATTCACCACGCATCATTGAGCCCTGCAGGTGGGGCTCAAGAGAGGCCTTCTTCGCAGCAGCCCGCTCTTGGGATACGAGCTGCTTCTTCCTCGCGAGGTCGCCGGAGTGTTCCAGCAGATCTTCATCGGCAGGGAACATGGTGGCGGCCTCATGGTAGACATGCTCCACCGACCGGAGAGCATCCTTCTCATTGCAGCGCACGGTGATCGTGCCGTTGGCGCCCAGGATCTTGAGAACGTTGAAGCCATGATGCGTGGCTGCCATGAACCTTGCCAGGGCTGGATAGCCAAGAATGGCATTGTATGGCAGTGCGATGTAGGCGACGTCGAAGTCGAGGCTCTCGGTCCTGTAGTTGTCCCGGGTGCCGAAGGTAACGGGCAGGCGTACCTGCCCAATTGGCGTTGTAGACCCTTCGGTTACCCCAAAGAATGGTCGGGTTGGCATGAGCCGGTGGTACGGCACCTGCATCTTCTCGAAGATCTCGACCGAGATGATGTTGAGACCCGCCCCTCCGTCGATGAGAGTGCGATTTACGGCGACGTTGTTGATGGTTGGCGTGCACAAGAGAGGAATTGTGCCCACACCCCTGGTGGAGGCCGGATGATCTTCCTCGTCGAAGCCGATCTTGCACGTTGACCACTTCATTAGGCGGTTGCCGACGTTGGGCTGTGCCACCGCGATCTCTCGCGACAGCTGCTTGAAGTGTCGGTTAGACAAAGGAGCCTGAGCTCCACCCAGGAGGCAAGCGGCGAAGTCTCGCGGCTCTTGATAGCCCCCCTGGTTCTCCTCCCGACGATCGTTTGCTGGTGGGGGCAGCGGCAGCGGCTCGGGATCGGCTCGAGACAGACCCTCGCGGCGGCGACCTTCCTCGCGGTCGTCGTCGCGGCGATCGCCCCGGGATCCACTCTTGCCGTAGCTGCGGCCACCCCCGCGGCGCTTGGAGACACCATTTTCTTCATGAAACTTCCGGACAAACCAACAATCGTCGGTATTGTGGGTGTCCTTCTTGTGGAGAATGCAGTAGCGGTGACGACGACCTTTGTCGCGTTCGGAGCGGTCCCCACGGCGTTGCTTATGATCTGGTTCCGCCGCGAGGACAGCGGCCTCCTTTCGCTTGGGGTCCTTGGATTTTGGCTTTGGGGGAAGTGCCTCCGGCAGGTTATGCATGAAGAGCCTCCCTTCCTCGGCCTTGGCGCAGCGGTCGGCGATCTCGAAGAGCCTGACGACAGAAGTCAGCTCGTCATTCACGGACAGCTTCTCCCTCATCTTGACGTCGGAGACGCCCGTGGAGAATGCGGAGATGACCTCCTCGTTGGAGATCCTGGGGATCTTGTTCCTCATTTGGCTGAAGCACTGGATATACTGACGAAGCGTCTCGCCTTTGTACTGACGCACCGCCTTAAGATCGTTCTTGGTAGCGGGGCGCTCGTACGTGGGCATGAAGTTGGCAACGAACTGACGACATAAATCCTTCCATGAAGTCACGGATTCGTGAGGAAGATTCATGAGCCAAGTTCGCGGAGCGTCCTTGAGGGCCATGGGGAACCAATTTGCCATGGCACGCTGATCTCCACGCGCGGCCTGGACGGCGACGACGTAGAGTTGGAGGAATTCGACGGGGTTGGTGGTCCGGTCGTAACGCGCGCCGATGTCCGTCTTGAACTTGTCAGGCCAGACGACGTAGCATTGCTGGCGAGTGAGAGCAAGACATCCGGGGTTGTAGATAGGGTCGCCGGGGGTCCTGACGTTCTTGCCAGCTTCGTCGATGTCGTCGATGGCGCGGTCATGATTTTCGCGGCGGCGCTCGAGGGAGACGCGTGCGTCTTCCGGAGCGCGTTGGACGATTTGGCAGCTGGCCTCCCCGCGCGGCGAAGATGCGGCGTGGGAAACCACCTTCTTAGCCTTGTTGGCCTTACCATCTCCGGCGCCCGGGGCGCGACGCCCCGCCACCAGATCTGGGTCTCCCGCGCCCTGGGCTCCTCCCTGGGCCGGGTCTTCGTTGGCGATGGCGACGAGTTCGGCGATTCGAGCGCGCCACCCCTCTCGCCCGTCATCGGTGGGTTGATAGCGCAGCAACTCCTGCGCCATGGCGAGAGCCTGCGCAGGAGACAGCTGACTCCCAGAACGAGCGCGAGAAGTGGCAGTGGCGGTGAAGGAGAGCAAAGGCTCTGTACGCCCGGACGGGAGGTAGGAGGACTCCAGATCTTCCTCCTCTTCCTCCTCAGCCGAAGCTTCACGACGATGGAAGATGGGCTCGGTTTGCCCCCGAACAGCGTTGCGATGGCGAAGACGCTCGAGCCTTGCGTTGGCGTCGGCCATGTCGACGCAGATCTAGGAGAAAACACACCACAGCCCCCTACCTGGCGCGCCAAATGTCGATGGATTTTGTGTCGCAAGAACACGGGGTACCACGCGACGGACCCAAAGATTCGAACGCAGGGGGCTGAACGTGTGAGATCTAGGATCGCAACGAAGCACGGTGACGGAAGCCTCGAGCTGTCGAACGCACTACGCACTGCAGAGAGAGACGCCGAGTTTTACCCAGGTTCAGGGCCCTCGTGGTGAGGTAACACCCCTACTTCCTGCCTTCTTGTATTGCAACGCGACACCTCGCGAGGAGTACAAGGTCTTGGTTACAGAGTTCTAGCTGGCCAGAGGTTGAAGAACCTGCGTGCCCAGCTAGCAACTTGGAGAAGATCGGATCCCATCTAAGGGGTGGCCTCCCCTCCTTTTATAGCGCCAAGGTCCTTCTTCCCCTTATCTTCTTGGGGAAGGGGTTGCCACACACACGGCCAAGGAGGGTGGACAGCTGTAGACTACACTCTTCTGTTGGTCTTCGTAGGGTAGTGGCGCCGGTCCACAGGAGTGGGTGGAGGAAGCTGACGTCTTCCTCTGGCGCCCTGCACCGTCCATGCTATTTTTAGGGGGGTGGCCAACAACCACTGTGCCGCTTTGGGCAGGCACAGCGAAAGTTGGTCTCCTCCCTGTCGGGGGGTAGCATGTGCGGTACGTGGTCTTCTATCCTTCATCTTCTTGCTCCACATGCCAACGTGCTGAGCTGGCGTGGACTTGGTCCCTCTCCTCACCAGCGGGGGCTCGTGAGGAGGTCTTCTGGTCCTTAGCGTTTTCCACCGTCATTCTCCTCACGAGGCGCCTCCTCATGAGGGTCTTCTCCGTAGCTTGGGGCGTTGGTTCTCCCCTGGGCTGAAGATGGGCCGATGACGGGGCCCAGGAGCAGGTGGACCGGGATACCCCGGTATCCAGAACACCGACAGTTGTAGATGTGCTGTTGCTACTAGGGAGAAAACAACATTCATATGCTCGAGGGCATATGCTTTGTTTACATTACACACTTTGCTTAATGCAATTATCTGTTGTTCGCAACTTAATACTCATGGGGTGTTCGGATGATATCCCCGTGAGTGGATTATTAGTCATAGATGCAGTTGGATGGCGGTCTATGTATTTTGTTGTAATGCCGAGAGTA